>BSBN01000531.1:5890000-6490000 GCA_027924645.1 Cunninghamia lanceolata | reverse complement strand
GGATCTGATGCTAACTTCGTTGGAAGATTTGATCTATGACAAGCAGAAGGGGAGTCCATGAATCTTGGCAAGTGGGACCCAAAGGACAAAAGATCAATTGAGCCCAATGGTACTCCAAGGAGAAGGTTGGGACAATGTTTCCTTGAATAATGTCTTAGTATACTTTTCTGGAACCAACAGCCTCTCTATGAAAGGAGGTATGATCCGAAAAGAATCCAAAAGAACTAAAGAACAATGAACGATGGTTTTTACTTTTTTCTTTTCCAAAATTTGAAAATGTGCAAGTACTCATTGTTTTGTGACAAACGAAATCGCCGCTTGTCACAAGCGGCAAAAATGTCAAATACCATGATGAATGAATACTATTGGAAGTGGTGAATTTGCCACAACGCAAGCTACAGTTGCGAACATGAACAGTCATGACTTTTGGAACTTCAATTTTTATCTCAAAGGCTTCTAGTGCACAGGAGGACCATGCCACAGATTGAAAGGGAGAGTTAGAAGTCTATTTGAGACTCTTGGAAGTTTGGAGAAGTGTTTTGACACCATTGAAGCACAAGGAAGACAGTTCCAATTCACAAAGAACCAAATAAAGAATAGGAAACAATTCACAAATTGTAAACGTCCCTCTTTGTACTTGCAATATAGATCGATAAATGTGCTATTGGGACCTATCAAGCTGGTTTTTGCTCCATTGGTGAGGCTCTTCTAGGGTAAAATTTGGTTTTCCAATGTGTTTGTATGAATGCTTTCTAAGTTTGAAACTTCATAATCACATACCTTCCAAAGGATGTAAAATACTTCCAAGAGGGAACAAAAGTAAATATCAGTGGTTTGTAGTTCAAAGTATGGTTTTGTAGAAAATTATGGATCAATAGCTGCAGCCTTGTTATCAAAAGAAATGTGGTGGAAATCCATGGAGGGTATTACAAAGCACTCCCTGTTTGTAAGAGGTCATTCTCACAAGAAACGCAAAAACAAGTCAAGATATAGACAATCAAAGCTTGAAGGTAAAGCTCTCGGAAGATTTCAAGAAAAATGTTGGATTGTGGTAAATCTGGATATTTCAAAAAGCAATGCAAGTTTAACGAGACTAACAAAGGCAAGGCACCTGATGATGCATCTTCAACAAATACAAAGTCCTCCACTAAATGAGTCGGGGATGTTTAGTTGGCATCATCAACTACACATTCAACCATGCATCCATGCCATGATGCATGGTTGATTGATTCAAATGCTTCTTTCCATATGTTTCCTCATAAAGAGTGGTTTTCTAATTATGTAAGTTATAATGGAGGATTGGTTTTCTTAGCTGATAACTCATAAGACCATTGGCTCTGGTAAGGTCAAATATGATATTTAAAGATGGGAGGGGTTAAGTCTCTCCCTAGAGTTCTACATATCCTAGGTTTAGCAAGAAATCTAATATCTATGAGTAAGATGATTGATAGTTGCAAAATGGTCAGAGGAGCAATGGTGCTAGCAAGAGGAGCCCGTACTGGGACTCTATTCAAACTGGACGCAAGCACCATGAAAAACGGATCTGTTGTTTGAGGTCCTATGAAAAAGGTCAATACCTTGAAAAACGTTGTTGACTTGTTGATGAAGTCGATGAGCAATGGAAATTTTTCTTGGTGCAAGAATACTAATCTATGTTTTTGTAGCCCCTATTGCAAAGTACTCAAGTGGGAGATTGTCAGGAATGTGTCGTACACCTTAAATAGATATTTGAAAAGTGTCACTCTTGAAACTAATCTCGTCACTTGGACCCCCTTTATAAGAGCATCTATGATGCAGGAGTTACATTGTAAGAGCATCTATCACATGGAAGATTCATTGTAAGAGATCTAAGACAAGGGAGTTACCAAGGTATCTTTGACTCCTAGTTTCAGCCGATGTAAGGGAATCTTGTAAGGTGGGATTGTGTGCATGTAAATGGGATGCGTGGATTGAATGTTTGCATGCAAGTGGGGTGTTGGAATTTCCATGGGTGGATTTCGCCCATGGTTTTGTGCTCATGGTTTGGTATTACCACTTAATGGCTTTGAGCAGACATTGTACCTATAAATACAAGCACTTCGGTGTTGTATTGGTGGATGAAACAGGTTAGTCAGTTGGAGCACAGGTGGAAGAAACAGAATCAGCATAGGAGAAGTCTTGTTATATAGTATAAGTAAACATCATATTGTTAGTATAGTGAGTGGTGTTGTGGTTTTGTTGGGTTTTTCCCGAAAGGGTTTCCCAAGGTAAATCTTGTATTTGTTTGGGTGTGCCATTGTTTTATTTGTAGTGCATTTCAGATTCTGTTAGCACAACTCCTCTCTTAAAGTATATCAGAACTTCTTTATTTCCTTTCAAAATCAAAGTTTGTTCTCTTTGTCAATGGGAGGAATACAAATGCCAAACCTAACTCTTGGTTCATCTTAAATTGAAAGATAATCTTTTTATGCATGTGAGAAAAAAGGAGCAGTATGTTTTGACAGTAATATATATCACATATTTTGTATGCAACAAATAGAAATAAAAACAAAATTGGAAATAGAACACATGGTATATGTGTAACAGTAATAGACCATGAAGAAGCATTAGATGGACATGAAATTTGACACAAGAATGCATAATAACAGATTTTAACTTTTATATAGAATCCCTGGGATTTCTTCAATATTTATGTACAACCTATAGCAAAGCGATCCAAAATTTGAATATAATAAACATTCCTTATAACATCAACTGCAGCTTCCATATGAACAGTTAATATGATTTTAGAGTTGAAGCTGCTGACTTTGCATAAAATTTGATACACAGATCAGAGAGTTAACAGCTTCTAGACGAAGTGCATCTATATTTTTTAAGCATTTGAGCCAAGGAAACCACCAGCTATTAAATATCAATAATCAATCATGTGCCTTCGTAACAAAAGCATTGTCCCCTGTTCAAAGCTGGAGTCTTAAAGGATCTAAATCACCAGAACATATTTTCCACTTCCATAATATTTGAACTTACAATGGGTCTTATTGTTTTAAAGACAAAACAATAGAATAACAGACAACAGTATTGAAAAACTGGGAGGCAATTTGAACAGGTTAGCAGATTAAGGGTTTAATATCATTTAAATATAAAAACTGAAAAAGAAATACAATCATTTCACAGTTGCTTTGCACAATGCATCCTTATTTCATATGGAAGGAATGTGATCACCCAGAACTGTCGTCACTCCAATTATCAATCTTTTGGTAAAGCAACCTCTTCATGCCATAAGAGAAGAGATAAAGGTAGGAAGACAAGGAGTGATGGGATGCCCACCTCAAAGTAGGCTCCCTGGTTGACACCACATGAAATGTGAAACACAGCTCCACAACCATATACTGAGCAACGCTCACATGACCCAACCCTTGCACCACATAAACAGCATAAACGCTTTTGTCTCCTTGAACGCACTTCCACAGTGGAAACACCATCAATTGGCTCCATGGAATCGCTATCCAGAAAAAATGTTTCATTTGTATACAATGCACAGACTACATGAGCCCACTTCGCCGGATTTGTTGTTGGTTTGAGTGCACCACCATTTTTACAACAAATTGCACAGCTGGAATAAAAAATGTTTCCTTTGTTGTTAGAAGAATACACAAGAAGCCATAACTAATAGAAAAACAAAATTAATGCATGACACTGAGATGCCATCACAATAAAAATTGTAAAAATTTGAAAGTCTAACATGGTAACAACAAATCTACAATGATGATAAAAAATTATAGATAAAGCTACTATACAGAAATGCAACGTTGTGACCATAATAAAATGCAAGTAACCAGATTCATTTTTAGTTTTTTCTAAATCTTCTTTTTTCCCATGCGTAACCATTCTTCTCTTCCTCCTTTTCCCCGAGTAACTCTAATAGCTACATAAATGAGACATGCTAGGAAAGGGCAAGGATCAAAGACATAAAGCATAGAGGATAATGAAAATAAGGACCCTAGAAAGAATAAAGTCAAGCCCTCATATTAAGATTGGACAAATATGTTTGTCAAGAGGACCAGAAATTTCACTTATAGCATGTTATTTCATAACATCAGCTGATCTTTGAACCACAGTTCAATAGAACAGCAGTTTTTATCTTGTTTCCCAAAGAAAAGAACTTAAAAAATGCATTTACATTATTAGCATGTAAGACAACATGGCTTAATGTAAAAGGTTCATTACCATATATGAACATTTGCACCACCCAAAACTTCACATTTTCTGCAAAGCCAATCAGATATTTTTAACCTGTCCACTTGAGCAGCATTCTGCCGACCATGAACCCCATAACAGGAATGATGGACGTAAATTCCACAGATCTTACATCTGTAAACCTGCTATAAACATCAAAATAATCAGCTCCGTGTTTCCAATATTATTTTTTATTTCTGAACTCTAAAGTGTCCATTAAATATATGTTTTAAAACCATCCATAACGCAATGTTCAGGCAAAGCAGTTCTACGAAAAACAAGAAATATATACTTACGGAATTTGAAACTGAATCTTCACCGCCATTGCATATACAGCAATCTGATGTTTGAGGTATATTAGAATGCATGGAACTAGCCTTTTCCCCTGGAAGTACCAGCTCTTCCTTTCCAGCATCACTAATTGGGTTCCATTTATCCATGGAATCTATCAACGAATCCACCGCAGGATCATTAGAACCCCAATCTGCTGAAACTTTGGCTGATTCCTTTTCAAAATATTCTATCAACTCCTCGAACTTATCTTCAGTCAATTGTAATGAGGTTTTTCTTTCGGCATTACCATCATTGAAACTCCTTAGCCATTCGTGGTCATCATCTTCAATATCATACTCTGACTGCCATAATGGAATTAAAACCACATAGATATAAGCTTCGCTTAAATTATGGCAGAAAAAAGCAGAGAACAATATTGAATAGCTATCATGTGACCCAAAAAGCTAATGATGGAAGAGTTTTTTTCTAGAAATAACATTGGAAACCTCAACACTCAACATGCATGCATTTAAATTCATTACCTTCATGTGTACTTTTGAGTACTGCAGAAGACTTCTAGGAAAAATAAAAACTGTTATTGTGAGAAAAAGGTCTATTGAAAGACTTTGATAATTGTGATAATTTGCTAATTGTATAGATTTCAAAAACCAATAACTGGAGGAAAAAAATTTATACATAGTTTCATCAAATCTAAATGTCCGCATGTTTCTTTCATTTTATCGTAATGTCTCACGCCACTGTTGCAGAATTCAGGCAGATGAAAGAAAAAAAATGGAATAACAGCTGATATTTCAGTTTATTTGTTTGATCGTGTGAATAAATTTCATTTGTGTTTTGCTGCAATGCAGATAATGCAGAATGCAACTCGTTTTTTATTATTCTTTACTCCATTGTGTATGAATCAGGATGTAATGTTTCATCCCACCCGTCAAAATCAAGTGACCCCAAAATGCAAAAACACGAGACAAAGCCTCTCCAGTTTCTGTAACAGGAAGAACACAAAAAACACTTGACATTTTTATAAACAACTAGACCATAGGAAAACATGATTAATTTCCTTACCATCCACACAAGCATAAAGATATTACTTCTCAAACAGTGGTTTAAAATGTTGAAATAGCCTGCTGAGCTTGTACCACTCAAATCGCTGTCAGCTGAAAATGCCATCCACTTTATTAAAATAAACCCAGGTCCAGGTAAAACGAGAAATGCATCAGATGCACACAGATTAGGAATCTTTTGTTTTCAAATTGCTGCCTTTCCAAACATTTTGAAGGATTCCGGGAGCTAGTAATATGTTGATGGAGCCCTAAGCTACTACCTCCTTTGAAAACTATGACAAAAATTCAGAACTTATTCTGCTTAGTAAGTTTGCTTCCAGTATCCTAAGAACTTGTTGGAGTATCCTAAGAACCTGGGGTAATTTCTTTTCCATGCTGCATTTCATATTTTACGGTTGCCTGATTTGATGTCAACAAGCCCTTTACATTCTTTTGCTTCAAGATCGTTGTACCTGCCGAAAATTTTACTGTCAAAATTTAATTTGTCCATGTAATGCCCAAATGTACTTCTTACCCATAAGCCCTTTGGTCCAAATGTGCCTTATTCCAGCTTCATGGGGCAAGGAGTTTTTCAACTTCTCATTGACATATCCATTCCTTTAGCCTTAAGGCATTGCATATTATGGTCCAGAATTATCACTCGGTTTTATGTTCTCATATGAGACTGTCAATGTTTCCAGGAAAAATGTCAGACTGGCCACTGATATCCCAAAGAACTAAAAAAACATCATTACTTACAAGAATGGCAAGCAATGATGGCCATGACTGATAAACATTTACATACCTACTTAAGGCTGAAATCAAGTAATCAAAAGATTATTACGGCCACAAACATGAAAAGAAAGTACTTAAACATGAATAAGCCCATACATGCCCACATAATTTTCAAAATGGCACGTGACAGTAAAATTAGGGGCAATGATGCTACACATTCGTAAGAAGACATCCTACGGGTGCCAAGTTCCACAAAGGTAGCCACCCAATGAAACTATCACTATGAGATGAGATGAATACGATCCAGACACACTCCAAATAATTGAAGAAGTAATATGATTGACTGAAAATAATGAAGCGGGAGATATAAATCATCAGCAGAGCTAATCACCAATGACAGAAACATTTTTTTGCATATCTGCAAATATGATATAAGAAGGGCAAAATCATCTACAAGAGCAGCGAAAAGAGATTCAAGGTTTCTAAAGATGCAACAATTCTGGTAGGAGGACAACTTCAAAGTAGATTCAATTTCAGCAACTAGATGGTAAACAGTTTGCACAAACCTACTAAGTAAAGTTCAGATATGTAATTCATTGAAGAAAGCAGTTTGCATGAATAGGAATTAAAGAACTTGTTCGCCCAACAAGGAAAACCACACTTTAATTTTGAGATCATTTTGGGATCAAAGAATGAATCTGATATGTATGGCTATAGGATGCACAAAACATGGATGGCTAGCCTCTAAAAATTTGGTATTCGAGCACATAATTCTCCCACACAAAATTTACAAATAAAACATTCGAAAAATTATAAGCATTAAGTAAAACTTTGTACTATTAAGCTAAAATTGCATTTGTCAAAGGAGTGTGCATTAAGAACTCATTTTTTACCTGGTTGTTGGGTTGCCGTCCTTTGAATACATAAAAATAAAGAAAAGAGCCTCTCCTCCACGACGATGTAGACATCCAAAACATCCATAATTGTGTCTTTAAGGGCTTCAGCAGGTAGTATCCTCTCTATGCATATAGTAAGGCCTACAATGACCTCATCAACCTTAAAGGAATTAGAGAAGAAAATTTGGGATTTAAGTATGCCCCATGGCAAGTAATGGCTAGTGGAGTTGGTTCATCCATCTACATTCAATTATGTGCCAACTGATTTCATATTTTCTTTTGTTTCCACCATTATAATGCCATATGGCCTCCTTGGCCTTATCCACGGCCTCATAGAGATAACCCATCAACATTTTATCTCCATCAACCAACATAGAATATTGGCCAAAGGATCTATCACCTAAGTTCTAACCCTAACCCTATATCCTAATTTTTTATGGTTTAGGTTAGATTTAGAGATTTTGAAAAATTTACTAACTCTAAGATAGTTAGGGAGTTTTCCAATTAATTTTTTGTCTAGGGTTAGTTTTTTTAAGTTTTTCAAGCAACCATAATGGTTATTTTTTGTTTTATTTTGCATATATCAGGTGATCATAGCATCAGAAAAGAATTTTGAATACAAAGTCATCCCTAATTCAATCGAAGTCAAAAGCAACTTTTGTGGCTTTGAATGCTTTGGGGACATTTATTGCTTCAAATGGCATTTGGCAAAGGTGCTAAGACATGATGTTAAACTTTGCAAATAGTGTTGTGTAGATTGTCACCTTTCAAAGTTTGGTGTCTCTTAAATCTTCTACAAAAAAAACAAACAAACAAACAAACAAGGCAAAGACAACTATTGGATTGACATCTTTCGAAGATAAAGCAGGGTTGCAGGATACGCCACCCACCACTCCCCTGGTACGTGTTTCTACGTACCTAATACGGGTACGGGTGCGGTATGGCCTAGATACGGCTCAAATACCGTGCCTAGCCATACCTCGAATTAGGGCAAAATAAGAGTTGTGTCAGATATGTATAGTTTCAGCATTCTAGAAAAACTCTCATATCTAGGTTAAATGTAAAATAAAAATACATGTATTGTTTGTAACTGTGTTTATTTTTTAAGGGTTATTTATGCAATGCCATACATGCACTCGAATCCATGCCTCTGAGCCCCGGTAGCTCAACTAAAAGGAAGGAAGTCCTTGCCTCTACACTAACTCGGGTACCACTAATGGATAGCTCTGTCCAAATGAACTCTAGCTCAAAGAGAAGTGTTTGAAGCCATTGATTTGAAACCCGAAGGTGTGATAGAGGAGAGGGGGCATCTCTTTTCGCTACTTCTTATCGAACTCGACCTACCATTAAGGCATCAGCCTCATGGATTGATTCAGAGTTTGGCAAGCATTCCTCATTGAGCTCGGAGCACCTATAGACTGTCCTGTCAAATATTTCAAACCTGGGTTTTTATTTTTATTTTTTATTTTTCTTTTGGTAAGACTTTTATTTGTTTTTTATTATTGACATTTTTCATTTCATTTAATTATAAATAATTTTATTTTATTAATTTTAAGTTTACTATTATTTACTATTAATTTTTTTATAATTATTATTTTTAATTAATATTTAAATTTTAATATATTTTTAAATTATATTTACTTATTTTAATTTAATTTTTTATTTAAATTTAAATGTGAAAGTATTTAATTATTTATTTTTTAAATTAACAATAACTATAAATTGTTAAGATATATATATATAAATTTAAATGTGAGTATTTAATTATTTATTTTTTAAATTAAAACAATAAATATAAATTGTTGAAGAGTATATATATATACTCGTCATATCCAATCGTATCCATATTAGGGGTCTTGGAAAATAGTCGTATCCAGCCATATCCTTATTAGGGGTCTTGGAAAATAGTTGTATCTGTATCAGATACCGTACCCGTACTCATACCCGTATCCGTGTCCATGCAACCTTGAGATAAAGTTATTTCTTTAGAAAATGTTGAGCCATCACAATCACAACGGCCTATCCAAAATTCATCTACACCTTCTTGTACAAATAGTGCCCCATAGATTGTCACCTTTCAAAGCTTGATGTCTCTTGAATCTTATGCAAAAAGAAAAACAGATAAGGCAAAGACAATAGTTGGATCAACATCTTCTGAAGCTAAAGTTATTTCTTTAGAAAAGGTTGAGCCATCACAATCACAACAGCGTATTCAAAATTCATGTACACCTTCTTCTACGTCTTTTATGTGCCTCATACTACACCTAAAGCACAACCATCTTTAGACAGTACAAGGTGGAAGATGAATGTTTATGAGCAAACCAAAAAGGCCATTGCTATTTTTTGGTTCTATTTTAGCATGCCATTCAATGATTCATTGATCCTAGGTCTCCATACTGGCAAGCAATGGTGGATGCAATTGTAGTTGTGGGCTCTGGGTTCAAGCCCCCTCATATGAGGCGTTGGCGAATGACATGTTGATAGATGTAGTTCACGATGTGAGCAATGGCCTCGTCGAACATGACAAGGAGTGGGCTATGACAAGTTGCACTCTCATGTTAGAGGGGTGGAAGGATAGGAGAATCTGTACTCATCAATTTCCTTGTGGCATATGAGCTTAACATAATTTTCTTGAAATGTGTAGATGCATTAGAAAGGGTCAAATCAACATAGGCACTTTTCACTCTATTTGATTAAGTGTTTGTTATGATAGGGCAACAATTTGTGGTCCACTGTGTTACAAACAATGTTTCTAATTGTGCAGCCACTAGGAGACTTTTGAAGGAGAAGTATCCCACTTTGTTTTGTAGCCAATGGGCAACACATTGTCTCAATTTTAACCTAGACAATATTGGCAAACTTCAATGAGATAAATCTATAATGAAGAGGGGTTGAACCATTACCAAATGTATTTACAATCACACAAAGATGTTGAGTATGATGAGCACCTTCACAGCTAGTAAGGAACTTCTTCACCCAAGGGTGATGAGATTTGCTACCCACTTCCTTGCATTGCTAACCCTTTATGCACAAAAGACAAACTTGAACCGAATAGAATATTCATTTCAATTGAGTGGGTTGAGAGTGTTTTCCTAGTCATTTAAATGGTGGGACTGTTGCCACGTGTTTTTGATGAGAGTTTTTTATTAGATGCTCAACAAATTATGCAAATTTCAAAGCCTTTTAATTAGAGCTTTGAAACTAGTTGATGGAAAAATGGCCCATGAACTATTTCTATGAGGCCATGGATAGGGCCAAGGAGGCTATCAGGACCATGATGCACAATGACATGGAAAAGTACATGTCAATATGGGAGATTATCAATGACAGATTGGAATGGAAAATGCATTGCTACCTCCATGCTGCTCAATATTATCTCAATCCAGTGTTGTTTTATAGTGAGTCCTTTAGAAACGATGTAGAGGTGACAACGGGCCTTTTTGTATGCATCAAGAGATTTTTCCCCTAACTCAAAGAACCCTTGGCTTTATCCCCCGTCCCTCTCCAATTATAGTTGGTGGGTGGGTCTAACTATCTCCCCCCACCCACTCAACTATTGCCTCCCACCCACCCCTAGGCAATTATTGTAGTTCACAACGCCCGGGGATCAAAAGTCGACTCTCCCTGATTTATTAAATCTTGATTGAGTCAGTTTTCCAGCTATATGCTATTGCGCCTGTAGATTCTTTAGGGACATCTTAAGTCGAGTCTGACCTCTACTTTAAAACTACGTTGCTCCCTGGGGATTTTAGGTAGCTATTGCGAAGTTGCCCTCATACCAGCAAGGAAATGAATTTTTCTCCAATACATGTGGTGTAGAAGCCATAACAACTTTGAAACCATGTATTTGCAATCAACTTTTGCATTTTCTCTTTTAAAGTTTAAATTTTTTACTTTTAAGTTTGATATACATTATAGATATTAAATAGATAGTGTTGTGACCTAATCACACATCACCCCATTGCAAATGG
Source organism: Cunninghamia lanceolata (assembly GCA_027924645.1). Classification (NCBI taxonomy): domain Eukaryota; kingdom Viridiplantae; phylum Streptophyta; class Pinopsida; order Cupressales; family Cupressaceae; genus Cunninghamia; species Cunninghamia lanceolata. The sequence goes on along the minus strand of BSBN01000531.1, from coordinate 6,478,849 downwards.
GGACCCCTGTTTTTGAGCTCCAGTGCTTTGTCATAAGTCTTGGATGATGTCTTAAGTTTTGTTTCATGATGAAGTCAGTGATAATGACAAGGTAAGTTGCATGTCTCTAAGCGAGTGGGGAATTCTAGACTTAGATAAAATCACGACGAATGACAAGCTTAAATCAGGGCGCCCTGCATGGGAGTGATGTTTTGACCCTCAAGATGCTTTAAACATTGAAAATGTTGCAAGAAAATGGCCTAAGGACTTTGAGCGCAAATGTGCTCCTGATCAATCACTAAAGTGCGCATAGGCCTGATGGAGGAGGGAAACATCTAAGGACCCAAATTTGCGCTCAAGATCAACATAAAGTGATATAACTTAGAAAATTTTGAAAACACCAAGAGTGAAGGCGCATTTCATCCCCTATAGGAACTCAAATGTGCGCCTTGAGTAAGAAGAGGTTAAAAGTTGTAAAGAGATGAGCGCCTTGAAGAGTTAGACCTCCCAAGGCACTTTCAATTGCTTAAATCCAAAGAATTCATTCATCCGGAGCTAAGCGCCAATTTGCTCCTGTAAAATCATCTTTTAGCGCCTTTGATAAACTTGGTTTGATGCTATTTATTTCAGTGGCACCTTAGTAGGATAAGGTTCCTTTGGCTATCTCTAGTGATTGAAATCTATAAGACTTGAAGTGCACCCTCCTAAGTAGTTAGGAGCATTTTTACCTCTGGACAACTCCACTTTTGCGCCTAAGAGAAAATTTGATTGATTTCATGAGTTTTGAGGAAGTTTAAGTGTCTTAAACTTCTCCTTGAGTTTACATCATGTTTGGAAGCCCTAAAATTTGAAGTGAACACCTATTTGCATCAGGGCGCAACTTCACACCTACAAAGTCATCAATGTGCGCCTTGCAAAAAGGAGGCTTGAAACTATGAAGATTGATGTTTCCTTGAAGCAATAAACCCTCTAGACACCTATTCACTGAGTTGGAAACCATCAGAATGCCAAAAAACAAGCCAAGTAACTTAGGCATACTTTTCCACCTCTGCAAACCCAAATTTGCACCTCAAGAAAATCACATGAATTCATATTAGGAGTTGAGCGCCTTGAGAAAGAGGATCATTTTAAGTCATTTCCAATTGATTGAAAACATAGAGATGGCAAATATAAGGCTCAGTGTGTTAGGCGCACTTTTGCATCTCTACAGACCTGAATGTGCGCCTAGGCTTGGAAAGGTTGTTAAATGTTAGAAAATGATTACTTTGTGTTATAAGGTCAAAATACCTATCAAAGAATTGATATGTTTCTTGGTTTGTGTTGCAGGAGAATGGATGGAACTGAGGAGTCATCCAAGGAACAAGGCACCTGGAACCACCTTCATGCAAGGAGTGAAGTCAAGAGGCAGTCACTACAAGGGAGACATCATGCTACTATGCCAAGAGAACACTTCAAGTTCATCGTGCCAGTACACTTCATCATCTGCATCAAGAGAAGACATTCATCTATCAATCTTCAAGCTCTTCCATCTTCAAGTCTCTGAGAGAAGTCTCTTACTCCATGTTATGAAGGAAGCACCATTATCTACACTACTCTATAAAGAAGCATCCAACGAAGATCAACATAGAAGAAGTATCACAAAGTTAGGCAAATGAGCAACATGTATCATACACATCCGACTTACAAAAGAACAAGGCAAAATCAACAAGGATACATTCCCAAACATTCAAGTTCATCAAAGCAATCACATTCGAAGACATCACACAGATGATGCAATTTGGTAATATGCCCAAAAGCAAATTGAATTAACTATTGGAATCCAGAAGAGTTGCTGAGGTGGCACCTACGTGGCATGCACATCATCATCACCAATCAAATGTTGCCACATCATCCTTGTCTAAGTACATTGTACCTGCATGCACAAACAAAAGGATAAGGGCACTCCAAGGGAGAGGTCTTCCAACTCATCATCTTTATTACCTTGGGAAGTGCGCCTTCATTCCTTCTTTTCTATGTACAAAATATTAAAAATAGGCATTGTTGTCTTATTGTAAAGATCTGGGCCGTCCATCCACAGATCAATCTCGGTCGTCGGTTGTATTCTGGAAAACTATATAAAGGCCTTGTTGCCTCATTTGTAAGAGTTAGTTCGCAGGAGAGTTAGTTGGTAGTAGAGTAGAGTAGGAGGAGACTCTTGAAATTCTCTGAGAGTACTTGAAAATTGTTGTAAATATTTCTCAAGATTAATGCAATGACATTGGAGCATTGGAGTTTGGTGCTAAGTGTTGTCTTGTGGAATAACATGGTTTCTTGTATTTTGATGAAATGGAGAGATGTTTCTAAGTAGATTAGAAGTAGAGTAGTAGATCATTGATGTAATGCATGTATGTATTGAATATTTGATCAACTCCTAGCTCATGTTTTTGATATCCATCGTTGGTGGAGTGTTGTGTAAAGCTAGTCTGAGCTTCATCATAATTCGCTTAAGTTCGATTGTGGATGCTTGTTTGAGCTGCGCCGTCCAATGGATGCTTATATGAGCTTTCATGATTTGAAAACCATTCGCTAATCTTAGGAGATTGCACCTACTCCATGTAGCTGTAGGCATTCTTGGCTAAGTGGAGTTAAGTTTATTTGAGTTTGTTTATTCATGCATCATCATTGCCTCATTGACCTTAGATTAGTTTCTCTAAACCCTTATCTTTTTCCTTTTCTTTATTATTGAGGCATCGTGCATACTTCATCCACATTGAAAGAAGAAATAAGCTGAGTGAATCAAGAAGAAGTCTACATAAGTCCCTTTGAGGAAACAGCAATATCACATCATACCAACTGAGGCTATCCTATGAGCAAGTTGAGAACCAACATACTGGAACCTTGGAGATAACCCACTGGATCACATTGTTTAGCTTTTAGGTATCTTTGTTCAAGAGAGGATAGATTACCTTAGTAATTTATTCTAAGTTGCATGTGCATAAAAAACACATCAACAGATAGTGGATGATAGAATCTTGATAAATTTTGGTTTTTGTCAATGAAATAGTGGAATTTTTTTTTACAAGGAGGCCACAAACATACAATGGATGGCAATGCACATAGTGAGCCAACCATGCAATTCAACCTCTTTTGAGCATTCCCGGAGTCTATTTGAACACATACACTCAAAGAAATGTAACAATTTGACTTAGAAGTGGATGAATAGTGTTTTTTCACTACAACCTCCACTTTCAACTCAAGAAAAACTTGAGGTCAGAAAAACTTACAATTCTAATTCTAAATATAGTAGTTGTTGCAACTTACAAATTTGAAATCAATTTGAATTTATTGCATAATATGCATACTTGATAGTTGATACATATACATCACAAACTTATGCCTTCACTTTAATTATATCAAGGAGCATCAAGAACAATTAGTCAATTAACCTTGACAAGATTAATCCAAATTCAAAATGGATCAAAAAAGATGAGGAGCCACTATTTGATGATGAGAACCTAGCTATCTTGAATGAGGTACATGATGAACATGATCTAAAAGATCAATCAATTGAAAGTGAACCAATATGTTACAAATTGACCATCATGATTTGCAGCCCCCTGGTGCATCATAGCAGCTAGCCTCATAAGCTCCCTCCCTATTTTTTTACTTGTAGTTTGACTTGTAATTTATAATTTGTAATTGACATCTAGGTTCGAACTTCGAACAACAAAGAATGACTATGTAGCAATGTACTAAGCATTGTAATCAACAACCTCAAGATTAGTGAAGAAAAACCATATTTCCATCTCTATGAATTTATTTGGCATGAAATCTAAAGAACTGTGATTTTTTCTCCGTTTTTATGAACTTTTAGCATTTTTAATTTCCCATTGTTTTCCCAATTAATTGAAAAAATCCTATGCTCCACCAAGTTTCTAAGACAGGGACAGCCGATGACAAGGGGACGCATATCTAGGACGGCTTTTTCAGGAGGCCATTTTTTAGGGGACAACAATTAAAAAACGGGGAAAGTTTAAAAATATAGGAAAATTCAAATATTCATATGGTAAGGCATTCATCATATTCATTATATAACCATTTAATGAAACATTAGGGCAGAATTGAGAACTTAGATGAGTTGACATAAAAATTAACATGTCAATATCTAATCATTGGAGTTTTCATTAGAAATGTGCACATACAACAAAAATGAAAAGGTTAAAAGGCTACAATTACAAAATGACAAAATCTAGGCAACTAGATCTATTGTTACTATGCCTCTACCTCATCTTCACCTAAGGCTAAATCAAAATCAAATTATAAATCTAAGTCACTACTAATATGAGGGACTGCCTCATCCAAAGGAACCCCAACCAATCCCTATTGTGCCTCCTCATCAATTTGTGTGGCATCTTCAAGATCAATATCCCATCATGCAATTGGAGTCTGTCGATCCTAAGTCACAAGGCACCATGCATGATCACCAACTTCTCTGCTCGTCAAGAGGTAAGCCTATTCCTCGACTGATTAAATGAAGTTGTATGTGGACCAATTCCTCTCTACAATAGTGAAACTGGCAACCTATGAAAGGTGGTGAGTAGCAAGCATCCTCAACTCTAGGGCATCCTTGCAATGCCATGTCCACCATCCAATAGAGTCAATTTGAGCTAATACAGCCCTATCTAATCTCACCTCTGGTTTGCTAAATGTTGAACCCTAAAGATTGACAAAGGCAAGCCATTGCATTCAAAGTAAAGTTTTTTGTTTTTGGGTGTTAGTGTCTTTGTTTTAGGTTTAGGGTTGTTGTAAAGGGGTGAAGGGGCCACACCCCCCCCCCCCTTTTTTTTTTTTTTAAGTTTTTGTCATATGAGATGACTAGTCATCCCTGGGATGGTCAAGGGACATCTAGGCATCTCCTAATTGTCTCGAGGATGGCTAGCCATCCCTTGGCATTGCCTACCATTTCCAAGCATTTTTTCAACATACCAAAGACATTTCTGATTGTTTTTCTTGAGGTAAGGGGCAATGGGGGACATTTCCTACCAGTCCCTATGTCCCAAAAACATTTTCAGTCGAGAACAAGGTCCAAAACACAACAGTGCATTCTTAGGGTACTAGAAAAACTTGTTATTTTGGTTTGCTGAGTCAATCTCCAAAAGGGTAACAAAATACAATACTCCTAATGGAATAAGTCACCACACTATATCTCCAACATCAGATCCAAACCAAATGTAATTCTCTTCACCTATCCGTTACAATGATATTCACCTTCTACATACAAACCTCCTCCTAATAACATAATAGAGAGGTTAACTATAAATCCCAACATAAGCCAACTCATTATCAGTTACAGTTAATTACACAAGTTATCCATATGACCCAAATATAACTAGCTTAGAGGATGAATGACACATGTTAGGATCTCCATCACCCCATAATATCATATGCCTAAGTACCTAACATGCTATCCCTCATTGACATGTTTTGCCCCTAACACATGAAAAGAAGCCAAACTGTGAGTCTTCCTCAAATCCTTACACACTTGATGCCATGTTCTATCATCCAACCATCTATATGTGATCTTAGGTAGTCTTTTTTGATTGAACCTATCACCACACCTTGTTCCATATTTTGCTGTACTATTTTGATTCCTTTTACATCAAAAGTTACTCCTCCATTACTTCCATAAATAGCCTTAATAATTGCCTCTCTAATGCCAAGGGTTTCTCCTTTGATTCCATATAGACCCACAGTGATTGTTGCACTCTGATTCTATGTATGTCCATAGTTGTTGTTTTGATTCCATTTGTAGATGTAGTGAATCACCTCCTATATATAGGCCTCCTCCTAATAGCATAATGCAAGAGTCCACTAATCCCAACATTGGCCGACTCATTACCCAATATAACTAAAAGGATGTGTGCCAAATGATAGCATCTCCATCACCCTATAATATCATGTGCCTAGTTGCAAAATAAATCAGACTTGCTGGTGTCGCAAAATCAGGCAAATGAGAAACCAAGGCATTGTAATATCCCCAATGGGATCTGCCCTAAATTCTGGAAATTAATTTATGATTTCTGCCCTAGAATTCTGCACTTTAGAATTCTGTTCCAAACCCTAGAATTCTGATTATATTTCTGATATCAAACAAGTATGGGCAGCAAAGATATATGCATCTAAAATGCTCAAATAATATGCCAATCATGAACTATTATGACGATATCTTCAAACATGAACTCATCCAACAATATATGACATCAAAGTGCAAACAAATCTAGGGAACAAATCTGATTTCTGAATTAATCAGTCTGCTGCTACAGATCAGAACTTCTGAATATTCAATTACATCAAAGATATAGGCTCAAACATGCCCAAATACATCTCAGAAAACTGCCCTTACAAATCAGACCTAATAATAGGTTTGTACATAACAAATGATATAGAATGGTGCTCCACAAACCTTCTACAATAATGGCGCTTGGGCTGCTGCTCGGATTAGGGTTTAGAAACCCTAAACAATGATAAATTCGCCTCCAAAGGCCAAGTTGCTCTCCTCTAGGTGTGGCGCTCCAAATTAGGGCAAGTCCTACTGCAATGAACACACAAAATGCCACACTAATGATCCTCCAAATGTGGTGCACAAGTCTAGGGTAAACCCTAGTGCCAAATGAACACAAATGCCACAAGAAAACCTCTCCAATGCTGATCAAAAAATCTGAATATGCAATCTAGCTCTTCTCCCCCGCAAATCTCCAGAAGTGCAATTATGAACTCCGTATGAGTCCACCTTCAAAGTGTGATTGGGTTTTCGTCCAATCCACCTATCTTCCTAAAGGTTTTCATCCTAGGAAGGTGCTGAACCAAAAATGGCAGCCAAAAGATATATCTCCAATGAAAAGGAATATGAATGAATGATGATGGAAATGCCTCAATACAACTTATATTTATACATGCTTTTCTCTCCTTCCTCAAGGCCGACCTAGCCTTGGTATTTTCTTATTTTATTTCACTTTATTTCCCTCTCCTAGGGCCGACCTCATGCTAGGGGCACAAAAGACAAAAGAAATGTTATATTTTATTTTTCTCCTTCTTTCTTAGCCGACCCAAACAAGATGTTTGTTTTTTTATATTATTTCTTTCCCTTCTCCAAGTAGGCGAACTACTTGGGCATAAGATACATCATGTTTTGTCCTCAAATTGAGTCGTCCATAAAATATTCTTATTTTTCCAAAGGCATTTTTCCCATATGTTCCTTTATTTTCCATTCTCCCACTTGGTCGCTTCACCTTAGGGCAAATTATTTTATTAGTGTTGACTTCATAAAAAATCCCACAAAATTATGCCAAGTCATCTTCCATGCTCCTTTTGCCCTACAAAATTGGGTAAGTGTGAAAACTCGCCGATTAGGTCATTCCCTGAGCCCTTCGGCTTTGCCTACGGGAATGGAAATAGGCTAGCCAACTCCACTAGGTGATCACTCTGAAAATGGGGACATGACACGCATCCATCCCAAGGTCTTTCATTAGAAATTTGCATAAACTGTGTAGGAGAAAATCTGTATATGATTGGATGTTAGCAGAGTATGCAATGTCAAAAAATCGTGCAACAATAGAGTCTTCTTGGGCAACAAAATCCCAGTCTCGAGCAGACCCCAAGGAAAAACCAAACAATTATGCGGAAGTTCCAAAAAAGGGAAACTAGAAGCGGTCAAGTAATTATTGTGCAACCTGCACAATTTCGTTGTGAACCAGAAAGTTGTTATGGGGGAGAGGAACCCCACCTTATGGAGCAGTAATCTCCTCCCAGTCTTAAAGCATATTGCAAGCAATTGCTAAGTATGCATGAGGAAAAAGGCCTTGAAAGATGCAACAGAGGGCAGTGATGACATCCCTAGTGAAGATGAGGCCTTTGACAGACCTCAAACATGATCACTCTGAAAAATATTTGGAGTCAATCATTTCAGAGGAAGCTCAAAAATCCCTCTATCTCCTTTCAGACACAGAAGTTGAAAAGATAGTGGAATTCTTCCAGATTGGGAGTTGGTTGCTGATGAGTCCAAGCAGAAGTTGAAGCCTATGGTTGAAGGCAACTTTGTAGGTGGAATAGGGACGACAGTAGCAGGGAAGCACGGGATCAAGGCCAGAAATCAAACACCTGAAAGAAGTATGTTGGGTAATTTGCTCTATGCAGTTCATGTTTAATTTAGTCTTCTTTTTGTTTTGTACATGGGCTGCTTAACCATAAATCTGTGTCTGTATTATGAAGGACAACAATAGTTTTTTCTTGCTGCATTTTGACATAACGATCACTTGGTGTATGGGAGGATTGTGTACTTAAATTCCATAGTTGCTTACTGTTTTTCAAATCAAGACAGCAATTGAATAAAATGGAAATTTTTCAAATTCTGCACTTCCAGGTTGAATTGGCAATTTTCCTTCCTGAATTTGGAAGGTGTGTCAATTAGGGATGGGGGTCCTTTTGACAACCCCCATTTCACTAATCAAAAAATAAGTAACTTCAATCACAAATTCATGATATTCATCTCTGTTTTGAGGATAGAAAACTCACTCCAGTAATCTGATTCTTAGCTGACATTTCAGTATGCCTTATATATGATCCTGGAATAGTGTAAACTGATTTTCCTCCATTCAGGCTTCTTCGTACTTCATCATAATCAGGAACTGTTCTATAGGATGGTATTTTAATCTCCTGCTTCTTTGATTTAAAAGATGAGGACTTGTGCTCAGACTTGCTTGCTGCCACAATACTGAACTTTTCCTCTCCATGATGTCTAGAGTGCCACTGAAAGGAAACTGAATTTAAGTCATAAAATTCCTGCACAAAGACATCATAATTTTGTGTAAGCCTTCAAAATTCATTATTGGAAGCAGCATTGAAAATTATCCTATTTCAATGAAATATCAATGTTCCTTACCAATTCAAGATGTATGATCATAATGACATTTCTAAAATATAGAATTTTTTTTATAAGTTTCCAGAAAACTAATTATTGCCTTACCTGGTCACGACCTTCGATGAAAACAGGAAGTGGTTGCAATGGATCCAAAGGGCGTGGTCGCATCTGCCTCCCACCCAAGTCATTTGGATTAGTTACAATCTTAAAGCATTTCCTTTTGACATCACCCATAAACTCATCATGTGGCAAATAATCATGCTCATCTACTCCACTCTCATCGGACTTCCTAACAGGGTCAGAGTTTATCCCAGATATGAGTGCGGTTTCACATGTTTCCTTTTTTGACTCTGGGCAAGAGTTTCCATCAAAACCATGAGAAGATTCTACATGACATGCACTTACTTTTAGAGGTCCCTCATTGGAAGCTGCAAGGTCTCCAGACTTTGCATCTACTTGATCTATGTTGCTAACAACCAGTGGAGTTCCCAACTGAAATTCACCTACTGCATTAGAGCGTCCCAGTGTCTCAGGAATAGTGTTATTACAAATTTGCTCATAACACAGAAGCGATGGCTGATTGTCAACATGATAATTTTCCAAATGTTCCAAACCTGGAGTATGCTGTAGAGATGACTTTGTCTCTTCTTCCCATTTAAGTTTCAAATGATCTGCAACATCCTTATCTGTAGAATACTTCCCAACTGAAGTATCCACCTTTGCCGACTCACTGGGTGGTACAACAACCAGCTCATCAGTTGTAGTTGGAACATCAACTTCTCTGGACTTTTCAGTATTGAAATTCAACGCATTCCTGTTGCAAGGTACGGTGGATCCTTCTGCTTTCAATGATGAGCGTTTATCCTCATCTTCTTGAATATTCCTCTCAACATGCTTAGACCTCGTCAAGTACTCTTTTCTTCGTATGTCATACTTTTGTTTTTCTTTCCTTTTAGGTATCCTGCAGAGATGACCCTTCCCTGCCAAATCTTCCCTTCCCTTAATGGTTTCATAAAGATTCATCTTGCTTGAACCATTGCAGAAGACATTTTTGTATCCCGGTGTCTCAGGAATAATATCATTATAAATTTGCTCATCACACAGAGACAGTGGCTGACTGGCAACAAGAGTTTTCACAGTCTGTTCCAAATGTGATGTATCCTGTAGAGACAACTTTGCCTCTCCTTCCCGTTTTAGACACAGATGGACCTCAATATCAGCATCCATAGGAAACTGTCTGACTGAAGCATCTACTGTATCTGACTTAGTGGGTGGTATAACAGTTGGCTCATCAGTTGGAGATAAAACATCATCATCTCCAGGCCCTTCAATACTGGAATGTAACTCCTCCTTATGGAAACGTGAGGTCGATCCTTCTGCTTTCAATGATGAATGTTTTTCCTTGTCATTTTGAATACTCCCCGTGTTGTCTTTAGACCTTGTCAAGTATTCTTTTCTTCTCACATCAAACTTCTGTTTTTCTTTCCTCTTAGATATCCTGCAGAGAGGTCTCTTCCCTTTCAAATCTACAATTCCCTTAGCAGATCCAGAAAGATTTAACTTCCCTGAAACATTGCAGAAAACATTTTGTCAGTTATGGTTGTCAGCCCAGCCATAACAAACTTATTTCTATTTAAGTGACTACAACTCAAAGAGGATACAAATTAAAAAGAGAACACCAAATTAAAAAAAAGGAAAAAGAAAATCATTAAATATTAGAAGTTAGTTGCTTTATTGTTCACGCATTGCCATGCTCCAAAGTTTAGAAAAGAACCATTTGAAACAACAAATAATAAAGAATTGAGCAAATCAACTAATATTATAAGACAATGTCAACTGCAAAAAGGAAAGCCACAGCACAAAACAGTTATATTTAAAAGTAAAATATATGAAAACATCACCAATATTTTGTCGAGGATTCAATGCTTTATCTTTTACATTATCAATTTGTCACAATTTTTAAATTTTAATAATTGGGTTACATTGTAAACACTTTAGGGATACAAGTCTCTAGAAGTGAGGCTCCAGTCAGTAAGAAAGAATTTCACATAACCTATGCTCGGGATATGCACCTATTCTGCTCAGGATTAACAATGAGTTAGCACTAAACAATAAAAACATATGGATGCAATCATTTGCATGGACAGAAAGCTTGTCTCGTCGTCAATATACCCAACAGCAACAGTCATCAGTATTCACTCATAATACTTTTTCCTTTATTTTAAGAGTTGAAACATTTTACTGAAAGGGTATCATGGACAAATTTCATCAATCTAAAAGAAAGAGGCTAAGGGCCCAGGCGACCAGCATGGACCATTTCACTCGCCTTCTACAATATCTCTGCACAACATGAAGACATGCATAACAAATAATGTGCTGCATCTGCTTCATTCCCCAAGATGCATGGCCTCAATATCATCCTATATGTAAGGGTCTTGTGGCTTGCTTGCAAACCTTGCATTTGATCAGTAAGATGAGTACATAAATCTAGTGATTTTCAGCCATAGTATCTTCATTTCTATTATGGGACAAGCATAACATAATAAAATTCTTGAAATTCTTAACAGAAGCATGTTTGACGCAAAAATGTGAAAAGGAATATGTCAACAACCATTGGGTAGCATAATCTCCCTCTAACATGCACTTTGGGGCAAGTTAACCAGATTAAAACTGCAATTCTTTTAATAGCAACATAACCAGTATATGTCAGATTGTTAAGGTTTGAAACTACTAAGTTACCCCACTAGACAAGTCGCCCATGTTCCTAGTACAATGCACTGGTGTTTTAAGTATGAGACATACCAATTTCATACCCAAAGATCAAATTGCTTCCCTTGTTAACTGAGAAATTGCAACAGAATTTGGACTCTAACAGATCATTGTAGATAACAGTGAGTAAATGATATAATTTCTTCAAATGGGAGAGTGATTTGGGTTTAATATCCCTCTTTAATAGTTTATTATGCTCCCCCTTCTATATCAGCCTACTTGTGCATGTGCCATTGCCCCTAAAGTATGTTTCCTCTTTTGTGGGTTGTAAAAGAGTACATGATAAATCCTCATGATAGAATTGGTCCTCAAGTCAGTGCATGACAACATGGCAGGAAGAGACCAAATGATGTTGAGAAGATAAGCTGCCAATTCAAGTACATTTACAAGGTTCATGTAATGTCCCAATTTTCGGGTTCTCTTGCGGCACAGTTGGAGCTGACTTTCTAGGTTTGTGACAGCCTGATCAAAGGAGTATTTTGATGTCACCAATGTGCTCAGGTGATCCAATGGAGCTGTATGACACTTTTCGGATGGATTTCGGACAACTTGGTTGTACTTACTATTTATAGTAAGTGCTTGCATGACAACAATCTTTCTGGGTTTTTCTGGGTTTGTTCTTTTGGGTCCTCAAGGAACACTACCATTTATAGTAAGTGTTAGTTTGGACACTGTTTTGATGACATGGTAGTTCAACCATCTCGGGGCCTTTCCAGGTGTTGCATTGAGCTCAATAATGTCAGATGGTTTGCGGTGATGTCTTTCCAGGCAATTTCGGACATTTGGACCATTCTTATTATTTTAGCAGGTTGCTATTTTTAGCAGGATCACCGCTCTAACACCAACTTCTTCACATGGCACCATTTCCTTGTCACTGCATGATTGGTCACTCCTTCGGTTGTTCGTTGTGCACAGTTATATTATTTTAATTAATGTTAATGTCATTTAAGTTAAATTAAAGATTTAAATTAATGTTAATTAAATTATTAAAGTGACTTTATTAAAGGGGCGTTGGGGGAAAAATGTAAAGGCAATTTTTAATAAGGTAATGTGGAGTGCCCAACTTAGGGAGACATAAGGGGAAATAAAGTGAAATTTACAATGTTATTTAATTGCCCAAGATGTGTGTGGAAGTGAAGGAGAGAATAAAAAAGGGTTTGAGCTCATTTTTGCATATGCTTGGAAAATATTTTTCTCTTCTACCAGGTTGAAGACTGAACTTTGGATTCTTGGCTTTTTGAGGACGAAACCCCTCAAAGGGAACAATTTTTGCAGGTGTGGAAGATCACAGAAGAATACTTTGCTGATAGTCATATTTTCAGAGGCTATGCTGGAGCATATTGAACAGATTTGCAGGTGTTTGCGGAGGGGTTTGAACACAAAATATTGAAGATCTTTTGAATAATAAATTGTGTAGAGTTTATGAGAGTATGGACGTGTGTTTAATGCAGATTTGAGTGTGAGTTTACAAACCTTTGGAGCTGCTGTTGGGCCGTACCATTTCCAAGGACAGGTCGTACCATCTCCAAGGACAGGTTGTACCATCTTTTGGTCTATTGAGCATTGTTTGGAGTAGAAATCAGTTCTACTTGGACGTGGAGGATAAAGTCTTAATTGCAGGTCTTTTTGAGGAGTTTGGACTGAGTTTTGGGAGGAGTTTCACACTGTCCTTGATGTTGTTCACTCCCAACCCTGGCCTTATCAGCTAGAGGGGAAACATGGCACTCTAGAAGATGAATCGCCTAGGTTTTTGAGCACTTCTTTCCACCATTGGAGGCACCTAGGGTTTATTTGCTGATGTGCATTATTTTTGCGAAGGACAACTTAGGATTTGAGAGTTTGGTGATGGATATATGACTCCATGTTGCTGTAATATTCAAAAATCAGACTTTATGTTGCCAAACCAGTAAATGGGTATGTAATAAATTCGCTTATAATACCAACTCTTCATCTAGGTATTTGATATTTTAGTTGTATGGTTGATTCCCACATAAATAAGCATCTGGGTAGTTTTAGAATGCTTTATTTCTGAATATATGTATGCATGCAAAAACAAATGTTATGTTCAAACACATTAAATGCACCAGGGTCAACTAAACATCAGAAAAAAATTAAGGGTGGGGCATTACAGTGGTATCAAAGCTAGTTTTCCTGCCAGCCTGTTGGAGTTCTAACATTTGCTACAGTTCTTCAGTTACAAATCAGAAAATTGCAATAGTTGACTATCAGTCTCAGTGGCTTCATATCTCTTTGCATATTGATGACCAACACCTGCATGTCCATTCCAGTGCCAATCTTTGACAGTTGTTAGAAGCAGAGTTAGAAAGATGTCTACAGACAAGTCTATATCCGGTTGATGCAGGAACTGTCTAAGCTAATGAAGGACTCTGACATTAAAAAGACAAATTCAAGAATTGTTGCAAAACCCAAACATTTGGATGGAGGAGATGCCTTGACATATGAGGAATGTGTGACAGAGCCCCAGAATGACCTCTTAGACGTGCATGTCACTGGTGATGATGAGGATTTGTTCGACAAAAAAGACAAGACAGTAGCCTTGGATCCTAATTCGAATTCATCCAGTGATGATTCTAAGACTAATGCCTTCCTAGATGATTCTAGTAGAGCAAATGTTTATGATGAGTTCACTAATGTACCTTCAGAAGAGGAGCATGTTAAGGGTAATTATGATGATGTCTTCAAATCAGCTAATGATGATGATCCCTTACCTCATTCTAGTAATGATAACTTCGGTGGCTTTGGGTTTGACTTCCAAACCAAGCCTATTAAGAGGGATGCTGATGATGATTTCAATACTAGTGAGTTGGAGAGTGCCTTTTTCATAGAGGCAACCATTCATGAGGAGCACATTTTTTCTGAACAGAGCAATCAATCTTTTAGCACTTGGGATCTAGGTGTGTTGGCACCTAAGTATGACAAGGATCCTGTTTGGGATGAATTTCCTTTTGACTGTGATGCTGTTCTAACTTCATCTCCACAGTTATGCATGGAGGGCAGCATTGATAGTGTTGTTTTTGATCTTGAAAACAAATCTGAATTCACATTACATGTAGCTGATCACGAACAAAGACCTAGTGACCTTGTTGTTTTGGATCCACAGTTCACTGTTGAGGATGATAAGGAAGAGGCACAGGTGATTTGGGACAACCATGGAGACTTTGACAACAGGTATGAAAGTTCTAATTTTGGTAAGCAACATAACTGCAATTCACTATCCTTGCCTGAACAAGATTGGAAAAATCATTTTTTGGTGTCTATGGAAAATGAAGTGCATGTAGCTACAAATTATAAGATTGTGTTTGATGGCAATTTCATAACAGTAGTTTCAATTGCAATTTCAAATCAACCCAATGAAGTTTATGGGACCTATAGCAACATTGATGACACCATTGAAAGGTATGCTGATTTATGTATGTCTCCTAGCAACAGTTCGCTAATGCATGGTTATGTCATTCATAAAGAAAACTTGGAAGCTGAAATAATGGACTATGAAGATCCCAAATTTGATGATGAGATCGATGTAAATAAGGATGTATGGACAAACAATCAAAAAAAAAAATTCCACAATGTTTCCTTCCAGCAGAGCAAAATCATGGACCATGAGGAAAAAGAGTCACCTGTTATTTCTACAAGTGAGGTGTACACGAGTCTCTATGTTGGTCAGTTAGAGATGGTTATTGATAGGCCTTGTGAAGAGATGAGTTCATTGGATGATATTGGGTTTGTTCATGACGTTGTCCCATCATTTTTACGTGTGAGTTGTAAGGCATCAACTAGTGGGACAACTGATTTAGAAGATGATATGGCTCCTTCAAACGAAAGCAAATCAGAAAATCTAGTGTGTGGCAGCCCAAGTCACTTTAGTGAACTTGATCAAAGACCTCTAGCATTACAATATTTGAAGGACAAACTTGTGGTTACAGATGAGAAAGTTGTACAAGTGTTAACAAGGGCAGACAATACTCACAAATACGTCAAAGATCTCATTTGGGAAGCTCAAGTAGAAGAGAGGAAGAAGGGAGTTGCAAGTGGAGTCACCCTTACTCAATTGTACACCATCAAAGAAGCATTGGAAATGATGAAATCAAATTACTTGCAATTGCTTATGGACAGAGATCTTGTTTTCAAGTATGTTAAAGACCAAGAAAAAGAGGCTAATGATCTTTGCTTACAGTTGAGTATGGCTCACTTTTCTTTATACAATGCAGAAAGTTAAATTCTTATTGCACCCACATCCAAGAAACAAAAAGATCATACAAGGATTATGGAGATCAAGCAAATGGTGGAAGAAATTGATGAACTCCGTAGGTGTGGAACATTGCAAAATGAACCCAACATTCCTCAAATTAGGGGAATTCAGTATGATGATAGGCATGGGAAACCACACCAAGAATTTGAATTCTTGAATCTCAAGGATCAATTCTCAGTTGGAAATGCAACTTGCAGCCACGAGATAACAGCTATAACAGGTAGTGCAAGCAGATTTCAACATAATGCACTTTTTGAATCAGTAAATAATGATGAATATCTAGAAATGGAAGAAGATATGCATGAAATCCATGAAGACATTGGTGAAAGGTATGAAACAAATGCTGATTTTATGATGGTGAACAGAAGTCCATTAACTTTATATGATTTTGTTCATCATAAGATGGTAGATAAAAAATTTATGGTTAACATTATCAAAGGGCCTCATCTTGATGATATTCAAAATTTTATGGCTAAGCATGAAAGGGTGTTTGTGTGCCCAAGTTATTCACGAGACATGATGTTTCATAATGGATTCGCTATTCCTTACTTCATTAAAATGCATAACAGCAATGTGCATCAATTTGGGGAAGAATGTTCAAACTTGGGTCTTTCGTTTCCAACTTACACATTTATGTTTAAGGGCTGTTCTATGGTGCTGATTATGATATTTTCAGACTTTGCATTGATGATAGCAACTGATTGCATGGATTGGTGTGCACGCTTTTGTTACTATAGCACTTGGAATCGGAATGCTAAGACATTACCAATTTATGACTAAGTTGTCAGTTCTGGTTCAGGTTCGCGTGTTCGGTTCGTGGATTCAACTAAAAAAATTTGAGTTTGGGTTCGGTTCGTCCGTACTATATATATATATATATATATATATATATATATATATATATATATATATATATATATATATATATATATATATATATATATATATATATATATAACTATAACAATAAATATATAATATATTATTATATTTTAATTTTATATTTTCATACATATTCTATTATATTAATATATCTAATATTATTATTATAAATATATTTTAATTTTATATTTTAATACATATACTATCATATTAATATATCTAATAATATTCAAATATATAATATATTTATTATTATTATATATATTAAACATATTAATATTAATGTTAATGTTATTACATATAATATATAAAGTAATAATAAATATATAATATATTATTATATTTTAAATTTTTTAATAAACATTATTATAAATTTATATTTTAATATTATTATTATTATATATATCACATATATGATTATGATCAAGACTATGTTAGATGATTGAAAATTAAAAATTATAAATGAACACTAAGTATTAATGTTCTTTAGCCGATAGGCTTTTATATGTGAGCATTATAGCGCTCGGAATCATCTCACGCCGTAAAACAAATTCACGCCGGGAAATTTTCTGAACTCTCTAGTTGTTCCTATCACTGCGATGTTTTTATACTTCACCTGTCATGAATATGCCAAAGGGGGAATCAGGAAAACAGAAAATGTATTGTGCACACTTTCTTTCAACGTCAATGGGCCAGTCTCAAGGTGCGATGCATTACACAGTTTTTGCGAAAGAGCTTTGATGCGAATGGATTCACCCTAAAAATCGCGTTGAAATTCGTTAAAAGTGGGAAAAAGACAATAAAAAATGTATGGATTCATGGCGACATGACGAAACAAGTCAAAATTTGTGACAGATTCAACCTGATTCGGCTTGGACAAACCCACAGGCATTTTTTTGAACCCTGGACGAACCGTACGTGGATTAGATCCGAACTAGGAACCAGGTTCGAATCGGACCCGGATCTAGCCGATTTCCAGACAAATTCGATAACTCAAATTTATGATAGTAAAAGCAATTTCGAGGCCATTATAGATCTGATTTTCAGATTTAACATGATTGTCATCAATTGTTGCAGCAGTCATGAGAAAGTGTGTGTGAGTATGATTGGTGATAATCATAGGATTTGGGATCCAAGTACAATTACCAGGAGTGTGATGTTGATTCAGAATTGGAGTGGTGGACAAAACTTCAGGGTTCGTACCGCTGTCTGTTGATGTGTTTTTCTTGCACATGCAAACTCAGGATAAAATACTAAGTATTCTATCCTCTCTTGAATAAAGTCTCTCGAATGCTAAACAATGTGATCAATTGAGACAACTCCAAGGTTCCTTGATTGTGTTTTTTGCTATGGACAGACTCAGTAGTTGATGTGATCATGCTGGTAATCACAAAGGGACTTACGTTGAATGTGCTCCTTACTCCACTCAAACATGTACTCTTTCCTTGTGAAATGGAACTTCTTCTAACTGGGTACAAAAAGAAAATGCAAAAGACAAGGGTTAAGAAAGCTAATCTAAGGACAATGAAGTGATGGATGATGTTTCAATAGACAAACTCCTTGAACCAAGCCTCACTTCGCCATGAGAGCAACAACTACACGAGGCTAGTGCAATCTTCAAAGGGAAATGAAGGATTTTCAAACTGTAAACATGCATCCAAATACCCACAGCTGGCGCAACTTGAATGAACATCCACAATCGAACTAAGGCACATGAAGGTTCAAACTAACTTTCCACTGTGAATTGCAAGCCACAAGTCACAAAAAGTATGAACATAAAGGAATTCATCAAATATCTCAACATAAATCCATCATATTAGTGAACTCCTAATCTAATTCTACTCTACTTGGAAACATCTCCCCATCACATCCAAGAAATTAGAAACCATGTTAACATTCCGCAACCACACAAAATCACCATGAAACAACCAACAATGAGCTTGTATTGATCTTGGAAGTATTTTGACAACAATTTCAAAGTCTCTTTAATGACTTTAAGAAGTCTCCTCTACTCTACTCCTACAGAACTCTAATTCTAATATCTAATCTCATGTTCCTCTAATGAGAAGAATGAGCCTTTTATAGACTCCAAAAATTACATGCAAGGCCAAGATTGATTTGACAATCAACGGTCGAGATCGAGATAACAAGGCAGTTTATTACAAAATTTGCTATTTTTAGAACATGAAAGAGGCAATGAAGGCACGTTTCCCAATGTGATAAGCATCTTTGGAGTGGGCACTCTTGAATAAATGACATGGCAAAATTCGATTGGCCTGATGATGTGTACGTGCCACCTCAGCATCTTCAAACGAACTAGAGTGATTCACTTCATGTTCACTTAGAATATTTTCTTCTCCTTGTCTTGATGTAACTCATGGATCGCTTTGATGATCATGCTCATCTCTCATCTTGTGATGTTGTTGTGCTTGTGCAGGATTATGCCTCTGGATAGTCACATAGACTCATGGAGTAGACTAATGCCTGATGAGAGTTCTTCTTGTCTAGCACATGATATGTGAGCTTTTGGATGATGACCTCCTTCAAGATGTGCATGGTGAAGTGACAACCTTCCACTAATGCTCGCCTCGAATGGATGATGGTCTTGGTGATGAACTACACTTGTAACCTTGATCATCTTAGACTAGCTCCCTTTCACATGGCATTGATGTCTTCCTCATCCAGACATACAAAGTCTTTGAACTAGATGCTGGAGCTCTCCTCCATGTGGTGATGATGACAAACCTTAACAATTTTCCTCCATCTTCCAAACTTCTCATGTATGAACTTTCGCCATTCACCTCCTCGAACCTCCATCACCTGCAAGAAGAAACACCTCAAATTAAGACTTGATATAAAGGATTTTCAATAATAAATTACATTCATCTTATGCATGTGGGATAAAAATAAATGACATTCCAAAGCATCCATCACTTGTCAAAATCAAATTTGAAAGTTACACTTTGAATTCACTTGACAACTCACCTCTTTCTCTGGCCTACCTGCCTGAGCGGGTTTAAAGGTCATGTCTGAACTGTGGAACGTGAAATTCCATGCTTGAGTGTCTAGGCCGACCTTCTTGGGCGGGTTTGAGGGTGTTGTCTGGACAAGCTCTCCTGATGGTGAAGACACTGTCCAAGAGGACCTTGTGAGGCCGCCCAGTCTGGGCGGGTTTGGACATGGGTTGAGGAACTTTCAAGCAAACCAAGGCGGAAATCAAGCCAATCCAGGCAACTATCAGGGATATAATCAAGGGTTCCGAGGAGCAAACCAGGGCTACCAGAGACAAAACAGGACATGGAATACATCACCGAATAATGGCAATGTCCCTTCGCCTTTGGACAATAATCCAAATCCAGATCCCAAACCATCTGATAAAGTCTTTCTGGCAGAAGCAGCCTTGTCTAGCTGGTGCCGACTGCATAATACAAATCAGCATTCTGAATTGCAGTGTCCTGAATTTAAGATTGCCGCTGACATCTTCCAGAAAGAAATGCAGAACACACAAGGCCAAGAAGTTTCCACACCAGAATTGGCGCTAGAAGGAGGGCCAGCACTCTACCGGTTGCCGTAAAAGGCAAGAACGTTCACGCTGGATCGAATCGGTTCGTTTTCACCCGACAGGCATCAGAGGATTTTAAGGTCTACACCAGGAGCATCCAAAGATTTGGTTGAGTTGGGGTTTCCAACCAAGTCCAAGAAAGGCAAGAAAGTAGGATCATCAAGCCAAGGATCTCCAAGCGGAGGACGGTTCCAAACGCCTCCACCGCAAAACCCGTCCGTAGTAGTTGTTCAGCCAAACGTTATGCAAGCAATCTCTCAAACGATTCCAACACGAGTTGCCCAAGCAACTCCATTTCAACAAGGAGCTACGCGAGCAGTACAAGTTCAGCAACCAAACATTCCAATGGCAGCCTGGCCCTTGGCAAATGTTTCTCCTCTTGGAGCTTTCACAAATTACAATGATATGCCCAAGAATCCTGAACACTTTTGCTCCAAATTCCATGTCAACGATGTGAACCGAACAGCAGAGGAGCACATCAAGATTTTTGAAGACACTCTGTCAAACAGGAGGATTATACATGAAGATGTAGCCTGCCGGCTGTTTCCATATACACTTGAAGGAGATGCCACCTTTTGGTATGTCAACTTACCTGCTGCATCTATCACTAGTTGGCAACAAATGAAAGATGCTTTTTTGGAAAAATTTAGAATTCCTATTACTCCAGCAGAGCTTTACAAACAGTTTATCGAGGTAAGAAGACAGGAGCATGAGCCCATCGCTGCTTTCAATCACAGGTTTCATAAAGCGTATTCGAGACTGCAGGCTCCATATAACATCAATGAGCCTATGGCAATAGAGATTTATTATGCAGCTTTGGATCGTCTAACTTCCATGTTCGTGAAGAGAGCAAGAGCACCACCCGCTACTTTAATAGGAGCATATGTTGAAGCCGTCAAGGTGAATACTGATTTGGGGATGGACACTCATGGACCTCTCAATCACATGGGGTATCCGGCAATGCAAAATCAAATTCAAGGGATCAACCAAGCATTGGCCCATCACACACCAGTCATGAATCCAGTTCCTGCTCCTGCTAATCAATTGGTACTGCATCCTGGAGCGCCTGTTTCACAAGCTTTGCCTGCCAAACCGATATATCTGCAAGGGTCATCATCATCTTCCACCAAGACTCATGAGGAAAAAGAAGAAATGAGAGAACTAATAGATCAAGTCAAGAAGCTGGCAATGGAAGTCACTCAGTTGAGAAATCAAAACAACTATCTCCAAAATATGCAAAGTAACTTTCAAGTCAAAATCCAAAGGTCATCCTCCAGCCCGCCCTTCCTAGGCGGCTTTAGACCCCTCACATGGACAATGTTACCTTCCACATGAATTTGTCCACACACACCCTCCAAACCCGCCCATGCTAGGCGGTCTTGAGCACTTTGCCTGGATAATGTCATGTCATTCACAAGGCACTCTCCGCCTATCACCTCTAAACCCGCCCAAGAAGGTCGGCCTAGACACTCAAGCATGGAATTTCACGTTCCACAGTTCAGACATGACCTTTAAACCCGCTCAGGCAGGTAGGCCAGAGAAAGAGGTGAGTTGTCAAGTGAATTCAAAGTGTAACTTTCAAATTTGATTCTGACAAGTGATGGATGCTTTGGAATGTCATTTTTTTTTATCCCACATGCATAAGATGAATGTAATTTATTATTGAAAATCCTTTATATCAAGTCTTAATTTGAGGTGTTTCTTCTTGCAGGTGATGGAGGTTCGAGGAGGTGAATGGCGAAAGTTCATACATGAGAAGTTTGGAAGATGGAGGAAAATTGTTAAGGTTTGTCATCATCACCACATGGAGGAGAGCTCCAACATCTAGTTCAAAGACTTCGTATGTCTGGATGAGGAAGACATCAATGCCATGTGAAAGGGAGCTAGTCTAAGATGATCAAGGTTACAAGTGTAGTTCATCACCAAGACCATCATCCATTCGAGGCGAGCATCAGTGGAAGGTTGTCACTTCACCATGCACATCTTGAAGGAGGTCATCATCCAAAAGCTCACATATCATGTGCCAGACAAGAAGAACTCTCATCAGGCATTAGTCTACTCCATGAGTTTATGCGACTATCCAGAGGCATAATCCTGCACAAGCACAACAACATCACAAGATGAGAGATGAGCATGATCATCAAAGCAATCCATGAGTTACATCAAGACAAGGAGAAGAAAATATTCTAAGTAAAGTGAACATGAAGTGAATCACACTAGTTCGTTTGAAGATGCTGAGGTGGCACGTACACATCATCAGGCCAATCGAATTCTGCCATGTCATTTATTCAAGAGTGCCCACTCCAAAGATGCTTATCACATTGGGAAACGTGCCTTCATTGCCTCTTTCATGTTCTAAAAATAGCAAATTTTGTAACAAACTGCCTTGTTATCTCGATCTCGACCGTTGATTGTCAAATCAATCCTGGCCTTTCATGTAATTTTTGGAGTCTATAAAAGGCTCATTCTTCTCATTAGAGGAGCATGAGATTAGATATTAGAATTAGAGTTCTGTAGGAGTAGAGTAGAGGAGACTTCTTAAAGTCATTAAAGAGACTTTGAAATTGTTGTCAAAATACTTCCAAGATCAATACAAGCTCATTGTTGGTTGTTTCATGGTGATTTTGTGTGGTTGTGGAATGTTAACATGGTTTCTAATTTCTTGGATGTGATGGGGAGATGTTTCCAAGTAGAGTAGAATTAGATTAGGAGTTCACTAATATGATGGATTTATGTTGAGATATTTGATGAATTCCTTTATGTTCATACTTTTTGTGACTTGTGGCTTGCAATTCACAGTGGAAAGTTAGTTTGAACCTTCATGTGCCTTAGTTCGATTGTGGATGTTCATTCAAGTTGCGCCAGCTGTGGGTATTTGGATGCATGTTTGCAGTTTGAAAATCCTTCATTTCCCTTTGAAGATTGCACTAGCCTCGTGTAGTTGTTGCTCTCATGGCGAAGTGAGGCTTGGTTCAAGGAGTTTGTCTATTGAAACATCATCCATCACTTCATTGTCCTTAGATTAGCTTTCTTAACCCTTGTCTTTTGCATTTTCTTTTTGTACCCAGTTAGAAGAAGTTCCATTTCACAAGGAAAGAGTACATGTTTGAGTGGAGTAAGGAGCACATTCAACGTAAGTCCCTTTGTGATTACCAGCATGATCACATCAACTACTGAGTCTGTCCATAGCAAAAAACACAATCAAGGAACCTTGGAGTTGTCTCGATTGATCACATTGTTTAGCATTCGAGAGACTTTATTCAAGAGAGGATAGAATACTTAGTATTTTATCCTGAGTTTGCATGTGCAAGAAAAACACATCAACACTGTCCACCTTCTAATTAGCCTACATAGGACATTGAACGATAGTATGCAAATGGATTGGCCAATACCTCCAGCCCAGCAGTGGAGTAATGTTCAGTTGGTGTTGATTAGTAGAAGTAATCTGGTTATTGGAGGAGTTCCTTTGGTCATTCCCACACTCGCATTTCCTATGTTTTTAGGGCTCATGATTTATGACATCTGCTGCCCTAGCATTTCCGCGCTGATTATGGCAACATCAATTTATAGGCAGACGAACTTTGAGTACTTACAGGCTTCTTGGCAGCAAGTTGTGGGAGGATTTACAGAGTTAGAGCAATTATTTTTAGCTCCCACCAGTATGAGTGATGATTACTGCAATTAGTTCAAGATGTTGATGGATATATCTATAGATGTCACTGTGATGATTGCAGTCGATTGGATGAGTTGGTGTGCTCGATATGGGCATGTTGACACTTGGAGATTAGGTGTCGGTGAGGGGTTATCGGTCTATGATCGGGATGGCATTGTCAGGATGTATGATTCCAGGGATGGCACTATTGTTATTGGCTTCCGGTTAGGCACTGATTGGCAACACTTCCAGGATACTGTGAGGGAATATGGTGAGGGTTATTCTTTGGGAATGAGCAAATTATTTTTATATTTGTTAACCAGGATCAAGTTAGGTAGTGGAATTTCAAATATGGACCTCACTGTGGCGCCTTGGCAAGACAATTTTCATGATATAGATTTCAGCTCTCGTAGATATTTCAGTTTGGATGTTGATGATGATTACATTTTGGGGTTACCGGAGGAGAGAGCACAAACTTGGTGCTATGGATTAACAATTTTTATTAGAGTAGCACAGTGACGACATGATGGATATTTCCATAGGTTGATTTGGGACCCCAAGATCACTCTTGGGTTCAGTCTAGATCAGTTGGTTGTTTAGAAGTTGCATTGGCGTTGCTCGAGGACAAGCAATATTTGGTAAGGGCGGACTGTAATGTCCCCATTTTCGGGTTCTCTTGCAGCACAATTGGAGCTGACTTTCTGGGTTTGTGACAGCCTGATCAAAGCAGTATTTCGATGTCACCAATGTGCTCAAGTGATCTAGTGGAGCTATATGACACTTTTTAGAGGGATTTCGCACAACTTGTCAATACTTACTATTTATAGTAAGTGCTTACATGGTGATGATCTTTCTGGGTTTTTCTAGGTTTGTTCTTACTATTTTTAGCAGGTTGCTACTTTTAGCAGGGTTACTGCTCAACACCGACTTCTTCACGTGCAACCTTTCCATGTCACTGCATGATTGGTCACTCCTTTGGTTGTTCGTTGGGCAAAGTTATATTATTTTAATTAACGTTAATGTCATTTAAGTTAAATTAACTTAATGTTAATTAAATTATTAAAGTGACTATTGAAGGGGCGTTGGGGAAAAATGTAAAGGCATTTTTTAATAAAGTAATGTGAAGCACCCAACTTAGGAAGACATAAGGGGAAATAAAGTAAAATTTAAAATGTTATTTAATTTCCCAACATGTGCGTGTAAGTGAAGGAGAGAATAAAAAGGGGTTTGAGCTCATTTTTGCATATGCTTGGAAAATATTTTTGAAGACTGAACTTTAGATTCTTGGTTTTTTGAGGACGAAACCCCTCAAAAGGAACAATATTTGTAGGTGTGGAAGATCACCCAAAAATACTTTGTTGATAGTCTTATTTTCAGAGGCTATGCTGGAGCATATTGAGCAAATTTGCAGGTGTTCGCGGAAGGGTTTGAATGCAAAATATTGAAGATCTTTCGAACGATAAATTGTATAAAGTTTATGAGAGTATGGAGGTGTGTTTAATGCAGATTTGAGTGTGAGTTTACAAACCTTTGGAGCTGCTGCTGGACCGTACCATTTCCAAGGACAGGTCGTACCATCTTTTGGTCTATTGAGCATTGTTTGGAGTAAAAATTGGTTCTACTTGGGCGTGGAGGATAAAGTCTTAATTGCAGGTTTTGTTGAGGAGTTTGGACTGAGTTTTGGGAGGAGTTTCACACTGTCCTTGCTGCTGAATCGCCTAGGTTTTTTAGCACTTCTTTCCACCATTGGAGGCGCCTAGGGTTTACTTGCTGCTGTGCATTATTTTTGGGAAGGAGAACTTAGGGTTTGAAAGTTTGGTGATGGATATATGACTCCATGTTGCGGTAATATTCAAAAATCAGACTTTATGTTGCCAAACCAAAAAATGGGTATGTAATAAACTCGCTTATAATACCAACTCTTCATCTAGGTATTTGATATTTTAGTTGTATGGTTGATTCTATAATGTCCCGTTCTAGGTTTGTAGCAATATTTTCTGAATCTTGCAGTTTCACAAATAAACCCTAGGACTGAAATCTGAATTTTATTTCTGCTCTCTTCAATTTAATCTTCTTCAAGCATAAAACATAGAATAACATATGCAAATTGATTACAAAGAAACATACATTGGCAGCCTCTTACACTCTTACACTATTGAATTACATCATGATTTACACCATTCAATGATAGGAAAGGATGATAAACAAGATTCAGATCTGCAGCTATGAAATTAGATTGCAATACCACTTCAATTACATTATTTTCATGGTGAGATGTCAGCCAAGATGCAAATACAGACTGCTGTTAAAAACAGAAATGAAAATGTGCCACAACATACTAAGAATGATGTCAATGGACAAAATAATGAAAGTGAACCTCCTCTAACCAGTACGGCCAGCAATGAATAGATGATAGATAGCAATAGTGAGCACCAAGGGATGTCAAAGACTGATATGCATGCTGATCGCTGTCCTTTAGCTGGTCGCTGCTCCTTGATGTTGTAACAAATGCAGATCGCCCCTCCAATTAGTGTCAAACTGGTCCAATGAAGAGTATCTAGGGTTGCGCTCCACAAAGCAAGGGTTTCCTTCACAAACGGCCCTCTAAACAATGCCCAGGTTCTCTATTTCTGCCGCTGCCAACTCAGATCTGCCAATGAAAGTTGCCGCCACACATGGTGTAATCTTCAAGTCATAATCGGGGCTCAATGAATAGACTAGATCTCCAAGGTCTTCAACAAATGGCAATTGGGTCTCCAATGATGTTCAATGACAACAATCCTCAAATCGCCAACAATGGTCTTCGACCAAACTCGAAAGATGAATCTATGAAATTGAAGCGAATCTCCAATGAATAACAAATGCGGACCCTATATGAATCTGCCTCAAGTATGCAAATTGGGTTTTCGTCCAATTTCACCATAGCAAATGAAATGTCATGCAAAAAATGCCAAAGTTTGCAAAGGTTCGTGATGCCGGAATGAGCACCCTCATGCTTTATTTATACTTGGATATTTGCCAATTCAAATTAAAGATTTGAATTTCGATTCCCTCCTTTCAATTTGAAATATATACTTCTCCAAGGATGGCACCCAATCCAATGCATTATTTTATCATTTTATTTGAATTTCTTCTTCCAATGATGAGCGCCATCTTCAAATATCAATATTTTATTCATTTATTGAGAATTCCAAGGTGAGCGCCACACTCCAAGGGACTAATACTTTTATATTTTCAAATCTTCAAGATGAGCACTCCCTAGGCATAATAAAATATTATTATTTACCTTCAATTTTGGCCGCTCCCAATTAAATAATAATAATGCATTATTATTTAATTTTAATTCCTCTAAGTTGGGCGTTGAAATCAAAATAATAATATTGTTTTATTTCACAATCCTGCAATGATTCGCCCAATTCAAAATCAATATCTCCTTTGATAATTAATGTAAGAATTACATTAATTCAAATTTTCCATCTTCGCTGGTTAACTAGTTGAGCCAACGTTCCATTTTCCAAGCCTCTGAACATTATTATTTCCAAGCCTTAGCTCAACCAGAATATTCCCTTGTTTAGCTCAACCAAAATATTCCCTTGTTTTGATGACTTAGCCTACGGGAATGATATTAGGCTAACTCCATTCTCTGTTTGGTGATCATGTCGGGAATGGGGACATTACAAATTCCCACATAAATAAGCATCTGGGAAGTTTTAGAATGCTTTATTTCTGAATATATGTATGCATGCAAAAACAAATGTTATGTTCAAACACATAAAATGCACCAGGTTCAACTAAACATCTGAAAAAATTAAGGGTGGGACATTACAGCTCACCGGAATGGCAAATTTTCCCCCCAGGTTTGGCATGATGCAAAAAAATATATATACATAAAAAATCAAAAACACAATTGATAGTGATAAAATTAATTGATATTTCAATGTAAAATGTCAAAAAAAACCAAAATACAATCAATAGTCTTCATCTTGCTCTTCATCAATTGCATCAAAGTCATCACTTGGTTCATTTGAGCCACATGTAATTATAGTACCACTCCCACTAGCTACATCTTGTGTAGAGCGACATTCTCTAAAGAGACTATGACAAGATGTGCAACAAATGCATCCAAGTCGGCACACTCAGAGGTTACATCCCAATTTTTCATTGCCCCTTCCTTTGTAGTCAACTTGCTTATGTGACAAGAGGTGCAAGTTGAAGTGCACATAGACTCTCTTATGTTTTTTCTATGGCCAGTCGATTACGCTTAATTGAGCAAACCATGAATTGGCAACTTGTCTTCTCAACATCATTAGTGTGCCGACCTAGATGCATCTTGTGTAGGAGTGACATTCTCTAAAGAAACTATGGCAAGCCACGTAATAGAAGTTGGCACGCTTAAGAGGTTACATCCCAATTCTTCATCACCCCTTCCTTGTAGTCAACTTGCTTACATGACAAGAGTCATAAATTGGAATGCACATAGAATGACTCTTGAACTTTTTTGCAGCCAACTAGTTGCTCTTAACTAAGTGGATAAAAGAGCATGTGCTCCAACTCCACTCATCTATAGAAGAATTCAAAACATATTGAAATTGGAGACAAAGTCAATACAAAACTTGGAATTATAAAACATAATATATAGTTGCAAAAGAAAAGTAAGAGAGTTATATAATTAAAAATACTTACTTGTGATATTATTTTAATTGCAACAAGTTGTAGGTACATAGGCCTTGCCTGTGGAGGTACCACCATGTATGAGTGTCCTCCTTGTACTTGTTTTGAAGAGCTCTAAGACTATGATTCTTTAAAGTCATGAAGCTACCAAACTTACAAACAAATAGTATCATCCACATCTCAATATGAGAAAATTCTTTTCAATGCAACCTTGTACCCATCAGTAACTTCTACATTTTTATATGGTGCCACTCTCCTAGGCAAAGAAAGTATAATCATGCTGTAATATTTAAGAGACAATGCAAACGCAAAGAAATGCAAAAGTGTGGTCACCCTGTTCCAATGATCAACAATGATTCTTTACACCCTTTGGAAAAATGCTCATATGAGATCATTCTCCTTGGTTACTTTTGTGTGCTTTATTTTTTCAATCATGGAATCCATGTCCTCATATGTTTATCTCAAGCACAGTTGATCCATATCAACAAACCTAATCATACTCATAATGGACTCAATCTAATTCAAGATATAATCCACATGAGCACACCAATCATCGTCTAAGATCAATGATTTGACCTTTTGGGCCCTCTTTGAATTTGATTACCTCCACACACTCCAAAGATTTCTAATGACCATGGCGCTCAATGCTTCTTGCACCTTCACAAATTGTCTCAAGACAATTGTGTGTGATGCAAATCAACTCTCAACAACCTAATAAAGTGCTAAAAAAATAAAACAAATTAAAGTTTTAAAAAATAAATGATATGTCATATAATTAAAACTTTATTGCAAACTTAAGGTAAATTAAAAAAATATTGAAATTTCATAAACTTACCTTCAATAGCTTCAACTTGGAAAAGGCTCGAAAGATGGTTTGTGACATATAAAGGTTTGTCACAAACATTTAAATCTCCTCATCTTCGTTATACATTTCTTTCACTCACTCCATCTCTATGCCAATCTTCTCAATCACCAGGTTGAGGGAGTGGACAATACATGGTGTTCAAAAAATGTGCCTATATCTTGCCTTCACTAATAAACCTGCTGCCCTACAATTTTTGGCATTGTCTGTTATGAATTGGACAACATTTTCAAGGCTTGCCCCTCACAGTCAACCACCTTAGAAAACATGTTAGTTAGGGCACATTGCAATGACATTAATTAAAGGTCTGTTTTTACAATCTTTCTATCGATCACAAACGATGGACACTCCTATTTCGACCCATGAATCCCTAATTGGTTGTAATGATGTCTCTAAAAATTGTTTTTCTTTTGGGAATAAGGTGGTACACACCTTCTCATACCCGAGACCTATGTAACTTGCGAGTGATTCGTTGATTGCCCTCACCATTTTCCACCAATACGGTGATCTCACTAAATTGAAAGAAATCCCATTGGTGTACATGCAACATGCAATGTGCTCATCTGTTATCTCACTTGCCTCATTTTAAAATGCATTTTCTAATGGGCCTCTTTTGTGGGAAACAAAGGGGGTTTTGTCTTCCTGGGAAGATGGTGTCACAATGAATGGATGTGTGACAGCCACTTTTGGCAAGGTAAAAGATGCCTTACAGGTGGCTTTCATGATCCTTAGATTAAAAAATAGGCATTAGAATTCACTCTCTCAATCAAAATATCCACTTCTTCTTGCTCTTTCCTATATGAGAGAATTTATGCCTTAGGTAATCCCTTTTTTGTTTGGGTCTGGACAAACTCTAATATTTTGGCCAACCATAGCACACAAGTGAAATTTCACCCAACCATACAAGCTTTTATTCTTGTTATTGTAGTGAATACATTGCCAAAGAGAACCCCCACCTCCTAGAAGTTGTGACATGGCTCCAAAGAGTTGATGCTTGGTCAAATTTGAAAGACCTCTCCCCCTTGACCCACTAAACTTGAACTAACCACAGCCATTATGAACCATATAAATACTTCTACCTACATGTTTTAAAATAAACTATGAGGAAAAATCAAAATAAAATATAACCCCAAGCTACCTTAAAAACAAATTTATTAAAAGAAAACAATAGAATGCATTAAAAAATGAATAACAATATAAAAACATCTAAAAAAAATTTTTAAAAACTACAAATCTTGGAAAAGATTTGAAAAAACTTTAATACAACCCAAAATAAACCTAACTTTGAATGATTAATCTTCTTGGTGCAAGCTAATTGTTCCCCGTAGCACTTCGGAAACACACCTTCATGCCTTATTTTATACTTCACAACAGATAAAAAAACCAGGAAGCTCGAGCAATGGAAAACAGTAAGTTTTGGAAAAATGGAATGATAGATGTATTCATGTTTTGCGGCTATGTTTTGAGGTTATAGATAGCTTTTCGGGTTTTAGTTTTCATTTTTGGGCATTATTCATTTAGAAACTTGTGGTTTTTTCAGTCATTTTGCCGTCTGGTACCCAGGGTGTCTAGGTCATGCCCCGGGACCAGGACCCGTTGGGGCCGGGTACAGAAGTTGGGACGGCAGGACCCAGTAACACAGTTGAGAAGCATGGACCTGCAAGAAGACTTACTTTACAGCAGGAAAGCATTGGGACAAAACTAAAATTATTTACACTCCCTATTAAACCAGAGGCAACCAGATTGCTGAGACAATTTTCAACAATTATCAAACACCTCTATAGTCTGGATATATTTGCAACCATTAAAATTCTGAATCTTTCGGCAACACAAAAGTCATATATTTCCCACTAGAAGAAAAACCTCAACTACGCATGGACGAGCAATCTCCATGGCTAACTCACCTCATCCTACAGGCCAGGAAAACAACACAAAAGGAAACTAATGCTTGACACTAACACAACCTATTATCTAAATTAAAGACATAACTCTAATATGGTATCAAAGTCATACTAGGTCTTTGAGGCTGTGGTATTAAATTGAAATTGAAGATTTGTGGCAAACCTAAGCCAGCATCTAGCAGAGGAAGAGAGAAGTGGAATCTTTAAAATCAATGTGGGAATGCCTCGCAAGATAATCGATAAAGTTGATTTCTAAAGTTCATTTTTAAATAAAAGTATGGATTTTTTAATTTCTTAAAAAATATTAAAAATGCAAAATCAAAGTTTGTGCATAATAATACTGCAGATAGCTGAAATGGTATCAAATTGAATGTTGTCAAAGGTGAAAATTGAAAAACAAAGTTCCAAGTATATAGAAGTGGTTATATGAATAATATTTTTTAAAACTATTAAAAATTCATTCTACTATTGAACAAAATACAATATCGAAGGCATAAAACTATTACAGAAGAAAGGCTGTATGCCTGCACGTACTTTGAACTGCTTTCAGTGGGCTAATAATAAAAGACTTTCAACAGACAATTGAGCAAGAAATGGCTGTAACGGACAATGAATACCAAGTGCATCATAAAACCTAGTCTCAAATAGCACCATGTATAACATTTATTAGAACAGAGCTTAGACAAGCAGCATCATATATGAAATAGACCTGTTCTGTTAGTTTATCTGAAACGAGCTGAAACTGGAGGTATAGAAGTGGCCAACAGAGGGTTCTAAATGTGAAGGACAATGCACATAGACTGGACTGAAACCAACTAGATCTGACATTTTAGTTGTAACTTGTAATTGTAGGTTGTCTACAATGTGTAAGGTCTGAGATGCTGTAAAGGGGGCTTTAAATACTTAGAAACATTCTACTCAGGCCACTACTTATTTATGTTTGGCACTGAACAAAAACCTTCAGACACCTGGCCAGAGAACCTGTGAGAGCAAAATTGCAAAATCTAAACAGATACTATAAATTTTTAGCACACAGAGATAACGTGAGAGCAAAGATTCATATGAAAGATTTTTCTGTGATGGGTTGAATGAAGTTTTAGTGATGTTTCTTAATAAAGTATTTGATGCAGTCATTTTAATGATTTTCAAACAATTAAAAAAGTTATTCAATCTTTTAATCTTCAAAGATGCAAAACTGTTGAAATTTTAGCCAAATCCCAGAAGTTAACAAAGATAACTACAATATTTGAAGTTGCAGAATGTGAGTGTTTTTTGACGTGGAAGGATTGTGAGACATTGTTAATTAAACAAAAAAAGAACCACCAGATGGGCATCCAATGCAACCCAAATATGATACATCTAAACTTGAAAGCATGTGGTGCTTTTTCAACTCTGTCAGTGATGATTTTCTCCCCACTATTGCTAGTGCAAACAATGGTATCGCAGCATGGAAGTAGCTGCCTTCTTTGTAAGTTGACTCAAACAAGACTCAAATATTTTATTTGTAAAAAAAGTTCATGTTTTGAAGATACATTGTCAGGACCCGATACTAAGGCATTGTTTAAATTAAAGATTTAAACGTCATAATATTATAGAGAAGCTGTTTTTTATGATGATCATAATAATATTTAATAAACATATATGATGTTATTAATATATAATAATATTATTTTATTAAAAATACAATATACTTATTGTATTTATAAATAAATTATATATAATAGCATTATCATCAATATAAATAATGTTATTATTATTATATAATAATATAATAATCGAAATAAATATAAATGTAATATATTGTAATTATTATATAATATAAATGATTTTTATTATAATATAATTGTAATAATTAATATTTAATATATAATGAGGATATATATTATATTAAATAAATGATATTATAATATATATAAATACATATATATTTATATAAGAATAAGGAATAAATAAAATATTATAAATATTATAAATGTTAAGAAAGTGCCTCTATGAAAAAAAAGAGGATGCGTTTAAGAAAAGGGCACATAAGACAAAGTCTTATATTATAAAAGGTATATGGATTAGTGGCAGCGAATTATATCAATAAAGACAAATAAATAAAGACATGAAGCAATTACTAAAAGGCTACGATGAACCATGAAGATACGACTCTTCATAATGACGCATCTATTCCACGATATAAGAGAAGTATGGGGCATTGGTCAAAGGCAAGAATTATGATATGGAAAACCATCGATTATTCTGAACAGCAAGCATCTCCTCAAACATCATATAACATTCGATTTGCATATATATATTGCTCAGAAAAAACAGTCATATCTATAGCATTGACATAATACGCATTGCCTCTGCAAATCAGTCCATTGAACAAAAGAACACTATCATCTCATCAATCGAATCATTCATTCCCATTCATCAAAATAAGAGCATTCTTACCTGCAATATCTAATAACATAATATTCTCTCAGTAGATATAAGCCATAAAAAGCACAGCATTGATGTTTATTGGTTTGACAATATAAAGAATTACATCTGATCAAAGAATTCTGCAGAAATCACAGTCCAAAGGATTGCAACAGCAAGTAAGCATCTCAACATTATTGTTCTTTCTATAGTTCTGATCGAGCTGTCATAATCAGGTATGAGAGTTCATTTATATTCTTGATTATCATTCATAAATATATCAATTATGATTGCACTGATTTATAAACAATCATCTCCAACATTGTAATGTGTAGATAGTTATATTACATTATACATAATGATATATCTTATATGCAATTATCCATATGTGATTTATTAACCTCATATGGGAGGAAGTGAGGTAAGTGCCAAAAGGCCACTCATGGGTATTTTAGAGGTCTTTGTCACATGAGGTATAAGGTACCCATAGTGCAAAGGATATGTATCACATAGAGGCCTTGTCACATGAGGTATAAGGTACCCATAGTGCAAGGATAGTGATGTAATGGCCTTGGTTACTTCATATGGAAGGAAGAGAGGAAAGTGCCAAGAAGCCACTCATGGGTATTTTAGAGGCCTTTGTCACATGAGGTATAACGTACCCATAGTGCAAAGGATATGTATCACATAGAGGCCTTGTCGCATGAGGTACAAGATACCCATAGTGCAAGGATAGTGATGTAATGGCCTTGGTTACTTCGATGTAAGGCATCATAAGAGTACCAAGGAATCTCATAGAGGCCTTGACTCTAAAGGTATTGAGAATACCACTTGAGTCTAAGGATAGGAGACATTAGAGCCCCATGGTGGACAACGACAACTCCCATCTCATCTCTCATAGGCTGTTAATGAGTAACATATGAAGAGATAGCAAGTTGCAACATATGTGGATAAAGATCATAGATCATGTGAAATGTCATGATAGAGAATATGCAAAGCATATTGATAATGATCATGAGAGTAACATGTGTAATGTTAATGATATGCAAGGCATATGAATAGTGATCATAAGAAGAACATGTGAAATATGAATGATAGATAATGTGCATTGAAAGCAATCATAAGCTTAGCAATAGAAACATGCATTGAAAGTAATCATAGATTGATGATAGTAATGTGTATTGAAAGTAATCAATGATGAACCAAAGTTATGAGTTGGCATTTGATCATAGAAATGATAAAAGCAATGTGATTATTAAATTATATATGTGGCTTTAAATGAAAAATGTACTAATGTTCTCTTTTTGCAAGTTGAAATTTGTGAACAAAGTAAAGAGGTTTTGATTTGTGACAAGGGGACATTACATACATGAAGGTGGATCAATTTGTGATCACCTACCAAAATTGAAGATCATCAAAGTCCACTTGCAGGTGTAGCTGAAAACATAGATGACTTACATTTAAATTCCACAACATTAAAAAGTTTCCCTAATGCTTATGAAGAACAATTGAAACTTCATTGATTGCCACATTAACCGAGGATTTTTGACAAGAAAGAAAAGAGGATACAGAATAGAGAAGAAATTAAGTTGTAAGAAGAGAAGCCTCTTATAGTGTAGACATAGCATAAGAACAAAGGTCAATACAAATGAAAACCTAATGCAAGCATAATGAATGATGGTAAACCACATTTTGTATGTTATCAATGTGGTAAACCAGGGCATATTGCAAGGTTCTACAAAACTTCATATCCTAAACACTCAAATAGGTAGGAAAATCAAAGCAATTTTGCTGACACTTCTGAAAATGGGAAAGACAGAGAAATATGAAGACAATGATGATATGTATGCTCTTGATTAAAGACTTCTTTTGATGTGTCCTCAGTTTGAGGATGTTTTGTAATGATGTACAACTGTGAAAGGGTATTAGAAGTATAATGTCCATTTAGTTTTTTGTCTACAACGGGCTTACAATAGTTTAAATTAAAGTTAAGTGAGGTTATTAATATTGAAAACTATTAGTTAAGTGAAATCAGAATTAACATTAAAACCTTGTGTGATTTATAGAGACGGATTGTCTCCTTCTGCATGCTCTCTGGGGGTCTTGGGAGTGGCCGGCTTGGGTGAGATTGTCGAAGGGATCTTGTCTGCCGTTGGAGCTGCAACATGGGTTTGGCTAGACTTTCGGGGCTGTTCTCTTCACCCTGCTCTCCGTATTTCAGCAACACTTTGCCAATTTGGGGGGCTGGGACTGCTGGCCCGTCTTCCTCACCGCCTATGAAGAGGACTGCTTCTCCCCCCTTGAAAAGCTGGGCTGTTGTTGTCAAGGGTTTTTCCTCTCACAGCCCTGTTATGTCTCCTCTTGTCTCTGAGGTTGTTGGACAGGAATGGAAGCTTGTTGTCCCTAACTCTATTGTTGATAAGTCATCTTCAAGGCTGGCCAATGCTCTGGTGGGAAAGTTTTTAAGGGTTAGGCCCAATGTGGGCAGTTTCAGAACTTGGGCTATGAGGGAATGGAAGCTCAAAGTTTCATTGGAAATTTATGTCTTGTCAAAGGGATTCTTCCTTCTTTCGTTCTCCCTTCAAGGAGATTACTCTGAGACTTTGGGTGGCCTATGGTTCCTTGGCAAACCTTGCCTATTCCTTAAGAAGTGGGAACCAAGATTAGATCTGGATAAAGTTTGCATCAAAAGAGTCCTTGATTGGGTCAAACTCCTTAGGTTACTTCTAGAGTTCTGGGATGAGGAAGTTTCATCAGCTATTGCACACTCCCTTGGGACCTCATTGCGGTCAATGAAGTGACCGAACCCAGGAAATGATTTCTTTTGGCTAGGTTTTGTGTCAATGTTGTTGTTGACAAGACGCTCCCCTCCTCAATTACATCATCCTCAAAACTTGGCAATTGGGTGCAACAGCGCATGCATGAGTAATCTCTGGTGATGTGTCTTAATTGCCACAAGTTTGGCCATGCTTCTACCAGGTCTAGGGCTGCAAAAAGAAGACATTGCACAGGAATAATAAGGATCAGCAGGATCCTTCCCCCCCTTCAAGATGTGACCATTCCCTCAGAGAGCTTTGGTGTGCCAATTAGTCCTCTTGTGGACAAAACTAACTCGAAGAATCTCAATGCTATCCCTTTGGTGGAGAAATGTAAAGAGATTCATGACCCTTCTCCTTGTTGGGACTCTTATTTTCCATCCCTCAAAATTGCAAAATCTTGTCAAATTCCTCAAAATTTTCCTAAGGGGTCCCTGTGCCTTTACCCTAATGCATGTTGTTGAACCCCTGAATTGGGCTAAGTCTGAAACCCTAAAACCCTGAAAAAATTGACTAAGTCTAAAATCTGAGGGATCCTCCAAATTCTAGATTTTGCATTTTAACTCCTATGGATCTGAAACCACTCTCAAACATCCTGCTAGTATATACATAAAATATAACTTGAATTATAAGAAAGGTAAATACCAACTTATATTTTATGTATATGCTCTGTCAAAATCCTAAAAAATCTTAAAGTTTTTCTAAGCTTTCTTGGATATGCAAGAGTTTCACCTCCAACAAGATATGCGGGAGTTTGACCTTCAACAGGGTATGCAGGAGTTTCACCTTCAATAGGATATGCGGGAGTTTCACCTCCAACAGGATATGCGAGAATTTGATGCTCATCAGGGTATATCCTACGACCTCTAATACCTCCGCCCATCCTATAACCTCTTTAACCTCCGTCCCCTCTTTTGCATGTCTTCCTTGGCGCGCCTCTGGCCGAATGCGAGATATAGCTTGTAACCTCTTAAATCCCTGCCATATCCATGTCCCCCCTTTTCTTCCGCCAACTTTCCTTTCCCTATCCAGGCAGAGATTTCATGTAGATCTGGATATATCCAGGAGACCCCTTTTGACCCGCATCCAGTACCCCCTCGGATTCCCGCAATTCGCCAAAAAGGGCATAAAAACGTGAAGTGACAATTTCCTACTTCTAGATGGGCGCATAAACATTCCAAGTCACCATTAATGCGAAATGGGTAGTTGAAAATGATGAATTTAATGCAGTTGGTTGAGTTGTTAGGGTTTTCCCTCCCATTCCATCAACAAATCCGAGCGGCCAAGGCTATAAAACTAGCAATTGGACCCATAGGTTCAATGGGCACGCCGATAATTTTATAATCATAGTAATTTTTTGTTAACATATGTAATTTACTTAACAAATCTTCTATAATATGAAAGATGATACAAAGTGTATGAGCATTAGTCAACAAGGTCATGGCGGCTAGAGTTTCAATCATTTAAGCATAAAAATTGTTGAAGATGAATCTAATATTACAAGGGCTATATCATACCCCTCTAAATTTTCACATCCATCACAATTAAACATAATAAATTTAAAATGAAACAAATTCAAAGCGCGTCTTTTTTTTAGATAAATAGTGAAACATATAATAATTGTTTATAGAACTTGGGAAGGTTTGTCGTGTTTCATGAAAGTTAACAATGTCCAAGCTATTTGTTTCTTTCAGGCTGAATGGCATGAGCTATTGCCCAATAATTTATCATTTTGAAGAATATTGTTCTTCCTAGAGCACTCAAACGCTGAATCTTACATTTGTAATTATAGCTGTTTTAATCTTTAGGTTATTTGTGAAGACCTTCAAGAGAAATATTACTAAGGTCCTTTTCATATTTCCTTAGCTTACAGGCAGAAGTAGGCCTGCATAGTGCAGGTTGCCACCGCTCTTCAAATAAATGAAGTCAAAATACAAGAAGCTGAGTAACTACAAGTTATGTTTGTCCCCCTTTAGCTCATTAATTGTGGAAGATAGGATGTTTATGTTTATTCTCAAGGTTAGGATGTTTGTCCACTATTGATCCTTAATGTGGAAATAAGGACCATGCAGCCTTGACGTTTTAACATTTGTCCACTTTTGCCAGTGGATTATGTAGGCAATGTCCATGCAGCCTTCAATGCTGAATTTCTTAGGCTCTGCTAAAAAACACTTGTACAAGGGCTCTTCAAATAGGGAATGGAAACATCAATGTTTGCAAATTGCAAGGACTCTCATATAATACACCAAACATCTGATATTTAGTATTTCAGGAAAAACAGTCAATGACACAGTTATCTTTTTCCCAAAGAAATAAATTGGAATCTAAAATGATTAAAATCAGTTACTGCCATCACATGAGAGCCGATAGGATACTCAAATTAGTCAATGTTCTGTCTGCAAATAGTGCTATACAAGAGATTGTCTTTAAATGGTTAACAAGTTTAGGCGCATACCAAGCCAATAAACAATTACTATGATGAAAACAAAACTATTGACAACTGTTCATTGTTAGAGTGAGAATAGTAAATTGGGCTTATATATTTGGGCATAACAGGGAAATTAATTTATTTCGAAGCCAATAAACAATTACTATGATGACATTGTTTTAGAACTATGATATTAATCTTACATTTGTTTTAGGACTTTTCTCTGGCTGCCGGATTAAGCCCACCACTTATTGGCTTGGTATGCGCCTAAAGAGGATGGACTCAAACACTGAATCTTACATTTGTAATTGTAACCATTCATACTATAAGCATATATCCAAAAACCAAAAATTGATTTAAAGGAAAATCAAAAACCCTAAACAAAAAAAATTGATTTAAAGGAAAATCAAAAACCCTAAACAACTGTAAAAAGCTCCCAAAAAGTTCTAAAACAATGTCATCTGAATTTTGAGCCATAAACAAATGTGGAATTTGAGCAACATGCAGCGAGTATCTGTTAATGAATTTTTCATTCTTCATTCCTGTGATAAGTATGTTGTTCCTGCATTTACTTTTGTTGTTCCTATGTTTTATGCTACTACATTTTCTGTTTGTGTGAGGATGTTAAAGTCTTTAGGTTAAATATGCATTTATAAAGATTTCAAAACTCTAGTTACCATGTTAAAGCTAAAGATCCAGCTCTTAGATGGAACAATACAAGCCTCCCACAACTAAACTTGCCTGCCAAAGACGTTAAGAGATATCATGTGTTTCTGAGCTTCAGGGGAGAAAATGTGAGAAAGACTCTAGTCGATTCTCTTTGAAGCTCTCTCGGTAGGATGCCTATATATAGAACATGAGATATATATAATTGTGGGTGACAGCAAAAGAGTCATGTAACAGAGGGATTCTTTGATTCCAGATCTTTCAAGATAGATATGATAATCCTAGAATTTCACACCTGGCAGATATTTCACTCGATCTCTTCTTATCTTGGGGATCGGCATTAATAGTGACCGAACCGCTGGCATGAAACGGTGACTAAAATGATGTGGGTGATCGGAGTGGGAGACCAAATCAATAAATCAAACCCAGTTGGTGATTAAAGAGGGATCGGACCGTAACAAGGAATGAGAGACCAAACAAAATCTCTGGAGCTTTCTATAGTCTTCGTTGGCTTTTCCTGTAAGGTTTTAATGTAGAGGAATTGTACCATCCACTAGTGTTATAATGAATTAAAACAATAATAAATAAAAGTTTTTTTTTGTTTCTCAACATTTATGACATTGTTTTAAAAAATCTATGATCAAGATTTGTTTGATGGTAGTCCTTTTAATCTGGACCATCGATGTATATATTTCATGTAGTGCTCCTCACTAAAGGAACGCCTATCGGCGTAATTATAAATAGAAGATTGAAAATCATTTTTAAGGGTTGGTTCTTTGGTGGTGGCTAGAGGCTGTGCAGGTTCAGTAAAGTCTCTAGGGCTCCAAATCATGCCATGTCCAGTTGCAGAGAAGTAATGGAGCAGTGACACAGATGAAAGATAGTGTGTTGCAGGGGTTGTTCAGATAATGCCTCCATGTTTGTTTGTATGTATTTAAAGTTTTCCTCTTATCACATTTGTTGATAAGTTTGTATTGGACATTTGAAAATGTGATAGCATTTTAAATATATCACAGGCTTTGTAATTGTCATTTGTTCTCTCCATTTGAATGCATGTCGTTCATTCTGGATAATTAAGTATGTTTGAAGCACAAAACTTGCAATCTGATACAACATATGCTTAGGTCAATTTTCTTTGTTTCCTTTCCATTGTTTTCCTTTCTGTTACCTGCGACTTTGTAGCCTAGTTGGATTGGCACCGGTCTTGGCTCCATCAGACCAATCTCATATCATTTAAAAACGAACATTTACCAGTGGTTTAGGGGAAAGACCATTGTTCCTGTGCATGTATACTTACATAGTTTGTATCAACTATATAGGGGTTTTGTGCCAGCCAATTGTTCTTGGTTCAATGACAGTTTTGGGATCAAGATAATGAGTTGGGTTTGGTTGTTCATTGGTTTTTAGTTGTTCATAT
This sequence comes from Cunninghamia lanceolata, assembly GCA_027924645.1. Lineage (NCBI taxonomy): Eukaryota > Viridiplantae > Streptophyta > Pinopsida > Cupressales > Cupressaceae > Cunninghamia > Cunninghamia lanceolata. The sequence goes on along the minus strand of BSBN01000531.1, from coordinate 6,437,672 downwards.
GGTTTGAACCCAATACCTGTTAAGGTATACTCCTTGGAATATCCCTCCATAGCCTAGCTGAGCTCGAAGTGCAAGGGATGAAACCCACTCCCATAGAGTTGACCTTCAACCCTTCACGTTTTGTCGATGTAACTTTTGAGTGTGCTGACTTGGATACATTTGTTGCACAGCTTGCCACAGTCTCTTTAAAGAATGTCACTCCTAACAAGATGTAGCTAGTGGGAGTGGCAATAAAGTTGCTTGTGGTTCAAATGAACCAAGTGATGACTTTGATGCTCTCAATAAAGATCAAGATGAGGATTATTGATTGTATTTTGTATTGATTTGACATTTGACATTGAATTGTCAATTATCTTTATCACTATCAACCATGTTTTCAATTTTGTTTTTGCAAACTGTGGTTATATATATAATTTTTTATTTTTAACATTTTTGTATAGCCATACCCACCCATACTGAAACCAGGCCAGCAAACCTGAACCCCAACCTCTTACCCAAACCGGCAGCTTAGAAATATATATTACTCTCTGAATTTAGAAATTCAAAAGTTCAAAACATTTGGGACATCTTCCCCTCAAACATGCATGCAAATAAGGATACTGAAGCAAGTGATTTTCCTATGGTCAACAGTTGCTCCCAGTAATCTCTGCAGCTGTGTTGCAATATTGCATAGAACATGTTCTGAGTGATATGATCATGCAAACTAAAGCAGTCACCAAAAGACTAACAATCGCTCCTGACAAACCCCTACATTGGTCATCTTAAAATGGATTCATACATTTATGCATTTGATTGTAAACATTGTCAATACTTTGATTCTATGATTGCATCTGAATCATACCACTATCTTTGAACTTGAAGCTATGGATACCTTCGAAGATTTTACCCTCTGGTCTGCAACTATTATAAGCTTAACCTTGCAAAACAGATCGCCCAACTATTTTTTCTGCCTTTAATCAGAAACCATGGTTATGTCATTCCAAATTTCCAACACATATTGAGAAAAGAAGTCCTCTTTCTCTTTCGTCAAGAAAAAAAGAACCAAAAAATTGCACTCATAGTAATTCAAATTTCATACTCCAATGATAAACCCTTGGGAACATGCCCAAAAATAATAAGGAAAAGAAACAGCAAACCTGAAGCATGATTTGAACCATTGTTGCATTTATCTTTGTCCTTTAATTTTCCACAACCATTCAAGTCAAGTTCCTCTGATTTCATTTTCAAGCTGTTATCATCTTTTACACATAGTTCATCCCCTAGTTGTGTTTCCTTCGTGCATTCCACAGTAAAAGAACTTGGTTGCTTTTTGATCCTGAGACTCTGTCTTGGTATCAGAGAACGATCTCCTTCTACACGCTTTCTCTTGCGGGTAATCAGCGGCTTGTCATTTATCTGTACCAGTTCCAAGTCCACTGAATCCTTCTGCATGCTTCTTGTCACTCTTTTTGGAATGGAAGCAATAGCCATCACCCTGTCTCTTCTTGAACCTTCCATGGTACGCACCACAAACTTTTCTCTGAGTTTTTTCTGTGGAGAAAGGTCCCTGACCTGAACAGGATTTACTATCTCCCTGCCAACAGTACTTCTTGTATTTCTTAAGTTTCTACTAAATTGTGAATCCTTGGAACCTAAAGAGATTTCATGTTTTTGCCCACTGCTTTCATTTGGTTTTCTTAATAGTCCACGACAGCTCACATTTTCCTTCACATCCTTCCATTTGCATGACTTAGATTCTTGTTGTAACTCCAGATGAGCTGCAAACTCTAGCTTCTCTTGTTGTGTAACTTCAACCTCTTTACATTCGTCTTGAAGTTTACCATTAGATTGTCTGTCCTTATTTGTCTGATTATTTATAATAGTGGGCGCATTTTGCTTATGTATAGCACTTCGTGTAGTTACACGAACTGGTAAATCTTTCTTTGTTTGGGGTTCAGAAGCAAGATCCTTTTCTGTGAAGCAATATGAGTACTCAAGTTCTTCACCATACATCATTGCAGACATCCTCTTCCTCTTTCTTTGCAGTGTATGATCACATGTTAAAATTGGGTTCTTGTCAGAATCACCCATGCAACTTTCTTCATTTGTGTGGTCATGCAGGCACTCAGCTCCTTCAATTCCTTTGTCAGCCTGGATTTGAAGAAGCATATTTTTTTTTGACCTGGTCATTCGCACTTCTGTCATTCTATCTTGTGTTTGCTCAACAAACTCTGCATCAACCTGAGAAATATTTTCTCCTGTATGCATTTTAGGCCCCTTCGACCGCATTTTACTCTTTTTTCCCTCTATGGTATTTCTTGCATCTTTGCATGCAACATCACCCCTAATGTCATTGTATGCCATTTCAGTTCCTGATATAAACTTGCTCTTCGCCCTGGTGATTCTCTTGTAAACAGATACTGCTGGCCTTTCCCTTAAATCTTCCTTCTCTAAACTGACAGAAGTTTGCAAATATTTTGCCTTTGGCACTGCTTTTTTGTCTAGTTCTTGATGGAATCCTTTTTTACTTCCCAAGAATTTTGTTTCTTTTTCATCGTATACACCCCTCGTACAGGATTTGGCAGATTTTTTATGCAAATTCATTGCAGAAATTAAATGCCTAGCAACATTGCAGCATTTTTCTTTGGGCAGATGTTTGCTCATAGCATGATTTACCCTGTGAGACCTGGTAATTATTCCTGTCATCCTCTCACAACATGAGTTTCAAAACAATCTTATGATACTTATAACAGAGCCAACTTTCATGCAAGGCTGCAAAATCATCCGTTCCCTTTTTGCATATTTACAGCTTGACCACAACTATTTTTATAACCAATATGACAACCATAAGCCAAACTGGTAACATTCAAGCTCATGTGATCATTCAAAAGTAACTCTTATATACCCTGGATCCACTTCAGTGCCTGTACAAATACCAATTCATGCACTCAGAAGGGATAATTCAATTGCAAAACAAAAGAAACAGATATTTATGAAATGCATTAAAATAACCAAAGATTCTCAAGTTATAACGATACAAAATGTCAGATAATGGGATTCAGTGCAACTGCCACAGCCTGGTATTCACCTTCAACAAAGAGACAAATAAATTTTCTGTATAATTGTTAATGGCGAGTATCACAAATGCATTGACCATGCCCCAGAAACACAATGTATAGTTACAGAGGAACAAAAATTTCAAGCAACTTTACATCAATATGTAACATGATAATTTATTAACCCTATAAGTATTTACATGCATTTATGAAACCAATAGCACATAAAACAAACTTTAGTGGGTACAACTGTTAAAAAATACTTGCTTTATCTGCCTCATAAACTTCAAGAAAAAGCTACTGTTAAATGAATTTTTTATTATTCATTTAGGTTTGAATACCCAGATCCTCCAATAGACTAGACTGGAAACAACAAAAAACAATATCACTGATGACAACATTAGTAGCCACTTTGATAGAAGACCTCCAAATAAGTACCTAGTCTGCCATCATGCCACATGTTTCACTTTATCAGATGTACAAGATGTGCATTCATACCTTGCTTCATTTGTATTCATTGATAGGGTAGGCTTTCAGTTTTCATTGTCATCTGTCCAATTTGTATGGATCGTAGCATTTATTTTGGCAGATACACTAAACCCCTATTGTATCTGTAGATATGTGTCCTATTAACATATACCAGAGTTTAGGGTATTAGTGGTGTTGGTGTGTTATGTCCCACACTTTTGTTCTGGTTCATGCCCCTTAATCCCATTACATTTCCATAAAAATCAAAGTGCCTTCAATTCTTTATTAATAACAGCACCACCTTCTTGACTTACTTTTGTGATCTGACTCTCATCATTGCCATTTGACTAGTTACATTATTCCCATTGTCATTTAACCACTATGCTGTCCATTTTTCAACCCAACCAGAGTCTCACCTTAATTGCATTAAGGAAATATTCATAATTGAAGTTTCTTTAGGATAGTTATAGTAGGATGTAGCATGTCATGAATCGTGATAACTCCATTTTCAACGTCACAGGTGTGTCATTTAATGTGGTTAAAATCCCATATTAGTGATGTCATTTAAGGGTTTGTGATGTTCATTTTCAAACTAGACCTTTCAGTTCTTTCATATAATAGTTTAAAAGTGCTTTGAAGCATCTTCGTATTGTATCACAATGTATAGGTATCAGGGAAAAGTGTAATCAATAACAAATACCCAATAGGGTACAATGCTTGTGGGGACCCTTCAAAAAGATGCACACAAAATTTTGGGCACGTGACATGTTGGCTTATGAAGCACATCTCCCCATGTACAATAAGAATGTAAAGGCAACACAAATAGAGGGTTTGAGTATTGAGTAATCTAGTTATTAATGATTCCACTAAAAGAAAATATTAAAATTTTAAAATGTTATTTTTTTAAAATGTAATTTGTCTTCTATTGATGTGTAATATCTCAAGATTCAATACTTGATGGAAATTGACAGCATATATATTGTCCTAGTTGAATTTTACTTCAAATTGACAGAGATTTGAAAGCAAATTGTGCTGGAATTAGTGTTCTTAAGTTGCTGGAGATGAAACAGTACTGCAGTTACATGAAACAACCATGAAACAGTAAAGAACAGCAACCAGAACAAATGTTCACAAAGAATTTAACCGGGAAACCTCAGTGTATGCAAAAGCAGCATAAGTGGCAATTGCTCACTCCTTCCTTTGGCCTTAGTAGTTACAAAGAGCTCGGGTAAAGCATATATAATGATTACCCCACTACTGCAACCAACTGAACTCCTGCAACTCAGCTGCTCTCTGCAACAACAATTATTACTCCTGCAACTGACTGAACTCTCTAATTCTCACTCTCCCTCTAATGCCCCTTTTGTCTTATACCTCTTACAGATGTGATAAAATGGAATTGTCTTCCGTGCATTAAAGGATTTCCAGGCATCAAGGAACCTGAAAAGTCGCCTTCTCTGCCATTACTTTGTCTTCTTGTCCATAATGGTTAAAACTGCAACAGGCATCAAGACAAGGCCACCATGCCACTATCACAACTGCCATGACACTTAAAGAACCACCCTTACACATCCACAACCGCCACAATCACATGTAAAATCATCCTGGCTGGCCAATGGCCATAGATATAAACAAATTATAAATCTATAACCATTCATGTATTTATCCAGCAAATCCTTACCCAAGTGCTATGAGAGTCTGATGTAATGCACCAAGACCTTGGCATTATGTATGTAAATTTTATTTCCTAATTCCTAAAGAAGAAGCATCACTTGCATCAAACACCAAACGAATTTCTTGTAGCGGCAGTTTAGCAATAATAATTATATCTATGTTAACAAACAACTTGAGCTATGCCAAGTAAACCCTAAAGGTTGTGTTGCTCCATAGCCTTTTATAGTGATACATGTTATTCTTTAACCAAACTAGTGTTTATGGAGCTTCCCAATAAAGGGAAAGGAAGTAATGTTAACAAAACCAATAAGAGAAATCCAGTTAGTTGCTTGGCCCCAATTTTAGAGATTGTCAAGCTCAACTTTGATGGGGCCTTTCAAGGAAACTAGGGACTAGGCAAGAGCAGGAGGTTTGCTATAGTGCTCTTCAGGTTCTTACATTCACACTATCTCTATCAAGCATAGGTACAAGATTTGCCAAGTACCCAGAAGACTCATCAAGTCTCAAGGTGAAGCAGGCCAAACAAAATCTGCAGACTCACCAGACTCGTTGGGACTTGTGGATCCCACCAAACAGATTCAATCATCTAGGACCTTCCCAAAAAAATACAAAAAGTAACCAGGTTTGAATTTACTTAAGTATCCAAACATTGGTCGATTAGAGTACACTCGAGGGCACTCATTCTTCAATGAATATCCATTTCATTCTCATTTAGTTAGGACCTAATTATTGCTATAGGGTCTCCAAGCCTGCCCCAGACCCCCACTTTAGATCTAGAAAGCAAAAAATAAAAATAGTTTTGGGCTGCTTCAGATGGAAAAGCAGTGCTTGTTCCTTTATTTGACTTGAAATAGCAAAAATAGTGTTTTTCCTTATTTTTTATGAATATTTCAGCATTTTTTAATTTCTTGAGTTTTTCCCATAATTGAATTACAACGATACTTTTGGTTTGTCAAGTCAATCCCAATCCACAGTAATGCTACTATGGCTGCACCAGCATTGTGTACCCACCTAAGACGCAAGTGCAAGACCCATCCTAGAGCTAGTGATGTTGGGTTGAGTGATACAGGCTCCTCTCTACCAGTAGTTCATGACTCGTTGTGATTTTTGTTTTTCATGCAATGGATATTTTAATCAATGAGTTTTTTACACCAAAAACACTTGAGAATATTTATATATTAAAAAACCTCGTTTCCTTCAGCTCAAATCCACTTTTGTACTCATTTGTTCAATGTATACTTGTGTATGTGAACAAAGTAGCTTGTAATGATTAGTTTTTTATGTTTTTAAAATTGATTTGGAGAAGAGTTTACATAAAAACATGTAGTTTCCTTAACAATCTCTATATATCATTTTTTTTCAAATTGCCAGGTCTATGCTGATGTTTTGTGCCAAGTCCGAATCCAACTCCAAAATCAGCCTGCCAAGTCTCTGTATATCATGTTTTTTTCAAATTGGCAAGTTCGTGTCGTGTCCAAGTCCAAGTTCAAAATCAGCCTGCAAGTCTCTATATATCATGTTTCTTTTCAAATTGTCGAGTTTGTGCCATGTCCAAGACCAAGTCCAAAATCAGCATACCAAATCTCTATATATCATGTTTTTTTCTTTTCAAATTGCTGAGTCTATGTCAAGTCCAAGTCCAAATCCAAAATCAGCCTGCCAAATCTATGCTGAGTTCAAGTCTGATGATTATTCCATCAAGATGGGAACCAGTATTGTTGAAAATTGAAATGGACTTTCCAAACCACATTTGGGTTGCACAGTAGACTCACCACACAACATTTGCAGTTGTGGGCGCAAATTGTACCCAAATTTACACCCAAGATGCACTTGAATCCACAACCTAACACATCCTAGGTGCACTAGGTGCATTTGCCTTAATTTCCTTCACACCCCATAGAAAATTAATTAAAGAAACACTAAAACGGTCAAATGAAAATATTTAAAACATATATTTTGTTAAAAACCTTAATGCATATTACCATTCACGTGACATTATAGTCCAATTTTAAATTTAGAGTGCATTTTCAACCATATTGTTGGCATTTGACTATTAAACAAAGAACATTTTACTAAGGATTTGGATCAATATGTTATGCAATCATGGTTAGGGGTCCCAACAAAGGGAAGCCTAAGACCACATAACCCTCAAAGTCACACAACAAAACATACAACAAATGAGTAAACAACACCAAAATAGATAGAAAAAAGTATATTTTATTACAATCTCAAATGGAGAATTTTCAGAGATTACAATGGTCCCAAATGGGATATCTATGGCACACAGATTACAACTCAAAGTCTCTTCTCTCAAGCTCAACTCTCGAGTCTCCAAACTAACTCGTTGTTAACAAGCTAAACTCAACATATAATCATTGTGGCACCAAAACTACACTAACCTCTACCATGTACATTCAAAATCACCAACCTTGGCAATCAAAGTACAAGATGCAATTAATGATGTTTGAACGACTAGCTAACTTAGCCACTACCCAATCATGACATTTCTTTTGAGCCAACACATGGATGACACTTCAATCATCCTCAACAATGCTTGCGCAAAGCAACACCAACGAAAAAAGTGTGCTATTGCACAAGCAACACTAGTGCACAAGGACTTCCACACACGCACAACCCACAACACATCTGTGCCTAGCACACAAACTCCAACCTCTACACCAAACGCAAGACTTTATTGAGACTACACTATCCTACTATGCACGTGAAAGATTTGTGCACAAGCCATTTATTCTGCATGACTGCTTTGCCCCCATATGCTACTACATCAAACACCTCACATGAGAAAGAATGAGCCATGAGCCCCTACTCATGCACCTTCTAGTTGGTGTCATAGATTTGTCATACTTAGGAAATTTAGATGTACTCAACCACATTGCATCCTCAACTCCACAACCCCTCCATTTGACTAGATACTCTTTATACTCCTTGCACATCTTCTTAACTCTAGTATCTAACACTTGCTCAAGCCCTTTGCACACTTTCTCAAGCAATTCTTCCTTCCAATCTACTACTCCAAAATTTGCACCTTCACGTCTTCAGGTTTTCCCTTAATGCAAGAGTCAAGTCTGCAATACTGAAGATAGATGAAATATCTATCCCCTCTAGCAACTCTTTCTCATATGCATTCTTCTCAAATTTGCACAAGACTTTGCATGGTCCAATTTTATTCCAATTCAACGTATGGTATGTTCCCTTTGGAAACATTTCCTTTCACAGGTGTGCCAAGTCCATGTCAACAACCTAAAATTCAAGCTCCCTTCTTTCATATTCACACGTTGCATGTACTGCGCATTAAATTTTTCTAGCTACGTACACTTGTATGTGCACGTTGTGCATATATTCCACGAAATCTTCTACCTCTACGCTTCTCCTTTGCACTCTTGGTATGTCATGCAAATTCAACAACACCCCTTGGACTTTGCCCATAAACAATCTAGAATGACATTCTTCCAGTGCTCCAATTCATTGACTTGTTATAAGCAAACTCTTGCACCAAGAGCAAGTCCCATAGTCCAGCCTTTTCTCCCACCCAACATCACAACAAGTTTTCAAGGCTCCTAATCACCACCTCCATTTGACCATCAGTCCGAGGATGATACGTCAAACTCAACTGCAACTGATTGTTTAGCTTCTTCCATAACATCCTCCAAAAGTGTCCCACAAACTTCATATCTATATTGGACACAGTATTGAGCAGAAATCCATGTAGCCTCACTATTTCCCTAAAAAACAGATTTGCCACTTGTGTAGCATCATTAGTCTACTTACACACCACAAAATGTTATTTCCCTAAAAAAACAAATTTGCCACTTATGTAGCGTCATTAGTGTTGGCACCTACCCAAAATTTGCAAAAATCCTAGGTATTTGTGCTTCATTGTTGTCTTGGAAGCTTTTCACCCATCACTGATAATAGATCTGAGAGATTTTAAATGGGTTTCCCTTGGTAAATTTTTTGTGGTGAAATGGTCTTTTACCTTCCCCATGCCTTTCTCATGCATTGAAGTTCCAAAAAGTCCAAAAAATTCTAAGTCTAGGAGTTTCTAGTTCATTTTCCAACTGTTTCTCTACTTTGCAGGTTTCTCCCCTCCTACAAGATGCAAAATCCTTACTAGATGTATATCCTATTCCCCTTTGTTTTCTTGTATCCCATCTCATCCAGTCCCGCAAATTCCTGTTTCCCTTCATCGCTTCCATTTTCCTTTCGTCTTCCACTTTTACAGAATCTCGTCAAGTTCCCGAACATGTCTCCCGACCCACGAATCCATCATTCCTATGTGATCTCCTATTTGCAGATATCTGACTCCCTACCGAATCATTCTCCTTCTTCACCTGATCCGATTCCCCCTCTAAATCCCACATCTAGTTCCTCACCACAGTTCCACTATTCCTTTCTATGGAGCTTCATTTCACATCCAGATCCTACCCGTTCTTTCCTGCTCCAATTTCTACATCCCATCCTACATCACTTTCTCTCATTTGTTCCAAATGCCGAAATCACTCAATTCCTCCTATTGTGGGGACTGACCACCTGTCAGATGTTAGTTATTTTTCCCCATTCAAGTCCCACAAAATCTGTGAAGTCCATATCTCACACCACGTCAAATTCCCGCAACTTCCTCAAACGACTCCACCCACCTCAACCACTCCCCTACAAGTTTTGGAGCCACCATTAATGACATTTCTTGGTCGCCATATGAGGGAAGATGAACTCTATACACCTCCTTACAGTCGTGGACCCCCCTCAATGATGAAAACTTTGCATGAAAGTATGGGCAAATAATCTAAATGATCCGATTTGGCATGGTTTTCAGGTGCGAGCCATGTGGGTCATGCGAGCACAGGCGACCAAGGCCCTTCTTCCAAAGCTACTCGATGGTGTTGAACGAAATATATACTACATTTTATCATTCATTATGGGGGAGATGGAAAATTTTTGGTTGCAAAGCAGATAGAAAGAAAACAAGAACATAACATCTAAGGTTTGCATCCAGTGACAACTTTTGAACAATTTCATAGTAAATTTTCTGGGTTTCACCCAATGGATATAATAGGACATTTTAATCTTCAAAGAGTGAATTAAATGTGTAGATCCGACATGTTATTGAGTGTCTTCATAGGTTCTGCATGAATTTTTGGTGATTTGGTAAATCCCTTGATCACATTTGCTGATTTGAGTGTTATTCCTGATCAATTAGTCAACTAGATGTCTGTAAAATTCTTGTAAAGCTTTTGCAAGGTATCTACAACATGTTCAGCCATATTCAATAACATGTTTCTACAAGGTATCAATTATTAAGCCATATTCAATAACATGTTTCTACAACTTCATGTGTCTGTTCATTGTTATTCATAGAGCCTATCTTATGTGTAAAACATTCAAATGTGGTCTTTGTTAATATCTTGATTAAGATATAATAGTGTGATTACACTAATGTCCCCTTTGGCTGTGACTTAGACTCTGCTGCCCTCACTAGATAAAGGCACCGATATGCTACTGGATCAACCTCCTTTCCCTCCAACACATTCAAATATAACAAAATTTAATCTTTATCTCATTTGTGGTGTATGTTCTACCCACATCCATGTCTAGATGTATGCATCTGCATTAGGGGCTATCACAACATCATTTTAGGCTCTGTGCATGGTTGTGTATCTACTTTATGAAGGTGTAACATCCCTGTGTTTCTTCAAACCAGCATACAGGGGCTTAGTGATAGTAAAATTGGAGTTCCCTATGCATTGGGTATGGTCTGTTACAAGGTCTAGTTTTATGTTGTTATTTGTTTTATCTGCATACACCTTAGGGAATACACCCCCTTGGTCTAGCAAAACCTAAAGAAGGTGGTCTTACCCACCTTATCAATGTTGTCCATTGTTACCTCATCCTAATTACAAGTTTGAAGTCTTTGTCTTGAGTTTGACACCCTTGGCACTCAAGAACTGCTTGGCTTTAGGGATTCAAGGAACCTCAACTTTGAGAACCAACAATTAGTCTACTTACATGCCACAAAATGCACCATCTTGGAAAACCTATCTACCACCACAAAAATAGAATCGTGGCCCCTTTGCATTCTCGACAATCCAAGAACAAAGTCCATGCTTAAATGCTCCCACGGCCTCTTAGGCACTAGTAAAGGTTGATATAATCCCACATTCTCACTTCTAACTTCTACCTTTTGCCAATTGGCATATCCCACACCATATACAAATTCTTGCACAATTGCAAACATGTGCAACCAAAAATACCCTTTCACTTAGTTGCACCATTGTCTTGTCCATGCCAAAATGACCAACCAATCCACCACTATGCTTCTCCTTTATCACATTCTTTTGCATTGATCCTCTAGGAATACACTACATGCCTTTGAACAACAATCCTTCCTGCAACAAACAATCAAACCAAGGCGATAAGTTTGCATGCAAAGCTCTCTACACGCCTTCCATGCTTCCTTAAAATCTCCATACATGCATAGAACTCCTTCATGGAACAAACACCTACAACTTCCACACACAACTCATTCAACAAGGCACATCTTTGACTCAACACACCTACAACACAATTCAACTTCCCACTCTTATGCTTAGGGCAAATGAGTAACTCTACAAGAACTCTACACATTTCATATATCATTGATTTAGCTTAACCTGGATGTTAATGAATTGCAACGGATGATGGTTTGTGTACAAGATACTATTTTGACAATAGATAATAACTCCACTTCTTTATATTAGAATATAATAATGATATAATAAAGTGTGAGTGTACTTGGGTAGTTAAGTGTAGGTTATTAATAAGGTGGTTGCAGTAGTTGTAGTTGTTGTATCTCTAGGAGCATATTATAATGATGTAATAAAATGTAAGTGTACTTGGGTAGTTAGGTATAGGTTATTAAATAGGGTGGTTGCAATAGTTGTAGTTGATGTAGCTCTTAAAGAGCTCATTGTATTGTCTTTTCTTTGCATTTTACTAACATTTTAATGCTTGCACAATAGCATAGAACTCCTAATCATAACAAAATACTTTCAATGATGTAATTTGATTTCTCATTGAAGTATGTGATTGGCCTTTCATCTTGACTCAACATTGTGCCATCGTTGTGCCACTCACGTTGCAATCTATCTGGAATACTTTGTTGAAATTAGGTAACACTTACACTAGCTTCTCTGTCACCTTCTTCAACAACTGGAATTACATTCAACTTTTGCAATCCTAATAAATTCCTTCCTATCACCCCTCATCGTCAGTGTGACAGGTGCACAAATCCCACTAAAGTTTCTTATGAACTTCTAATAGAAGCTCACCAATCCATGGAAACTATGCACTTCAAAAGTGTCCTTCAATGATGGCGACTCAAGGATTGCCATCACCTTCCTGGGATTCATCTTTAGCCCCTCTTGAGATATCACAAATCCCAAGTACAACTTTGTCTTCATGAAGCTACATTTCTTCAAATTCACGAGCAACTTCTCCTCATGCAACCGTTGTAACACCTAGATTATGTGTGCCAAATGTTCTTGCTTTGTCTTGTTGAAAATCAAAATGTCATCCAAATACACAATGACAAGCTTGCCCAAAAATAGTTTGAGCATTTCATTCATCCATTGCATAAGTGCTTGGCACATTTCTCAGACCAAAAGGCATCAAAAACTCGTATAATCCATCCTTTGTTTTGAACGCAATCTTCCACTCATCGCCTTCAAAACCCTAATTTGATGGTATCCACTTTCCAAATTGATCTTCATAAAGTATCGCACTCCACCCAGGCAACCCATTAAGTCATCCATGCATGGCAATGGAAATCTATACATAATGGTCATCTTGTTGATGGCTCGAGAATCAGTGCACATCCTCCACTATCTGCCTTTCTTTGATGCTAGCATAGTAGGTACAACGCATGGGCACGAACTTTCCCTGATCAACCCCTTTGCAAGCAATTCTTCAGCATGCTTCCTTGGCTCCTCATACTACTGTTGCGCCATCCTAAAGACCACTTTGTTTGGCAAACTAGATTCGAGGATCAAATACATCCTATGACTTATGCTACACGCAAGTGGTAAAGCATTTGGCATATCCTTCATGATATCCTCATACTGACCCGATATCTCCTTCACTTTGCATGGCATCTCCTTCTCTGCACCTTTTGCGCTTTCAACAAGCACAGGCTTTGGCATGAGCTTAATGCAAACACACTCCCTCTTGACTTCCTTCAAAATTGCTTTCCTAACACCAACAACTTTGGTTTGTTCTCCACCTCTGTGCTCTGATCCTTCAAAGGGTTCAACTTGTACTTCTTATCATCCTTCCACAAGGTGTAAGTATTTGCATATTCATCATGCAATACTTTCTTGTTGTATTGCCAAGGTTGACCCAACAACACATGTCAACAATCCATTGGCATGATATCACATAGGACCTCACCTTCATATGGGCCTATATTGAAACTAACCTTACATTGTTCATTCACTAACAATTGATGTCCATTCAACAACAAGACACTTTGTATGAATTTCGATGCCCAATCCTCTTCAGGCCAAGTTCCTCTACCATCTCAACAAAAACAAGAATATTCATGTTGTTACTATCTATAATCAGCTTGCAACACTTAACTCCAAATTCACAAATTCTAAACAAATTCTTCCTCTGCATTGGCACATTCCTTTTCTTTCTCGTTGTCTTCAACAATACATACTTAGAGACTTTCTCTATGCCATCTTCCATGTGACCAACGTGAATGGTCAAGATTGCAATAGAATTCTTCTATGTAGTCTTCAGCACCAATCTCCTTTTGCCTCAAGTTCTACAACTTTCTAAACAACTTCATCTTGTAATCTGCAAGTGGGAACTTTGCCTTCAACTTGGTGACCATCTTATTCCAAGTGGAGATCTTCTCCTTCCCTTGTCGTTGTCTATCATCTGGATATGATCCCACCACAATAATGCATGTCCTTTCAACTTGATGCATGCAAATCTCACCCTCTTAGGGTCTTCTATGGACCTGTACTCAAAATATTTGTCCAACTCTGCAATCCAATCTACCAACTCTTCAAGACATAAACTTCTTGAGTAGCCTAAAATGTCCATGCACGATTTGCCACCTATCTTGCAGATGGCTTGCAACAACCTACCCTCCATCGAGTCTTCATCAACTTTGTCCATGTAAGCTTTAGGCACCTCGTCATCACTTGAGTCTACATTTGCCTCTCTTCATCGAGCATTCTCCACAACTTCCAATCTCGCATAGAGATCTCTCGTCACATTCTCTAGATCAACCACTCTAGGTGCTCTATTTCTTCTTCCTCTGCTACCAAGAATCCCTTTGCTTGCCATTCCGTTTCCTCAAACAACTTCTACAACAACTACCCTCGACACACCTTCTACCCAACATCCTCTACATTGGAAGATGTATGTACTACCTTCTACCCAATAGCCTCTACATTCAAAGATGTATGTACTACCTTCTACCCACACTCACAAATGTCGAAAATAGAATCACTTCGTAGGTTGAAAACCCTACACTAATACCTAGTGATGTCTCTTACAACTCTGCAATTGAAAGACTATCTACTGCAAATCCACTAGAGCTTCTAAAACACCACTCCCTAAGGAAAAACCTAGCTTTGATACTAGATGATGCAGTCATAGTTAGGGGTCCCAATAAGGGAAGCCTTGGACCACACAACCCTCAGAGTCACAATGGAATGCACAACAAATGAGGAAAACACCAAAATTGATAGGAAATTGTATATTTTATTACATTCCCAAATGGAGAATTTTCAAATTTTACAATGGTCCCAAATGGGATATCTATGGCACAAATTATAGCAACTCAAAGTCTCTTCTCTCAAACTAGTCTCTCATCTCTCCAAAACTAACTTATTCACAAGCTCGACTCAACATATAATTGTTCTAGTGCAAAAACTACACCAACCTTCGCCAACAACATTCAAAACCACCAACCCCCCAATCAAGTACAAGAAGCAGATAATGATGCTTGAATGACTAGCTGACCTAGCCAACCAACCACCCAATCATAACAAGTCTTCTAAGTTAACATGTGGACGACGCTTAATCATCCTTAACAATGATTGCACAAAGCACGGCCAACCAAAAAAGTGTGAACAACACCAATGCTCACTTCCACATGGGTTAGCATGCAAACTCCAACCTCTGCACCAAATGCAAGGCTTTATTGAGACTACACTATCCTACAATGCACGCACTAGCTTGCGAGAATGCCATTTATTCTGTAGGATTGATTTGTGCCCGCATGCTCCTACATCAATATGAAGTAGCAAACAATTTCTAAACATTTTGGAAATTATTGTGATTGTGTCATGACACATATTGATGCATCAATTTATATAAATATGATATAAATTATAGAAATCAATAATATTGTGATATAAAGTATATTAATCAATGATAATATGAAATAAGTTATAGCAGTCGATCATATTATGATATTATATCATAATACATCTAATTTGATAAGTTTCAAGATAATCTTATGTTTCAAGTTTTAGTTTTCAAATTTGATGTTTGAGTTTTACTATTATAGAATATCCATATTTTAGCTCTGCACACCCTGCATGTCCATACACCATTACATCAACGTACTCAAGTTTCAAGAGTGATTGCACCAAGTGCTACATATCCACACATCCATGCACTCACCTAACCTTGCTGGGAATAAACACTAATAACAAGGTTGAAGTTGTAGATATGGTCAGAGGCCTTTAAATAGCCCTTTTTCTTGGTGTTAAACACATTGATGTTGAAGGAAACTCACAGGTTGTAATACGCACCAAAACTAAAGGCAGATTAGAGACTCAAATTCACTTTAGAATTAGGCATAGTTCTTGCCTCTTACTTTAAGACCACATCCTAGCCTCATACATATAGAGATAGTAAGAGAGAGCGCCCAAGCTGCAGATCTTCTCACTAACTCTAGCATTAAAAGCATTGGAGATATTTTCCACCACTTGGCATCGACTTCAAAATAGCTTAAAAGAGATTGTTCTCTAAAGTCGGGATTTCACAAGATTGCCTCACTCATGCATCTCATCATTTTGCCATCACCCTTATCAATGTAGGCTATCTTCATCATTTCCCTTTACCCTTCTCTTTTCAAGTAGTTAAATTATTATAATATTAATTGTAATATTAATGGTCATCTTAGATTTAGTTACTTTAGTTAACTTAGTTGTTTTTTAGTAACTTTTGTTTTAGTTGTTTTAGCTTCTTTCTATTTCTCTTTTAGATAATGATGGTTTCTTTTTAGAAACATCGTCTTGTAATTTCCTTTATAAGGAGTTCTTCTCTCCATTTGTAAATTACACATGTGAATATCAATAATCATTTCATGGTATCAAAGCTCAGGCTCAAACTTTTTTCACGAATTTTTATACCCAGAAAATTAAAAATTATTCTGGAAGGTTTTTAAAAAAAAATTTAGCCGATTTTTTTAGATAAAAATCGAAGAGATTTTTGAGGGTTTTCAGAAGCATTTTTGAGGGTTTCCTATTTTTTTATCGTTTGGTGCTGGTTCTCAAACGATTTTCTCTGTTTCAACTCGCAATTTCCTCTGGGTTTCACTGTTTTGCTTCAAGGTTGTGATTTTTTGGTTTCAAATCAGCGTTTTATGATTCCGACGTCAGCATTTCTTGGCCGACGATTCTTGTATTCTGTCTGCTCGTGATTTGCAAGACTTTGTTCTGTGTCTTCCTGTCGGTGTCTGTTTCATCTCCATATACCTAAGTCGCGATATGGAGTTTGTTGAAATCGTTGTTTGAAGGTTCCTGCTAGCGCGTGTTTGAAGGTCGCGCTTTTGTTCCTAAACTTGGTTCGCAATTTTTAGGCGTCTTTCTTTGTGTCGTGTTTTTGATTCTCAACAACCAACGTCCTGCGAGTTCTCTAACCCTTCAACAGATTCATGCTCACCGTTTGCCAGTCTGTAATCGCAATTTCGCCTTGTTCTGGATCACGTCTTTTTGGCACCTGTGGTGGCCGTTTTTCAACCTTCTGAAATTGCAATTCGTTGTTTTTGTGGGTGTCTAAAAAATTATCGTTAGCAGCCTCTGGTTGTAGATTCCTTTTGCCTACGTTATTTTCTTTTTGGCGCTCTTCTTTTCTCGCTGTCTGCAAGCAGTTCGTGGGCACAACCCTCAAAACCTAGTTGCATTTGTATCGGCATTTCATTTCATGGCAACATGACAGCGTGAAGTGTTCATTTTTTAAGCCAGTTTTGACAGAATTTTTCTGGGAAAAATAAAAATTTTTGCAAAGAGTTTTTCGGAAAAAAAAATTCTAAAAAAAAGAAAAAAAATTGCTAAAAGAGTTTTTTGAAAAAAATTTCAAAAAAAAATATTTGCTAAAAGAGTTTTTTGAAAAAATTTCTATAAAAATTTTGCTCAAGTTTTTTTGAGGATTTTATCTTTAAAAAAAAAAATCTTATTTTTTCAAAGTTGTTGAAGGTTTTTCTAAAAAATCTTACAGTTTCTAAGCCTCTTTTTAGACGATTTTTGGAAAATCATGGGTTGTGCTAGCTAATTGTCCAGGGTTTGTGTCGGCTGATCACAGAGTTACCTCATTTTTCGTGCTTTGGAAAACAGGAGGGATGGCGTCTTTGTCCAATTTTATGTTGGAAAATACACAAAGGTTCAATGCAAAGAATTACAACACATGGAAGCAGCGGATGCTTACCATCTTTGAGTACCGGTGTCTAAATAAGCTTGTTCTAGGTACAGATGTTCGTCCCGCCACTGCTAGGAAGGATTAGGACAAGTATGATGAAGGTAATAGGGAGGCAGTTATGCTTCTAAAATTATCTGTCACCGATGAGATGTTACCAGAATTACCATCTGGTAAGTCTGTTGCGGAGATCTGGAAGCATCTGAAAGATCTTCATGAGACCTCAAACAAGGGATGGGCTTTCTTCCTGAAGAATATGTTGTTTTCTATTATGATGGATGACCAAGTGTCTTTGCAGGCACACTTGACGAAAATCAAAGATATTTGCGACCAACTAGAGGCCATTGGTCGTAAGATGGATGAGGATATGGTGGTGATCACTTTGAAAAGTTTGCCATGTTCCTACGAGCACTTCATAGAAACGCTCAACATTACATCCACCAATGTTAAATTGAAGTTTGATGAGTTGTGCAACAAGCTTTTGCAACAGGATAGGTGGAGGAAGCAGTTTGGGAGCAGCAGTGAGTCTCCTAGTGTTGAACAAGCATTTACTGCCAAGGAATTTGACAAAGGCAAGTCCACTCAGCAGAAAGGACGAGGTGATTCGGAGGAGGGCTCCAAGAAGTCTATTACTTGCCATTATTGTGGGAAGCTTGGTCATATCAAAAAGTTTTGCAGAAAGCGGTTGGCCGATGAGAAGTCCAACCAGGAAGAGTCTCAGCAAAATGCTCAAGTGGCGGAGTATATTGAGGAGTCTGCATATTTTGCATTTTGAGGACCAACACACAATCTAATTATGGGTTGACTTAGTTTTTTTTTTTTTTGGTATGATGACCATTAAGGGAGGGTATTAAAATATTAATGGTCATCTTAGCTTTAGTTACTTTAGTTAACTTAGTTGTTTTTTAGTATCTTCTATTTTAGTTGTTTTAGCTTCTTTCTATTTCTGTTTTAGATAACAATGGTTTCTTTTTAGAAACATTGTCTTGTAATTTCCTTTATAAGGAGTTCTTCTCTCCATTTGTAAATTACACAATGATGAATATCAATAATCATTTCATAAATACCATCATTGTGTATTATTTGCATGCAAACTTTGTCTCAAAGTAATAACAGCTCATGATGGATCTCCAATTATAGCTTTATATGGCATTTTCATGGCACAATTAGTACATTTCTTTGCTGCACTTTTTTGCCCATGTATGGTTCAATGCTTGTGGGATGTAATCACCCTATACTTGTAAGAGGCTTTTCATGCCTTCGACATCAAATCCCTTAGCTATCTACATGCATTCTTGGCCCTTGGGTGAAGGAGGCATGAGTGAGAAGTGCTCCTGCACAAGATTGCAATCTCTATTCAATACTCGTCTAAAACTTTGCTCTGAAGAGAGAGAAGGCTTTAAAATTTCTATGCCACATCCTAACTAAGAAGCACAAAACTAATGATTCAATGATCTTTGAGGATCCAAATGCTCTTCTAAAGGCCT
Source organism: Cunninghamia lanceolata (assembly GCA_027924645.1). NCBI lineage: Eukaryota > Viridiplantae > Streptophyta > Pinopsida > Cupressales > Cupressaceae > Cunninghamia > Cunninghamia lanceolata. The sequence continues at coordinate 6,418,294 of BSBN01000531.1, read as the reverse complement.
AGAGTTTGTCCTTGGAAGTAGAGTTCAACATTTGGATGATTGCCGCATAGGAAACGTTCAAGTTTATCAATGAGCACTCTCCCTCTACATCTCATCTTCCCCGAACTCAATCATGTTGGACACCTTCCTGCCTCTAGCTCCTAGAGGCAACAACAATCCTTTGGCAACTATTGTGATGCAAGTTGAAGGTTAGGGAGGCCAAGCCTATGGCTGCTCAAGAAACATTATTGCTATCATCTGAGCTTCATCACCAAGCTACTAGTGGAAGTGGTAGTGTAGGTCTAAGTGGTAATTGTCTGCAAGCTTAGGTAGTGGGGTTTCTGCCATCTCTTGGTGGTTTCAATGACTTTTGGTAATGGCTTTTGGTTTAGGTTGCAAGGGGTCCTTAATTTCAAGTTGTATTCCTATCGGCCTAGCCTTCTGTTGGTGTTTGGTGGATGTACTTGTGTAGTTCAATGGACATTTATTGCCCTATTAGTGGTAGAGAATTTTGATTGAGTGGTCTATAACTTTTGGTTCGCTCCATTTTTTTAATGAAAGGCCTTCTCAACAGATGGCTCTTCTCCATTTCAAACCACTAAACCATGTAATTTGATTTTTTATTTTTTTCTTTAAGGGTGTGCAACCCACCTTAAGCCCCATTAACCTAGCATTTAAAACTAGAGTTTTTGAAGCCTAGTTTATCTTCCAATAATGCTTATAACAAAACACGTGTTGGATAAGATCCACGATTGCTCGAAAACAACACATATTTTATCTGAATTGCTTATTATCCCATGTCCATAAAAGTTTTTAAAAAAAATTTACAATAATACAAAATTAATTAGATTATTAAGTTCATAACCATTGCATTCATTTATACTCAGTATGTTACTACCTACTTTGTACATCAAATCTCATATACCCATCCTACTCAAAAGTGGAAGGAGGGTTTAAAAAACCCGACTTTGTACATCAAATCTTATACACCCATCCTACTCGAAAGAGGAAGGAGGAAAAAAAAACTAAAACTTCTATAGTCAAATTTCAACTCGAGATCTTCTCAGAAATATTCCCACTTACTCTTCACTATTTAAAAGTTGTACTTAGGGCTTAAATTTGATGGTCATAATTTGGCTACTTTTATCGTAAAATACAATCAAAATTTTTGGAAGATTGTATCACATGAAAGGATGGATTTTAGATAGAATGTCAAAATTTCTACAGAATTATTTTGATATATGTATTTAGTTTATATATATTTTTTTAATAATAAAAATATGTCTTAGTATTTAAAGGGCAAGTTTGAGTAGGTAACCATCATGAAAAATTTGCCTGACGCGCAAGGTCGACCGTCAAATTTAGGCCCTGGTCAAACTTGTCCTAATTAACTATTAAAATGTCTGTTTAATCTGCCTCCCTAATTTCTCACCTTTAATTTTCAAAATAATAAATACCAATAGAATAAAATTTTGAAGTTCACTCTTCAGTATTTGCACGAAAATTGCACTCATTAGCTATTACTCTATATATTGAATCTCATAAGTCCATCTTACAAACAAAAACAAAAACAAAAAAAAATCTAACACTTCCAAATTCAAATCTCAGCTCAAGGTCTTCCCATTCCAAACTTTACTCTTCTATATTTACGGTCAGACTTGTCCTAATTAACTATTGCTACGTCCATCAAATCTGCCCCCTCCCCCAGGGCTTAAATTGGACAGTCGACCTGGCCTGTCAAGCAATTTTTTATGACAGTTATATATTCAATGTTGCCTTTAAAATACTATGATATACCTTAGTATAAGTAGATTATATAAACAGTTTGTCCAAAATCTCTCCTTTCATATGATACAGTCTTTTTAAAATTTTGATTGAATTTTACAGCAAAAATGGCTAAATACAGCTATACAACTGTCAAATTTAAGTCCTGCCTCCCCCGCCCTCCACCCCGCAATTCTCGCGTTCAATTCAAGCACACGAAAATACTAACTGCGAAATGCAAAAGATTCCAAATTTACAGCCACACTTGCCCTAACTAACGACTACTCCCTAAATCAAATCTCTCTTCCTAATTCCCTGCGTTCGACAACCAACTGCGGAGGATTCGAACACTGCACCACACGCTCTACACGAATGCAAAACCCTACAAAAATCTGTCTACAAACCTACGAAAAATTGTTTGTAAATCTACAAAGTTTGCCTACAAATCTACAAAGTTTGTCTGTAAAACTACAGAAATTCGTCTCCAAAAACCTTAAAAAACGCAAAAAAATTTGGCGCCTAAAAATCCATCACAGCAAAATAAAAAATTCTTTGGACATCCACACATAAACTCAAAATATGCAGAGAATTTTACTTACCTGTAAATTAAGCGGAAAAACGAAAAGGAGCTTCATGATCCTGGTACCTAGTTCCGGCAAAAACCCTCCGTTGATGAAACCCTTGGCGCGGTTGTCAGTTGACTGAGGATAAAATAGTTGAAATATCGACACTCATCACGGCTTTTGGCATCTTGTTAACTTTGTGGCGGATATTAAACCCAACTCAGAGAAAATATGCACGTGGTGTTGGATCCGCTTTATCCAACGGTCTGCGTCTGCTCTATATTTAAATGAATGGATCTGCGTCGTTGATGTTGTTGAGATTGCATGCACTACATTTGGCTATGGTTTTGTCCTACCGTGTTAGCAGAGCCTGCTAAGTAAGCCGTGGGAGTGGGATAAAAGTTTGGGAAGGGTTATAAAAAGGTTTGTAAAGCGTGATCCTCACGGAGAAGATCCTCTTCTGTTTTAGCTTCGAAGAATAAATGAGCTTTTGCGGGGGAATAGGTAGTCGTGGACTTTCTAGAAATTTTTAAATTGTGCACTGTCCTTTATGGTGCTTGATTAGGAAGGAGTACCAGTTAAAAGTGCAGTCAAATGCTTGATATTCGCCAGATATTTTATAAATAGACTGTAACAGTAGAATTAATATTTTTTTAATTTTAAGCTGTTTTTATAATTTAGTTTTTTTTTATAAATAGTATATATGATTTGTTGTGGTATTCCATATTCTTGTAAAATATATAATAATTTAGAATTTTTTTGATATTATTAGTAACAAAGGGTTTTTGAAAGGGACAACACAAGAAACAAGCAAGCTCCATCAAAAAAACACAAAGAAATAGAATTTCATGAGGGATGGAATTCAACAATCAAAAATAGCAGCTAGCACAAAAGACTAGTAGCAAATAAACAACAGCTAACATAGCAAATCAACAGCAAACAAATATAGAAGACAAATCTTGTAAAGCACTAGCCACTTCCCATTCCTCTATGAGAAACTCTAGGTGGCCTTTAATGGCTTCATTATCCAAATCCACAACCTCTTTCTCTTTCTACAATTGTTGGGGTCTAGTTCTTGCATCAACTAACTCTTTTCTCTTAAGGAAACTTTGATGTAACATGGAAATGTTGGCAGCATAGTTCTTAATTATGGTGTTGCTTAGTTAGATCACCTTATTCATCAAGGCCATTAGAGAGTCCCATTTATTCTAAACTTTTCATTCTCTTTTTTAGGGCATGTCCCCACATTATTGCTTAAGCTTATTTTGGCTAGCAACCACTGCTCAAGTTTTTTAGGAGATATTTGTGGAGCTAGTGACCCAATGAATATTTAATTTTTCAAGTAGTTATCTTAATTTATAGTTTTTACTATATAAAAAAAATAAAAATAAATTATTTTAATTATCTTAATTTAGAAGAAAAATAAAGAAAAAAGGAGGGAAGGAAATATATGCAGCCACATGGCATATTTTTCATTATGTAGTGGAGGGAAGGAAATATATTTTAAGATAGATATATATATGAATAGTCTTATTTGTCTTCTTGAATACCTAAAAGAGCCACTTGATCATAACATACGCAAAGTATTACTACCATGTCCTTTTTCAAATCTACCAAAATTCAAAGGGGAGGGTGACCCAAATTCATACATCAAATATTACACCACAACCATAAGAGAACTCCTTCCTTGGGACGGAGTTGTGGCAAGAATCTTCCCCAAAAATCTTGAAGGACTTTCCTTGGATTGGTTTTATCACTTACCTAAGGCTTCAATTCATTATTTTCATTAACTCATTGGTGAGTTCATGATAGCATTCAACATGAACAAATTAATAAGAATAGGAATACGAGAATTATTGACCATGAAACAAGATGCAAATGAATTAGTGGCACATTTTGTCACACAACAGAAACAAGTCCTTTAGTCATCAATGAGCACCCCAAACATGGATCACAAAGAATTATGTGACCTCTTCTGGCATGCCCTTAACAAGGATTCTAGATAGGAAGTACAAAAGCTACCATATTGATCCTATGAGGAAGCATTAGAAAGTGCATTAAAAATTGATCAAGACACGATTGACAGTGGGTGAAGGACTTCTGATTCAAATGGGATATTAATAACTCAAATAAACAACAACCATGAGAAAAATATTCCCAAAACTTCAAAGGATAGCTATAATTCATTAACAAACAAGAACATTAACAACATTAGGAATCAATTGAGCAATGAAAATCTGTACCAAAAGTCTCAAACGAGACATCGAGGATTAATTTGTTTCCCCTATGATCCCAACATGTACTGCTTATTTCACAAAGTGAAAGGACATAATGCAAAGAATTGTTTTAGGTTTAATAAATCCATTTCAAAACTTTCTAATGAACAATTATAGAAATTTATGACTTTCCTTCAATCCCAATAGAAAGATAAGCAATTGCAAAATAACCAAACTTGATCTAAACACCCTGAGCCAAGTGGAGTTGGACCAAAATCAGAAAGTATGTGTCATTCAAGAATCGGAATGATCAAATCACACTAAGGATGTTTTTATGCAAGTGGTGGGTTTACTTAGAAATTTGCCTACACATCTGAAAACCTTCCTTGGTGTTTTGGAAGTAGGACATGCTCCTCAAGAAAAACATGATGTGTTTACTTTTAATCCTTTGAAGTTGCCATCGAGTGATACTATAGTCTAGAAAGGGTATTCTACCCTCTACCTGCAAGTTGAGGTCCATGAAATCACTATCAAGCATGTCATCATAGATGAAAGAGCTAGATTTAATTTTCTCCCACTTTCGCTACTCCAAAGGATGGGTTGTGATAAAACATGTATTACGCAAGGCACTACAACCCTGAGGGTCTATGACAGTCAAAATATCCAAACCATGAAAAAGGTTAGTCTTTCAATCACCTTGGGCCCCAAGACCATCCCAACTTATATCTATGTGATCGACGAGGAAACCATCTATAACATGTTCCTAGGAAGACATTGGGTCCATAAGATGAGGGTTGTTGCCTCTAACTTATTTCAAGAGATTCACTTCAGTCATATGGGACAAACCTGCATTATTGAAGGAGATCCATATCCTTTTAGTATTTATAGAATGGAGCAAGAAAGGAAAGTAAAGGATACAAAAATGAATCTAGAAAAAAAATCACTAAAAAAGGAGAAACTTCCAAATATTTATTATGAATATCATTGAAACTTCATGCAATAGTTCAGACATGGCAAAAGAGTTTCCCTTTGATCCGCAATCAAAAAAGCCATATACGCCTTTTAGTGTAGCAACTATCCCTTATGACCAAAACTTGAATGTCTACACAGACAAGAACACTGAAATCTTTCATGTCAATATATTTGAGATCATTGAGAAAAGAAAAGAGATCAAAGGAGGATCAGAGGAACAAAATTCAACTTATGAAGTAGGAGAAACATTAATGTCATCAAACATTGGTAACCTTAGACCATCCATTTTGATGGTGCAAGTTGCAAAATAGGAGTAGGGGTTGAAGTAGTCCTCACCTCACCAACAAGCAAGGTTTTCTCCTTTTCTTTCAAGTTAGATTTATTTTACACCAAGAACATTACTAAATGTGAAGCTCTATCTTTGGGAATTATGCTTGCCATGAAGTTGGGAGTCAAGAATATCTCAATCTTTACAGACTTGCAATTAATAATCAATCAGGTCTTAGATAATTATGAGACAAAGTCAAAATGATTATGTCCTTACAAAGATGTTATCCAGAAGTTAATTCACTTTTTGACCTCTTTGTGATGAATTCCATACCTAGGGAAGAGAACCAAATAGTAGATTAAATGGCCACTTCAGCTATAATGTTCACACCTCATGTCCAATTACAAAATTCTAAATTTATTATATCAGTAGATGGTGGTCCATTCTTGGAGAGTGGATACGTACCAAGCATCTTAAGCTATACTAAAGACAATAGAAATACCCACCAAAGATTGTGCTAAAAATGATGAGGCTATCTTATAATACTTGCATGCTTGTGATGGTCTCCCATGGGTTTATCACAAGAAGGGATTTATGCTTTTCCCTCATCCTAACAATTACTTTGGGAATGAACTATAAATCTTGCAAATTGATAAGAACCCTGATTTACCCCTAGATCTCCAAAAAATTGAAAGGCATTCCTCACTAATAGGTGACACCATTAATCTCAACATAAGAACTTGAGAAAAGTAAAAAATGCTAAAATTAGGAGCAAAGTTGGATGATATAGAATTAGAGGAATACAATAAGTTTCTTATTGAATTCTCTAACCTTTTTGTGTGGACATACATAGACATGCCTAGCTTGGATCCCAAAACTATCGTGCATAATTTCATGACAAAACTTGAGGTGAAACCCATAAAATAGAAGCTAAGACCCATGCAGCCCCAAGTAGCAAAAATGGTGAAAAAGGAGTTGAATAAATTGTTAAATGTTGGATTCATCAAGCTAGTAGATTATTCAGATTGGGTTTCAAACATAGTCCCAGTCCTTAAAAGGAATTGAAAATTTCATATATGCCTTGATTTTAGGGACATCAACTAGGCCTATCCCAAGGATGGCTCCCCTCTTCCATCTATAGATCAAATCATCAATTCAAGCACTAGATATTAAATCCTTTCCCTTATGGATGGGTTTTCAAGTTATAATCAAATTAAGATTATAGAGGTTGATCAAAACAAAACAATGTTCATAATGCCTTGGGGAACCTTTTACTATGAAGTACAATGTTGTTTGGTTTGAAAAATATAGGGGCCACTTACTAGGGATCCATGACTCACATCTTTCACAACCTCATCCATAAAATAGTTGAGACATACGTGGATGATTTACTCACAAAATCCAAACAATGATTGACAAACATTAAATATCTTCAAAATATCTTCACTCGATTACATGGGTACAAGGTTAATTTAAATATAGAGAAATGTGTATTTGGAGTGATCACAAGGAAACTACTCAGTTTCATTATTTATCGAAGGGGAATTGATGTAGACTCAACTAAAGTGAAGGTAGTGCTAAATGTCACTCCTACAACAAGTGAATCCATAGTAAGAACTTTCTTAGGGCAATTGGGTGCTATACAACATTTTATACCTGATATGACCTTCAAAATTCACCCAATCAATCAATTGTTAAGAAAACAAGTGAAGATAAGTTCGACTATAGACTGTCAAAATGCCTATGAACAAGTAAAGAAGTTTCTACTTGCCCCACCAATGCTCATGCCACCAAAACATGATATTTTATTCTTTACCTTAGAGCAACTAAAGTATCAATAACGTGCATGCTAGCTTAGGAAGATGATGACAAAAGAGAAAGAGAAATATATTTCATTAGTCAAACATTGCTCAATTACAAAAAGAACTACACCCAAGCTAAAAACGAGTGTCTAGCCATAGACTTTGCTACAAGATGATTGCACCACTACATGTTGAACCAATAAACAAAAGTCATTATACAATCCAAACCATTGCAAACTTTATTAAACCAGTTGATACTAATTAGAAGAGCAGGACGATTTTTGACATTGCTGAGTGAATTTGACCTAATGTATGTTAAACAAAAGTCATTTAAAGGACAAGTAATTGATGACTGGTTAGCCAATAACCTTGTTTCTCAAAATGAGCTAGTAAATGAGGATTTATTGGATATGGAATTTTATGCAATTAACCTTGAAAAATATGCCTCATCTTATTGGTATAGAGATATTGTTAACTACTTAGCGAACAAAGTTTATCTTGAGAACATGACCCCTTTGGGAAAAAGACGATTATGTATCTTAGCTATGAGATATGTCTTGATTGACGATACTTTGTATCGAAGGGCTTTAGACAGTATCCTACTTTGATGTATGGATAAAGAAGAAGCGCATAAAATTTTAGAAGAATTCCATAGTGGAATTTGTGGGCGACATTTCGGTGGTCATGCCACTAGAAGGAAAATGCATCGATTGGGATATTTTAGCCTAGAAGGAGACACAATTAAATTCATGAAAATATTCCCAAAATGTCAAATCTATGCACATGTTCATCACACAACTACAAGGGATCTTCAACCGATTGTCACTCCTTGGCCATTCTCCACATGGAGATTGGACTTGGTCAAAAAGATCTTCCCACCCTCAACTAATGGACACATGTACATCATAATGACAACTAAATATTTCACCAATTGGGTAGAGGCAATGCCTTTAACTGTTGTTTTAGGAATAGTCATTACTAAATTCATTCTAAACCAAATCATATGCAAACTGATAATGCCTCTTCATTCAAAAATTTGCATGTACAAGAATTATGTGAAAGGTTTCATATCAATCACAACTCGACATCAGTATATTATCCTCAAGGAAATGGACAAGCGAAAGTGACAAACAAGACATTGAAAGCAATTCTTGTGAAAATTCAAAAAGATTCTAAAAGGGAATGACACTTGCAATTATATACTACTCGTTGGGCCTATAGGACTAGCATTCAAACACCCATAGGAATGACTCCCTATGCCCTCACATTTGGGTCAAAAGCAGTCCTACCATTAGAAGTTGAATTGCCAAGCTTAAGGGTATCATTGTAAGGGTTATTAGACAATGAAGAATATCACACAATCAAATTGGCAAAATTAGAGATGATAGATGAAAGAAGACTAAGGGCAGCACAACAACATGATTCCTACCTCACATGGGTAAAGAAGTAGTATAATAAAAAGGTTATTCCAAGGCATTTTCAAGTTGGAGATCTAGTACTTAGAATTGTAATTGATAAAAGGGTTGGAGAGGGCTACAAATTTAGACCAAATTGGATAGGTCCATATATGATTAAGATGTCAAAAATGGTGTTTATCTTTTAGATATAATGGAGGGTGAGGAATTCAGTGAAATGGTTAACACCTTTCATCTAAAGAAGTATTATCTAAAAAATCCATAAAAATCATAAAATCCTAAAAATAAATAAAAAATATCAAAAATACCAAAAAATTACAAAAGTCCAAAACAATAACAAAAATATGCATTTTCATTCTATTCACCATGCATTTGTTAGTGATTTGCTCTTGTTTGATTTTTTCCCTCATAAGGAGTTTAAGATTTCCTAATTATAGGTTGATACTCTAAACCTCTAAGATTCCCTAAAGATCATCTTCACCATCAATTGTCCCCCTTTACATTCCCAACAAATTCAAAATAAAAGTCAAGCTCTTAGCTTTATACTGATCCTGGTCTTAACAAATCATGATGTCAAGTCTAAGCAATGTAAGTATTCAAACCTATAGTACTCAATAGAATCTTGCAAGCAGACCTTCCCTATTCCTCCTTAGTGAAATGGAAGTTCAATTGGATAGTGAAAGATCTTGGTGGCACCCAACCCCTTATCTTTATTGGCCAAAAATTTCAAGGGGATCAAACCTCCACAAAGCAATCAAAAAAATAAGAGTACAAAAAAGAGATCATAAAAAAGGGTAAAAAGTCAAAAGCAAAATAGAGGGAAAAAAGAGAGTGCAAAGAGAAAAATGAGAGAATTAGGAAAGATACTACAATTTTTTTTTTTTAAAAGGAGAGAAAAGAAACAAAAAGAGAAAAACAAAAAGGGAGGAAAAAAAATGAAAAGAGAGGATTGTTGATGTATGTATTCTTGGGTGGAGATAAGTCTGAGCTTGAAGCTACGAGGACGACATCTATCAAAGAAAATTTAAAAAAGAGATGTACAAAGCACACACACACACACACACACACACACACACACTATCAAGTGAATCCAATAATCTAACTATCTTTAGGACCATCTTTTTCTTTGGAGTCTTTCCTTTACCCCAAGTCTATCTTATTGGCCATCTCTGATCTAAGTCTAGAAGGTACTGATAAAATTTGTTACTTGTTTGAGTTGAAAATGGGTCAAAGTGCTTTGTCTAGATAAGGATCAATATTTAGCCTTTTGTAAAGCTAAAATTGGAAGTTGTTCCATTTCCTTCCTATTCCCACCTAAGTCCCTAATAAAATCCCATCCCAATAGTTTAGTAGGTATTCTTATACTAGGTCAACTTGCAATCCCCTAGATGAAAAATCCTACTAAAGAGCAATCATAATGTTTGTTCCACTTGCATACATATTATCAAAAAAATCAAAGCAATAACTCATGGCATGTGTAGAAAATAGTAAGTATGTTACAATTGTATTCACATGTGTTTTTCATCCATACATTTTGTGTTACATATTATTCATTTCAAAAAAATAAAAAACATATCATAATCATTGTGTTGTTATCCATATGTAGATCATAGAGTACAAATGTTAAAAATTACAAACTATCCATGTGCACAAAAGATAAACAAAGTAAGATGTCAACTACAATCATATGCAAAACTTATTCAATTGAAGTAATCATATATAGTGCATATCAAATGTTTGAGTGCATGTTGCTCCACCAACAAAGCTCGAAAGACTAAAACATTGTGCACTCAAGCATGCAAATCTCCCCATGTAAGGGGGCAAGTCAAAACTCAACTCAGCTAGGTATCTCTAAGACCTCATGGATGATTGTGACCAATGGAACCTTTGGGGCTCCTGCTCTAAGGTCTCCTCTGATTATCCACTACATTAGAAGTTGTGTGAGTCCTATGGGAATAAGAAAGAATCTGGATAGGAACTCGTGAATGAGATGGACCCATTGTCTAAGTCCACGAAGGTTTCCTATGATAGGTGGGCCACATCTTGAAACAAGGCATTCTCAGCCTCTAATATACCAATTCTAGCTCTTTCAGAAGAAATCTCCTAACCTACATGATAAGTAGGAGCCATGATATTTGTGTGATGAACCTCTAAATAAGGCATACGAGCATCAACAAGAAGAACCTCTCTCAATAAACTAGTGAAAGGGACCAATATATCTAGAGAAGCATTGCAAAAAAGGTCCATCCATCTTTTAGCAGTACTTGTGAAGAAATGATAGAGATAAGAGAACATTAATTTGAGAGTTAAATCCAAATCATTTTCAAAGAAATCAAATGCGATAAAGAAAGGAGTAGGTTAATATGGTACTCATGCAGATCACCAGCTACCATGGGGGATCACTAGGTCTCATATCATCCTCTAATAGCTTTAAGAGAAGAGCTTGTCCATGTTTAGGTAGAGCCTCTACTGGCATTGCCTCCTCATCCTCAAGAATCTCTACATATCCTCCAAAGGACACCTCACCGCACTACTCTTCATTAGGATCATAGTCCTCATATGTGAAATCATCAATCTCCTCCTCAATAATGATAAGTCTCTGAGATCGATGAGCCCTCACCTATCTATAGAAAACCTCACGAACTAGTCTCGTGATTGCGACCCTAGGACCTAGTGGAACCCAAAGAAGTGCCCTATGCTGAGCATCAACCAGCTCCTGCACAGATTTGTAACAAGTAGGTAATGGGGGAAAGTCATTTAGAAAGTCCTCCCCTAACTTTTGAAACACTCGAGTGATGTGGTGAGCCTAGACCAAGCTATTCCTATCAGTCAAATGTCACCTCTCGATAATAATCTGAAATTGTCATATCACCTGGCCATAACCCCTCCATGTTGATATAGGGGTTAGAAACAAAATCTGCATCTATAAGTGTGGCCACAACTCGTGTAAAGGCATCAAAATGACTAATGTGTCCCCATCACATAACTCTTGATAATATGGGATTTGTAGGGGGCATGTCCCTTTGAAATGACACAATATGCTCAAATATCCAAGTCATGATAAGAGAAGGGTGGGTAAAACCAAGTGCCCCTCATCACAAAATTTAGTATGAATCTTGATAGAACAAAGCAAGAATATTAATCCCCCAAGTGAAAATTGTCCCACACTCAAGTTGTTGAATGACTGGTGCCCAACACCACTTGAGTTTAGGAGCCTTCTTGTCCCCTGACAAGTGAGAGGCAATCTATAATGTCCCTTTTTTTGGCACATAGGCTTTTGTGCACATTTTGGCTTGTTCTTAGTCCCTTAGTGGCTATCCGACATGTTTGGGAGAACTCCAATGTTCTTGGAGTGGCCACAGGTCAATTTTACAGAGCATCTGGTTATGGTTTTGAACTCAGATGGTGTTTATGATCATTGTGATGCTTTCTGATGTTTGATCGAGTTCTCGGTTTGCTCTCCAAGATTCTTGGAGAAGCCGTCTATTTTTGGAAAGTCGCCCAAAAGGCATCATTTATCTTCCCAGACATCATGGAGTATGTTGGTATGCTTAATTTTGCAGTTTGGTGATGTTTGGAATTTTTCGCAAAATGGTGTTATTTAATGAGCTATTTTAATTATTATTTTCACTGAAGCTCCTAGGGATGAAAATAATTAATAAAAATCTAAGTGTTATAGCTCGTTGGAACGAGGAAGAAAAGTTTTAAATCATGGATGCATCATTTTGGGGCCTTGAGAAGCAAATATTTCCTTTATTTTGACAAGGGGGTCTTTGGAGCTAAAAAGAGCTTTTAATTAAAAGTGGTGACTTTAAGTTGTGCACACATAATGAATTATTTTATATTGTTTGAGGAGAAATATGAAGGGATAAAGGAAATAATATTTTATTTCCCTCAAAAAGTTATAAAAAGAGGAGTTGGGCTCATTGTTTGGGTATGCTTGGATTTGTATTGTTACTCTGTTGGATTGAGCCTGCGTGTTTTTCCATATTCTCTTGAGGACGAAAACCCTCTTGTGGAATGCTCTTGAAGACGAAAACCCTCAAGGTTGGGTGTGGTTTCACTACAGGAATCACCATTGTGTTGAAGAAGAGATTTGAGCAAACTTATCCAGAGTTTGCCAGTGAGCTTTCATGGAACTGAATATGTTTGAAGTTGCTAAGAGTTTTTGGATTAGAGTTCATTAAATATCATGGCAATCAGATGAGAATGAAGTTAGTAGCAGATTTTTTATGCCTTGTATAGTTTTAATGTCATATTGTTGGTCCGTACCATTATATTGCCGTACAGGCAGAAAAAGAGTTTTGCAAAAATAAAATTATTGAGAAGTTCTTTGTGTCTAAATCTTTTTGCACTATTAATATATTCCTTAGGCGACCCCAATCTGATCATAGTGAGTGGTTGGGAAGCTTTGTTTATTTTTTTATGAGCAGCTGTACTTCTACTGGCCGTACAGCCTGGGAAATGCATAGTTTGTGAAGTGTTTTTGTTAACTGATCTTTAGTGCATGGGAAACATTGGATTTGTCTTGTATTAGCATAGTTTTTAGAGCGGGAAACATTATTGTTAAGTGTGGGCAGTTTCTTGGGAGTTTTCAACAGTCCGTACTATGCTGGGAAGGTGTCGTACTAGTCTGGAAGAAGTCATTTTATAGTCTATCACTCTCTCTGTGGTGTTCAGTACATATAATTGATAGATCATTTAGGGACCACTTGTTTTGTCAAACATTGGGTTAGTCTTGTAATATTATACTTCCTTGGATGCCAATGGTCTGTGTAGAGAGCAGTTGATGTATCATTTCAGGTTGCAGCAGTGACGGACAGCAAATAAATACTACATTATCATTCAGCTATTCAAGAAATCTGTAGGGTATGGTCATGCTATCTTCACAAGATTCTTAATAAGTCCAAACAAGACTTGATTTACATTGTATTTGATATCATTGTAATCTTTCTTGTGAATCACATTAAGGCCCCTGGATGGTTTACCGCCAGTGTGGAGGAAAGAACAATTAAACATATTGTAACCCCTAGATGGTTTTACCGCCAGTGTGGATAAATGAACTTTTCTTTATTGTTTCTACCCACTGCATAAGTGGAGTATTCCCATTGAATAAGTGGATGGCATTGTAATTTTCCTTTCTTGCTCTCATACCCACTAAAAGTGGTGAATTCCCACAACTTGTGGATGCCTGCATATGCAGATGAATGTTTACTTGTTTGCACAATGTTTTAATTTGTAATCTAAAGCACATTATGCTCTCACCTTGCCCGAATTGGGATCTTGGTGGTCAGAAGTGCAGAGGAGTTTTGTTGTGCTAACACTGTTTATCATTGTTCTATATTTTGGAAAAAATTTTGGGGTTGTATATTACAGTGGTATCAGAGCTGGTATGTTCTTGCCAGCCTGTTGGGGAGTTAATGTGTTGCAGATCTTTCAGTTGAGTGAGTCAGTTTTCAGCCTTGCATGTGTGTTCAGAGTTGGGCAGTTGAAAGATTCTAAGCAGTGTTGAGAGATCATGGCATCTCTTATGCGAAAAAGAAGAGAGACAGATGTCCTGGATGAATTAGAAAGAGCAATTCAACAGAAGTTAGATCGAAGGAAGTATCATCATAAGGCCACTAAGATTATTGATGAATACGAAAAACTACCTGATGACTATAAGCAACAACTCCCTTGGAATGCTTTCTTGGAAATCATCAAAGAGGGTAATCTGGATAAAAAGGGATTTATAGAATACATTCAAAAGATAAGGAATGAAGAGGAGATGAAGGAAATGTCCTTGTGCAAGCTTGAGTGAACTACTTCAAAGGCAAGGACCAAGAACTTTTCTAAGTATTCACTTTCCAGCCCACCAAATAAGAAGCCTCCTATTTCAGGGAAGAAAGAGTTCAGCAAAAATGAACTTAGAAGAAGAAATCTTTGTTTCCTATGCAAAGATGCTTGGGAGCCTAACCACCAATGCAAGAAAAAAAAAGATGAATCAGCAACCTTCACCACATGTTCTTCCTTTGTGAATGATGTGAAATCTGAAAATGGTGAAGATGAAGACTTGTTTGTTGAAAGAAATGAGTCTAAGCCTCTGTATGATGAAGACAAAGTCACAAAACATGAGACAAGCATAGAGGAGTTTGCTGAATTGGAGAAATCTACAACAAAAATTAGTGAAACTGAGCCTTGCTTTGACGAGGAGCCAAAAGTGTTGGACTTAGCAAGTCCTTCATTTGATGAAGATCCTGAAGACGCCACTACATTTGAGGAGATGAAGATGATCAATAGATTGCTTGCCGGTGACTTTGCAAGTGAGCCTGAGAGGATTGAAGCAATGTGTCTTGTTGAGGACATGGGAGACAATGAAATCACAAAAGATAAAAAGTTTGATGCTACTGCAACTTTTAGAACAGCACCTAATGAAGAGCATTTCCACCATTCTAGTGATGGAAGTCTTAATTATGAGTGGGATTGTTCCATGCAAAGAGAAGAGCAGTTAGATTCTTCAAAGATCCTTGACGAAGAATGTGTTGATGAAGACTTTAAATCAGCCAT
The DNA here is from genome assembly GCA_027924645.1 of Cunninghamia lanceolata. Classification (NCBI taxonomy): domain Eukaryota; kingdom Viridiplantae; phylum Streptophyta; class Pinopsida; order Cupressales; family Cupressaceae; genus Cunninghamia; species Cunninghamia lanceolata. Next base: position 6,402,769 of record BSBN01000531.1, on the reverse strand, counting down.
TGGTGATGATTCAATGTTTGATTATGAGACTGCCATTTCATTTGATCTAAGTGATGAAGAAGAAGATTCAACTCCTATGCAATTTGAAGAACTTAGTATCCTTGCAGAAGAGTCAGTTGATGAGCATGTTGATGAAGAGTTTGTTGGAAGATTTGGATCAGCCTCAAAGGTTGGCTCAACATTGAATTTATGTGATGCTACTTGTAGTCAAAGTAGCTATGAAGAGGATAACTTTAAAGCAGCTGATTTCAAGGATCATGCTTCTAATGATATGACAGAAATTTTATTGTGTGCAGCTGATTTGGATTTTAAGAATCAATTGTTAATCACCGAAGATAAGGTTGTGCAAGTTTTAACACATTTGGATAGCTCACATAAGTTTGTTGAAGATCACATTTGGAGAGCTGAAGTTGAGAGGAGACAAATGGGCATAGAAAAAAGATCTTCACTTGAAGATTGGTGTGTAGTCAGGAAGGCATTGGAAACTTTGAAATCAGATTATTTGAACTTGCTTATTGATAGGGATCATGTCCTTGAGATTGCTGGCTGAATTTTTGATGCATTGAAGGAAAGAGATGCTGAAATTGATAAGCTTATATTTAAGTTTAAAACAACTATGGATTCTTTAGAGAGTACCCAAATGGCTCTCTTAGAAGTTGAAAGTCAGTTTGTAGATGTACACCAATTCAAGGAACAAGTTGGAGCTGCTAAAGCAGATAAAGGCAAGATGATAATTGAAGAGCTTGATTTGCTCCGAGAAAGTTTTGACGTAGGACAGTCTCCTAAGTATGCAGATACAGAGTTGGAGCAAATTGATGAATTGTGTGAACAAAAAGGTGAAAACAACTTCCAATCATTTGATGATTCTTTTTCTATGATGGAAGTTGAGTTTACACATGATAATCCACTCCTCATGTTGAATGATGAAGAACAATTGGATGTAAGTAATATGGAGGAGGATAGTAACAGGATATGGGATCCTGGTGCAAAGCATTCATGGAATATTACCATGCACAGAAACTTCACCAACTGGAAGTTTTCATCAGTTGTTGAAGATGGGCAGAAGGTTCAGGTATGCAATGGATTGGGTTCTGTGATGGCTTACTCCCATAATGGAGTTTATTTGCAGAGTTCTATGGAGGATAGTGGTGTTGGTAAGATTGTTTTGTGGATAATTTTGGAGTCCAATTTATGTCATGAAGCTATTGTCCTTCATCCAATCAGCCATCATAAATGTTCATTTGCATACATAATGATGGATTGGAGAGAAATTTTGGTCATAACTATAGCATATTTTGGTTATAGATGGCCTAAATCTCTTGTTATTTTCATAAGATTTCAATTCTGTTGTGGCTGTCCTATTATGAAATTGCTGAAATCAGATTTTCAAGAGATCATTTTTTATTTTTGCAGCCATGAGATTGAGCCTTTTGTTGCTTTTAGCCTTTTATGGAAAGATGACAAAAATTTTCAGCTGAAAGTAACAAGTGTTACAGTCACTAATGCTCTCTTGGAGAGTGAGAATCAGCTTATTCATGGCTGTTCAGAGTTGTTTCCAGTTTGTGATCAAGCTGAATTATGTTCTTCCTTGGAGGAGCATCAGAGATTTTGGTTCCCAACAGTAGTTTCATGTTGGACAATTGTATTGATGATTGCTAACTCTTTCATTTTTGGAGTTAATGACGTTTGGGATCTAAATAGTTATGTGATTGGAAGAATGTTTCAAAAGTGTAATCAGAATACTAGCTGTGTAGTTCATAGATATATCAGAGTAGAGCAGCAAAAGTGGTGTGGGGCATTCTTCAGATTGATTTGGGATCCAGGTATATTATTGATGATCATGCAAGTATCTATGTTGGATAGCATGTATTGCTTAAGGACAAGCAATCTTGAGCAGGGAGGACTGTAATGTCCCTTTTTTTGGCACATAGGCTTTTGTGCGCATTTTGGCTTGTTCTTAGTCCCTTAGTGGCTATCTGACATGTTTGGGAGAACTCCAATGTTCTTGGAGTGGCCACAGGTCAGTTTTACAGAGCATTTGGTTATGGTTTTGAACTCAGATGGTGTTTATGATCATTGTGATGCTTTCTGATGTTTGATCGGGTTCCCGGTTTGCTCTCCAAGATTCTTGGAGAAGCCGTCTATTTTTGGAAAGTCGCCCAGAAGGCATCATTTATCTTCCCAGACATCATGGAGTATGTTGGTATGCTTAATTTTGCAGTTTGGTGATGTTTGGAATTTTCCGCAAAATGGTGTTATTTAATGAGCTATTTTAATTATTATTTTCACTGAAGCTCCTAGGGGTGAAAATAATTAATAAAAATCTAAGTGTTATAGCTCGTTGGAACGAGGAAGAAAAGTTTTAAATCATGGATGCATCATTTTGGGGCCTTGAGAAGCAAATATTTCCTTTATTTTGACAAGGGGGTCTTTGGAGCTAAAAAGAGCTTTTAATTAAAAGTGGTGACTTTAAGTTGTGCACACATAATGAATTATTTTATATTGTTTGAGGAGAAATATGAAGGGATAAAGGAAATAATATTTTATTTCCCTCAAAAAGTTATAAAAAGAGGAGTTGGGCTCATTGTTTGGGTATGCTTGGATTTGTATTGTTACTCTGTTGGATTGAGCCTACGTGTTTTTCCATATTCTCTTGAGGACGAAAACCCTCTTGTGGAATGCTCTTGAGGACGAAAACCCTCGAGGTTGGGTGTGGTTTCACTACAAGAATCACCATTGTGCTGAAGAAGAGATTTGAGCAAACTTATCCAGAGTTTGCCAGTGAGCTTTCATGGAGCTGAATATGTTTGAAGTTGCTAAGAGTTTTTGGATTAGAGTTCATTAAATATCATGGCAATCAGATGAGAATGAAGTTAGTAGCAGGTTTTTTATGCCTTGTATAGTTTTAATGTCATATTGCTGGTTCGTACCATTATATTGCCGTATAGGCAGAAAAAGAGTTTTGCAAAAATAAAATTATTGAGAAGTTCTTTGTGTCTAAATCTTTTTGCACTATTAATATATTCCTTAGGCGACCCCAATCTGATCATAGTGAGTGGTTGGGAAGCTTTGTTTATTTTTTTATGAGCAGCCGTACTTCTGCTGGTCGTACAGCCTGGGAAATGCATAGTTTGTGAAGTGTTTTTGTTAACTGATCTTTAGTGCATGGGAAACATTGGATTTGTCTTGTATTAGCATACTTTTAGAGTGGGAAACATTATTGTTAAGTGTGGGCAGTTTCTTGGGAATTTTCAACAGTCCGTACTATGCTGGGAAGGTGCCGTACTAGTCTGAAAGAAGTCATTTTATAGTCTATCACTCTCTCTGTGGTGTTCAGTACATATAATTGATAGATCATTTAGGGACCACTTGTTTTGTCAAACATTGGGTTTAGTCTTGTAATATTATACTTCCCTGGATGCCAATGGTCTGTGTAGAGAGCAGTTGATGTATCATTTCAGGTTGCAGCAGTGACGGACAGCAAATAAATACTACATTATCATTCAGCTATTCAAGAAATCTATAGGGTATGGTCATGCTATCTTCACAAGATTCTTAATAAGTCCAAACAAGACTTGATTTACATTGTATTTGATATCATTGTAATCTTTCTTGTGAATCACATTAAGGCCCCTGGATGGTTTACCGCCAGTGTGGAGGAAAGAACAATTAAACATATTGTAACCCCTGGATGGTTTTACCGCCAGTGTGGATAAATAAACTTTTCTTTATTGTTTCTACCCACTGCATAAGTGGAGTATTCCCACTGAATAAGTGGATGACATTGTAATTTTCCTTTCTTGCTCTCATACCCACTAAAAGTGGTGAATTCCCACAACTTGTGGATGCCTGCATATGCAGATGAATGTTTACTTGTTTGCACAATGTTTTAATTTGTAATCTAAAGCACATTATGCTCTCACCTTGCCCGAATTGGGATCTTGGTGGTCAGAAGTGCAGAGGAGTTTAGTTGTGCTAACACTGTTTATCATTGTTCTATATTTTGGAAAAAATTTTGGGGTTGTATATTACACAATCAACCTTATGAAGAACTTTTGCAAGGGAAAATATTAAGTGAGATTAGGAACTAAAGTAAGTCGGATGCCAAGACAATCCCTAGGATGATTAACTCCCATGTTAGTAGCCCAAGATAGTCTCTCTCTCTCTTAGGTTCACTCTCAAGGAGTTCAAGTTGCTCACCTATAACAGGAACTCCCAAGCTATGGTAGACATCATACAAAGTGATGGTCCACTCTCTGAAAACCCGAGGAAATCAGAATGTGTTCCAATTGACATCCTAGTAATTCAAGATGTCACAACATATACAAGATGAGGGGTGTACAGTAGGAATCTGAGCTACTCTGTCTAACCCTGTCCTCTACAAGATGGCACAATCTCCAATTGATAGTGCCTCAAGGGCCTCTGTGTACTATAACTTATCATGAGTAGCATTTCATCAAATGCACATATCCTGCCAAACTCAAAGAATGACACATTAGATTGTAAAAAACTTAGAAAACCACAAAAAAAATCATAAAATATTCAAAACACCAAAAAAATCATATACTATGTAGAAAATTGCAATAAATGGAGAAGTTAGTGTCAAAGAACTGAGATAATTAAGTGTTGAAAGTATCAAACTACCTGAACTTCCATTTAGAAAACTTTTGGTTGGGTCACCCCTTTTACCAATGTTTATCTCCATGGGAGACCTAGAATGGCAGGGTTAATCTCCAAGGGTGATCTAGAATGGCAAGGTAGATCTCTATGGGTGACTTACCTAAGTAAAGGGGTAACCCTACCTCACGCCCAAGAATACCCCTAAAGGTTCAAAAAATAAGGAAAATGCCTAAAATCGAATGAACAAAAACTCACAAAATTATAACTAACTAAAACCTAGAAAAATGTAACAACAAAACATGAAAATGATGAACTTATTTGAGAAAATTTGACAAAAGAATGTCTAGGTTTTCAAGAGGGTTTTTTTCTCATTTCTTGTACCTAGTGATCAGTAGGAGGGAGGATGGCAGCCATATTGTCGATCTCCTCATCAATCTCTCTTTGTTAATTGTTCACTTGCATGATTCTGTCACCATTTGATCTCTCTTCGTTTGGATTTCCCTCTTTCTTCTTGTCTTAGCTTAGTTTTCCATTAATGAACTTTGTTTGTTTAGATTAGCTTTTGTAGTGCTTGTCATGTCCTCATTTTATGTGTATTCATCCTTATAGGGCTTCATGATGAGGCGAGGTGACTTAGGTACACTCAAAACTCACATGTCAATGGTACATTTTCTCATTCTCATTTCAACATTATTTTCAAAATACATCATGAAGTTGAACTAATATTTGTTAGTTCGGGTATAAATGTTGGACAATGACGACAAGTAAAGCCACATTCAAGAATGGTACCTACCTTTCATGTAGACTACCATCCCTAAGGGGGCAAATATATAAGTATGAAAAAGATGTGGGTGCTGCCACAATAATGGGTTACACTTTCTGGGACATCTTGATTTTTGTTGAAATCACATATTTTTAGAAATTATAATGATTTAAGCCTTGAAAGGTTCCATTTAAAGGATTTTAATTGAAGAGGGTTTGATCAAACCCCCTTGGATAGAACCCTGCTAGTTTTAAACCATACCTATAATGGAGTCTCCTCTATACCTATCAAAATGCTGATAAAAAACCACTTTTGATTTACCTTTTGAGGGATCAAATGAATTTATTTAAAATTTATGTTTTGTAAGTATGTACTTCCTTATTATAAGCTTCCCAAAAAGTATAATTTTAAATATATTTAATTTGATTATTATATTCATTTTTTATTTCTTGTGAATGTAGGTTTTTCAATGAACATCAAGGTCTTTGTTTCATACATACAGAAAAATAGGAAAATATATTAAAAAATTCTAAAAAATACATGCCCTCTAGGTATTGATGTCCTTATTCCAAGAAAAAAGAAAAATTTGAATTCCGATACATACAAAAAATTTATGCTCTTTATAGTACATCTATGTCTAAATTGTAATTGATTTGACTTCAAAAATTAATTTAAAAAAATATTCATTAAAAATTTATGAAACCAAATGCATCCTCTAGATACTGTAGTTACAAATCTAAATTTGAAAAAAATAGAATTTTATCCTTCATAGGAAAAAAGTTATGTTTTACACATTATACATCACTCTGTAAAAATGGCGTTTACTGTTAAAAACTAGTTATCGAAGGAGATGGAAAAAGAAATGCAATTTGATTCCAAAATTAAAAAATATATATATTTAGAAACTACAGACAAAATGTCACAAATCACTAGTTTGCATCATCTTCAAATTCCTCACGATTTAGCAGTTATAGGTGTCCAAAAGTGAAGATTTAGTTCAAAATGTTCATTTCAATGTCAAGTTTGGGCAAAAAGTGTAACTCAGTATTGTGGGATCACCCACGCATAGGCCTACATGGCAATTTGATGATAAGCTATAGTCCTAATCATGTACATGTAAGCATGAAATATATAGACCTCTCAATACCTTCCCTCTTGGCGACATGTTTTCATTGGTTTTTATTTTTGTTTTTGCCTCCCTAATCTCCAAGATAACCTTCTAAGATCTTGTACACTTTCTTGTTAACCACCTAACCCATGTTTGATAAATCATTCTATCACTTTCCAACCTTGACCACATGACTAATCTACTTTACAAGAAGGTAAAGTAATTATCCCTAAGGGATTTTTCATGATTCAATCCTTTAGGATCATCTAATTGACCTTCTAAAGCCCTCTGTGCCCTCAAATTGCATCTCCAAACTATTATTTCTAGGCCACCCCTTATGTCTTTTTGGTCTCCTTGGGTGACCCTGCAACTGAAGTGTGGTCTCTAGGGGTGACCTACCCTGGGAAAAGGGGAAGTCCACTTCTTAGAGGTCTTATTCATTGTTTTAGGCCCCCAAAAACAATTTTGACCTTCCAAGACCACTCTCCCACTTTCAAACCACTTGTCCAGACCATCCCTCCTAAGTCGCCCCTTATGTCTTCTTGGTCTCCCTAGGTGACCCTACAACTTTAGTGTGGTCTCTAGGGGCTAATTGCCTTGGTAAAGGGGTGACCCACTCCCCAAAAGGGGTGACCTTGTCATCCTTTCCATGCATGATTTTTTCTAGTTTTAGCCTAGTTTTACTTTACTTTTGGATCTTGATGGTGAGATACCTCATGCACAACTAACTGTGCACTCCCCCCAACTATTTCTAGACTCCCAATCAGTCTATTCTTGACTACCAATAAATTTATTCTTATCTCTCAATTAGTCACGTGTTGTCTCCATTTCTTCTTCTGTGATCTACTCTCTAACTATTGTTCACTCCAGATCAAAGCCAAATCACTCACCAATCAATTAACTTCCTAATCACCATCACCTTTGGTGTGAATTTTTATCCTTCTCTATGCATTTAGGGAGGTAAACTCATCATTGCATCTTGTTTTTTTTGCTTTGTATTTAGTTCATAGCTTCAATTACATGACTTCACTTTCCTTTTGCTTTAATTCATAGCTTCATAGCTCAAACCATTGCCACTTCATAGCATCCATATGCTTGAATCCTTTGCCTTTGTCTAATTTTCATAGCTTCTAAGCTTGTTGCCATTCACTTTTATCATCGTTTTGTCCTTGTTACCAAAAAGAGGACCCTGCTACTATAGAGGATAGAACAATTGCCCCAAAGGACTTCTAAGGACTCATGCCAGGCACTGCTGCTCAATTCATGTAGGTTACTTTATGTTTTCAAACTTAGTAATTAGATCAAAATTTACCTTTGGGAAAGTAATTGAATGCTTATTTTCTCTTGATAGGAAAATTTAGTTCTTTGCTTTCTTAGAGCATTGCAATTACTTAGTTTAGTTTCAATTTCCTTAGATTAATTTCCTTTTTTTTCTTTAGATTAGTTGTTATTTTCAATTCCATTAGATTACAAATAAAAAATTATTCCACAATATACAAAAAAACATAGTCTAGTTTGCATTTGAAAAGTCATATAGTCTTGCATCCATTTTTAATTTCTTAGATAATTAAATCACATTCAAATTCAGAGAAAAATAACCAAAATTGTATTGCATTCATAAAAAAGACCAAAAACATTAGAAAACTCAAAAAAGAAAAATAAAGTCAAACCCTCGATTTTATCACAAGATCAACGTAGTCAACACTTTCAAAAAAGTCAACACAAATATTTCTCCCTCTTGTCTAGCATTTAATGTGCCCAAGCATTAGGTAAGGTTGGATTAAACCTATCCTAGACAAGTTTAGGGAAAACTTCCCTCATCCAAGTCAAATCCAACAAGACATAGAATAGATAAGGGACACAATAGAATACCAACAATGAATAATCAACCAACAAGAACTGATAAAACAAGAAATTAAAAATGAAAAGAGGAGGTTAGAATGCCTTCACATCTTAAATGAATGAATAGTTTATGTGCTAGACTTAGGACAAGTGACCCTTCAAGTCATACCATTATCACAATATCAATAACAACTTCAACCAAAACAATCAACAAACAAACACATACACATTTCAAACTAACAACCCAACCACCATCCACAACAGTCTGCTTCCTCATGAATAGAACAACCACCTGGTTCTACCTCCACTTGACTAGCTCTTGCCACGAGAGTGGGAGTGACTAGGATGTTGCCCATAGCAAGGATATAGTTCATGTGGCACATTGGAGTCTGACTCACTCACAAATTATCTGAGTCACATTTTAAACAACACAGGTTCGATTTCCTAAAACATGGCGGAAGGATTGGAAATGGTACCTAGACACACCATTTCAGAACTATAGACCCAACAAAGGTAATTTATGGCTATCTTCACACATTCTTATGGTGGATCAACTCAATCATCATTGACAACTTCAATCCTCTCTCGGGTCTTGGCACCGTCGGTTCGTATGTATCTGGTCAATTGTTTTAGAGCCTAAATTGGTTCATTTTGCCTAGAACATTCTTTATCAAGGCCTCCCTCTTGGTGCTCATTTAGCTCATATGGGTATTCTCACTCCCCATTGTCCTTTCTATGGATAGATTGAGAATCTCAAGCATTTTTCTATTTACTTGGAGACTGGCCTTGTCTCTCGCTCAAGTATACCTAGATTTGGCATGCTTTTACGGTGAAAATTCTCTTCAATATTTGGAAAGATAGAAATGCAACTCTCTTTTCTAGTTGCACTGTTGATATTTATTTCTATTTATACACTAAAGTCGTGGTTTTCTCTAATGTGCTTATGCAAATTCAAGTGCAAGCTAGCAAAGTTGCACTTGAGGTCGCTCATCTTCAAAAGTTGTTGGACCATTGGGGGAATGCCTCCTGCACTATTTTCAGGGTTCCACCTACCCCCCCTTCTCCCTCTCAAGGGTATTGGCATGGATGCAACTAGTCTACCAGGAGAGACAAAGACTCCTACTCTCATGGATCCTAACCTTTGGATTCCAAAGATAATGTTGCTCGTGGTGGTTGGTCTCAGTGTTTTAGGCCGCCCTCCACCTCCTCTCATGGGTGCGGTGCTCATGGTTGGCCAAACTTTGGCAAGTTTTCTCACTTGGAGTTGGTAATTTCTTTGATTGGTGCCCAACAACCTTTGAATGATACTCTTGAAGAGGAAGGTGCTCTCATTGGGTGGGAACCTATTTATGATACTATCCTTGGTGATGTGTGGGGGAAACCTAATGATAAGGATCATCCTTCTGGCATTTCTTTAGTTACTTAGTGTTATTTGGGCTTGACCCTATTGCTTTGTCATTTTTGTTTTGGACTTAGTCTAGTTAGACTTTATGGGTGTGCCCTTTTACCATCCTCCTTTTTTTGTGAATATTCTACTATTATTTCCTTAATTTAAAGTTAAATATGAGATATTCATAAAAAAAATTATGATCTTCATTCAATGTTACAACTTGAAATGTACTTGACCATGGAAAAAAAGGCTTCATAGAACATTGATTTTTTTTCTTTGAGGCATTTTCAAATTGAAATTCCTATAGAAATTTTGTTCAAATTTATCTAAATTTATAAAAAACGAACTATAAATGTAGACATCTAAATTCATCCTAACACAACCTTATTTTAAATTAACTAAAGTATCCCATTATTTAGTTAATTTATCCTCGCCTAATGTATCCCACTTGCTAGTTAAATAATAGACCTATTATTTAATTAACGAATTTTCCCTTCACACATAATTAAATAAATTTACAATTAAAATTGTTTAATTATCCACCTCACATGGCCACCTCAAATAACACATCTCTATTTTCTCTCCAACATGTTTCCACCTTTTTTCTAAACTAAAAGACACATGTTGCATAGTCATGACACATGGCTATTTTCTCTCCACTTCATCTCCACTTTTCCCAAATCAAAGGGGACACATGTTGCATGACTACAACAAACCCTCCTCAATCCTAAAAAAATCCTCTCATGAATCCTCCACCATTGATCTTCTCATGCATCCTCCACCATTGATCTTCTTTTTAAAAAATCTATAAATAAGAGCCTTATGCTCTCACAAATCCATCCACCTTCATACTATCCACACGCTATCGTATTTTCATCCATAGTTGTGTTAATTATATGTTGTTGAAATAGTAACTATCTTGGCAAAGAGCACCCACATCTCTTTACTATTTTGGAGAAAATCTACCTTGACAAGATGGAGTTTATGGTAATGAAATTTGTTGTTCATTTGTTGGTTTGATCTTCATTTTGTTGCTCTATCTCAAGATTTTCATATAGATTTTCAGAATTAGTTTATGACTTTGTTGAATATTCGTTACTAATGATGTTTCTGAGTTTTGCATGATCACATTCTGGCGACCATGATGGTCACTAGAATTCTGAAAACCTTGAAATAGAGCAACATGAAGATCAAACTAGCAGATGAACACCAAATTTCATTACCATGTAAACTCCATTTTGTCAAGGTAGATTTGCTCCAAAATGATGAAGAGATGTGGATGCTCTTTGCAAAGATAGTCACTATTTCGACAACATATAATTAGCACAAATGAAAATATGATAGCATATGGATAACATGAAGGTGCATGGTCAAATGAGAGCATGAGGCTCTTATTTATAGGTTATCAGGGAAGAAGATCAATAGTGGAGGATGCATGAGAAAACAATGGATGATGCACGAGAGGATTTTCCTAGGATTGATGAGGGTTTGTTGTAGCCATGCAACATGTGTCCCCTTTGATTTAGGAAAAGGTGGAGATGAAGTGGAGAGAAAATAACCATGTGTTATGTGAGGTGGCCATGTGAGGTGGAAAAGGTGGATAATTAAATAATAGAATTATTTAATTATGTGTGAGAGGGAAAAATGATTAATTAAATAATTAGATTATTATTTAATTAGTAAGTGAGATATATTAGGTAGGGATAAATTAACTAAATAATGTGATATTTTAGTTGATTTAGAATAAGACTGTGTTAGGACAAATTTAGGTGTCTACAATAAATAAAATAATATAACATCTAAATTTACACATACTATAATTTAATAATTAAAAAAAAAATTGTTTTCAATTTACATAAATACTACAGATGTGGATTAGTATTAATTAATAGTTGCACCATTTCAACATAGTCTCCTTTGCCTCTCATAGCCTTGTGAAGAGTGGTGTTTCCTTCAACATTTTGAGCTCTCAACACATTATGATAAAATGTTGTTGTTTGTTCCCCTTTAAATGTTACAAAATCATGTGCATGATCTTTACCATTGGTATTAGAGAAATTATTCAAACTTAGAGATGGATCTCACAAGATTTATTTATGACACAAAGCATTTCAAATAACTCTATCCTTTTTTGCCTTGCTTAAGTTGTGAAGTTTTTCAACATTAAAACAAATTTATCCTAATTTATTTGGCATTATTTACTTTCTTTTCACATAATTTATAACACATAATTTATAATGTTAAAAGATTAAGGGATAAAATTCTTGAGAAAACAATTAAAGTTTTTCCAAGGTAAATATTAATAAAACAAAATCATTCAATTTTTAAAAACAATAAAATATTTAATTGATAATTCTGTTAAAAAATACATACTAAAATTTATTAGTTTTTAAAATATATCTTGAACTTAATCTTAAATATTGAGAAATGAAAATTAGTATTTAACCAAAGGAGTTACCCTCATTAAAAAAAATTAATATAAGAAATACACATGTTGTTTGTCAAGCATACTCAGTTATATGTGTATTCAATATTTTTTTTTTTATTTGTGGAAATAGAACCAACGACCTAAGGATAGCTAAGAGAATTTGTATCCCAATATAGAATCTCTCTTTTAATTTTCTCAATTAAAAAATGTCAAAATGGAAAAGCAAGGGAAATGCTTTATTTGAAGTGGGTAGTGACATTGAAAACTACATTGGCCATTGGCCATGAAAAAAAAGTAAAAAATACTGACTATAGAAGAGGTGAATGCCTCAATGTTGGACAATGAAAATGAATACTCTTTATAAATAGAAATAAAATTTAGGTTTTGTAGGGCTGATTTTCATCATTCTATTTTCATAGTTTTAATTTAATCTAATTAGAGCAAACAAAAGGATAAAAGGATTAAATCATGTAATGTTAGAAGTTAAAAAGGATAAGGGTTAAATTTCTCTTTTAAATATAATTCATTAAAGTATTAAATATATGTAGGGTTCCAAGGGTCCTTTCAAACACTAGGAATCTAGGAAGACTATTATTTATATATAAAATTGCTATAAACAAAAGCTGAAAAAAATTTAAAATTAAAAAAAAACTCTTAAAGATTTAAGGAAAATAATCATAATAATAATTTCTATTAAATATTTTAGAAGCAAAGGAAAAAACATATATATATTTATATTATTTTTAATTATAACAATTGATTTTACATAGTAAAAAATATATAAATAAATATAAAATTGTAATATATATTTAAATTTTAATAATTTTTAAAATAAGTTAACATATGGTCAAATATTTATATTCATCCTACTTTATGATAAAAATTTTTATATACCGGTATACGGCCATCACCGTTCAACCTTGCAATGAGACCCTAAAGCAAGTAACTCGGTAACATAACTAGCACTTGCAACTTCAGGGATGCAAGGGATTCACTGATAGGAAGTTTAATAGAACGTTAAGAAGATTGAAAGAATAGGAGGAATCAATTTGATGAATGCCTAAAGTACGAGTTCATCTAATAATTATGGAGAAAGACATTTTTGTATTATTAAAATAAATAAATATTTTATTTTTTATTATTTTCAATTTTTTTGGCCGGGGGCCTAAACTAATGGAGCTCAAATAATATGGCATGTATTCGGTTAGTGTCTAGAATCTGCCCCCTGTTTAGTGCTTTGTGTCATTTTGCAACCATGCATCTGAGACGCAATTTCCAAATGCTTTATCAACCCCTTAACTATTATCTATACCCCTCCATTTTCATACATCATATGCCCTAAGGTTTGGGAATAAATCTTTGTGCTTGAAGTAGTAGACTGTAATTTATTTTAGTGAAACAGAAAATGCGAGGAGTTGCCTTAGGAGACAAAATACCTAATGTGGAGGCAGTCTCCACTCATGGCCACATTGGACTCTAGGCTACATTGGGGACAGCTGGACCATTATAATCTCACACCCTTGTCAGTTCTCAAAACTCTTCAATATATTATTTTGTTTCTATGCTTCTGTTTTACTTATGTTTTCATTCTTTTTCTGGGTCAGCTGATTTTACAGGAGTCTGTACTACAGAGCTGGGAAGGATTGCCAACTACATTGGTGAATTTGAGAAGCATTTAGGCTTGTCCTCTAATGAGGTGGACTCACATAGAGCATAGCTGCCTGATGTTGAAGCATACTTCTGTCATCAGCTACTTTGTGAGTGCGAACTATGTGTGAGAGCTCATACTTAGACCTTCTCCTGTCTCTCCTCTTGTTAGACAATAAAATTGCAGCACACCCCATGCGGAAGAAACAGTTGGGCATGAGCATGGACCTTTCTGAGCCAGTATACCAGTTGAATGTTATCATCTCAGTGCTCACCACAACTGCAAAATTATTGGGATGTGCTTGTAGCATGTCTCTTGCCAGATCCAGAGATATAATCCCTGCACTGCATCCCATTCCTCCCAGATTGAAGCTCAAAATGTTACCTCTCATCTTGTAGTGGTTAACAATCATGGCAGAGAGGGATGGGGTAGGGTTGAGGAGGCTGCAGTTGACAACCAGGATTCCTACGTCCTTGGGCCTCACTCTGCACTTGTTGAATAATTTGTCTAATGCACTGAACATCACCATTTCTGCCTCTGTTCGGCCTTCTTTCATAGTGGAACATAAACCTGAACGGCTGTTTTTAAACATTGTCTACTTCAACAGTCAAAAATCAATTATGCAATAAAAATAGGACAAATATTTACCACTTTTTATTATGGATGAGGTGTAAAATTACTATTAACTGTTCCACCATTAAAATGGATGATGTTTAAGTAGAGCAAGCCCCAACCCATTACTGCCTCAGGCAAATAGGTCTCTTTCCCAGGCCCGATCTGTCCAGGATTCTCTTTTGGAAGTCCAGGCTTGCATCATCAAATTCCTCTTTGGAGACCTGACATCACAGTAAACAGCAGCAGCACATAAGTCAAGCCATTAATATTTTTTTTCATTCCTCCAAGGCCTTGGAAGGCGATTCTTTTGTTTTCTGTTCATGCTCCCCTTCAGCTCACCTCAAATCTTGCAATTCGATATGCTCGCCTGAGTTATTTGCTTTCAACTGTTTTCAGAGTATCCGGCAGGGGACATTTCAACAACATGAGATTTTTTCTGACACGATTTTTTCCCGGCGTCAGAAAAACTGACAAGTTTAGAATTTTTTTTTGGGACAACTTTCCGATTAAGTGAAAGTCCACTTACAATAAAAAGCCGGTTCCACTTAAACATCATCCACTTCTATAGTCAAACAGTCAATAGCAATTTTACACCTCATCCACAATAAAAAGTGCTAAATATTTGTCCTATTTTTATTGGCTAAAATTAACTTTTGACTGTTGAAGTGGATGATATTTAAAAACAGCCATAAAAGCCTATCAGCCAATAAAAAATTCTTCGAATTAATAGTACGATTGGTGCTCTCATGGTGCGTGGCAATTTTTATTTATTTTCCCTCTTCGTTATCATAGCTCATTGGACTAGAAATCTGTTATACATTCTAAGCTGGATTTATATGCAGGCTTAGCTTTTTTGTTTGTTTCTCAGACTATCATTTAGTGAGGGATTGATACAGTGCTTCCTTTTATCTGACTCTTCATATTTTCAATAAGAGCTCGTCGAGTTTTTATTAGATTGCAAGAGGCTAGAGCAATGGGAAGAGGCAGAGATGCATCCTATCCTCCATTGGAGACTAAATACGCACATTTGCTACAAGATCATCACCTAAACAGTATTACTGGGGAAGAGCACAGAGAGGAGGATGAACACTTTGGCCCCCCAATACTCGATTTGCAGCTTTTGAGAAGCCAAAATTCAAGCCAGTGTACCCAACAAATCATGGAGGCCTGTTCAGAATGGGGATTCTTCCAAGCAATCAATCATGGCGTGCCTCTTGATCTCATTCAACAGTTGTACACACAGACAAACAGACTCTTTTCCTTGCCATTTGAAGTGAAGAAAAATATATTGAGCAGGGAGTTGTTTCCCTATATGTGGGGTACTCCAATTGCAGCGGAGCTGAAAAACTCCAATTGGATGGAATCCTTTCTCATATCCCCTCACTCATACAACATCCAGGCTGCTGCTTCATATGATGGACTTCAACACATAGATCTCAGAGTCCTCAGGTATACAAATAATCTCATTAAAATTCTAATATAGATGACAATATTCTCTTAGCACAGTAGGGTTATCTATCATTTGAACTGATTTCTGATTGTTGGGTTTGCAGTTTGACTTTGCAAGAATATGGCAGAGCAATGGGCAAACTTGGTTGTGAGGTTCTGGATGCTTTATCATCAGAGATGGGTTTAAGCCCATCTTATTACAGTGATTGTTTTTCTACTGCTGATTCATTCATAAAACCGAACCGCTATCTCACCTGCACAAGGCCAGGGGCAGTTTATGGGATGGAACCCCACACAGACAGTGGTCTCCTTGCCATCATCCACCAAGACCAAGTTGGTGGCCTTGAGATCCTCAGGGAGGGAAAGTGGATCACTATCAAACCCAAGACCGATGCCCTTGTCATCAACGTTGGCGACCTCTTGCAGGTGAAATTAAATATCTATCCTTAGTCCAGGCCATGACAATTTCACAAGTATTTGGTTCTGACTTCTAGATTCACAGCCTGGTGCTTATATGCACCTACAAGTTTGATCTTTAAAATCTCCAGTTTGATCTTTTGATGTGGACTCATATTTGCAGTATTTGATTCTGAGTTCTGGTTTCAACATTGGGTTGCACTCTTTTAACTACTATTGTTACATGTTCTTCCCTATAATGAATTCTGATTTATTTTAATTTTTAGGGCCATTGTTCTCTCAGCTCTACCCCACCCTATTTGTCTCTTTCACAAAAGTTCGGTAGCACTTATACCCACCAGTCTTGTTTTGATGCAAGTAGTAGGGCACCATCAAGTTATAGTTTTATAATACCAATTTAGTAGGACTAAAGTCACATGAAACTTGCTCTATTAAATATCATCCATTTGAACAGTCAAAGGTTAGTTGTGGCCAATAAAAATATGACAAATATTTACCAATTTTTTATGTGAATGAGGTATAAAATTGTTATTGACTGTTTGACCATTAAAATGGATGATATTTAAGTAAGTGACACAGAACAACTTGGCATATTTTTATGTTGGTATATTAAATTTGCTCATGATGGTGCAGGCGTGGAGCAATGATGTTTGTAAGAGTGTGGAACACAGAGTAGCCGTGAACTGTAATGAAGAGAGGGTATCACTGGCGTATTTTGTAAACCCTTTTGGTGATACTTACATACTCAGCCCAAACCAGAGTGGCTGTCATTACAGAGGCTTCACCACCAAAGAATTTCGGGCACAAGTTAAGGAAGACATTAAACTCACAGGCTCTAAGATTGGTCTTCCTCACTTCAGGCAAGATGATGTTTTAAATTAAAAGTTCTCAGAGTAAAACCAGAATTTGACACAACCGCTTGTGCTTTCCAATAGTTTGTTTCCTTTATTCAAGAGTTTCAAATACAATTTAGTGCAATATATCTGTTAAGTCTGTTATGTCTGTTGGTAACTGTCCTTTCATAATTAGACTGTTTTGTCATTTCAGGCCTGTTATGTCTGTTCTGAACTGATTACTCTGTAAGCTTTTGCAGTTTTTGCCTGTTCAAGGCATCTTCAATAAATATAAAATAAAAAAAATACTTTCTAATTGTCTCAATTGTGTGATGATTGAAATTTTATTTTCTAAAATTGTATCTCTGGAAGGTGAACCCCTAGGCATGCCATTCTCATCAGCTTAGCCTGTAATAGCTCTTCTTTGTTATTTTGCTGATAGGCATTCCCCTTTGAAAAACCCCAAGCTCCCGTACAGCAGCGGACAGAAATCTTAAAGCATAAAGGATAAAGCCAAAATGGGAAGCTTTGGAACAGGGTATGGATATCCATCAAAGCATAATGGAAGGGTATGGACATCCAATTCCCTATATTTGAGCAGGGCCTTCCCCTTCAGTTGCTTTAGACAATGAAGTCCTCAACATAGAATTTAGGGTTTAGAGCATGATCCAGCAGGTAGAACAGGGTATTAAACTAATTCCACTTGCTAACAATAATGTCTCTCACCTGCAGCCAAAAACCTGGATCAACAAAATTCATGGTTTTTTTTGGGATATCTCCCCTCAATTGATATCAGTGGTTCATCCCATCACACATCCCCTGGAAAGGGCTAGTAACTGCTTGTTGTATGAACACGGTAAATTGTTGGTTGTTTGCTCCACCAATCCTCATCAGTGTATTCCTTTCTGAATCCAGTTGCCTTAAAATACTCTAAACCTACTCACCGCCATCATCAACAATGCATATTTCATCTGTATGAGGCATCTCAACATGATGAAGTTTGAGACATATTGAGTCTTTGCCACTTTCAGCAGCCCTACCTTAGAGTATTGTTGGGAAACTGCTCAAGATTGTTAATGGTTGGCATAGTTGCCAGGTTCAAAACATTCCATTCGTTTGGAATGTCAAAAACACTTGGAAATTCAGAATTTTCAAAAAGATTTGGTAAAATTTCTATCGAAATTGAAAAAGTCCAGACCCAATCGGACAATCCAGCCCATCCGAAAATTCCAGATCCGGCTGTATTTGGTTCAAAAAATCTGAATTTGCTAACTAGAACGATTGGTTAAGCATTTGATAACAACCTTACTAGACTCCTTTGTAAGATAATCTATGAATATTGAACCAGCTACAAATTATGCATGGACTCTATAATGTGACTGTACCTGCTCTCCACTATCAGTCATACAACTTCACAAAATGGTATACTAGCACTTCACCCATTGGAGGTTCAAGGGATACGCCGATAGGAAATTGAGGGTAATTATGTTAATATTTAAATATTGTTTTTAACTGAGTTTATAAATATTAAAATTAATGTTTTAATATTCCATTATTAATTATATAGCAATTAATCAATACATGTTTTGACCATAAATTTGTATTTTGATAAGTAATGGCATCTCTTTACTCAACCCTCCCAATATTTGTGTGTCAAGTAAGGTGATCCATTTTCCCACATCCTTGGACAATCCCAAAATTACAATTGCATGCTACTTGTTTAAATTACAATGTCAATTTAATATTTTTCTTAAGTAGTAGTCGGATATGGTAGATGGATTCTTTAGTAAATAGGGATTGTTGAATGATAATGTAATTTGGAAATGCCCAATCTATTGTCTATTTCTATTCTCTTTCTTGATGCAAATTTGCATACCATAAATCTAAAATTTGAGGCCAATTATAGGCAGGTCTTCTAAAGTTATTGTTTTTTAAGCACAAATATGTTTTTTGCAATAATTGCACAGAAATAAATAATAGTCCATGCTCTTAACAAGGAAGAGGGAGAGGATTGGATGTCTTCCCTCTTAACATTCATAAAACACTTACAACTCAATTTGCTTCACATCAATGATCGTGGTGAAACCCTTCAATGCCATAAAACAAAACTGACTAATTTTGTTTCCATTCAATCTTCCATACAACAAAAACCTACAATATACGACAATTGCACATCCACCATTCGTACAGGAAACAAACCATAAAAGAATATAAAGGTAGCCAAGAACAAACCTGTTGCATTTCATACAACATAAGTTTTTAATCGATGACCACGTAAGCTGCCAAAAACCTAAATGCCCAAGAAGACCTGCAAGCTGGGCCTGCCAATATCCTATTTAACAGATGACAAGTAGGTTGCAGGCTCGGCCTTCCAATGTCACTGCTAGGGTTCAAACTATAGACCTTGCTTGGAAATAGCAAGGCCTATTTATCCGTCCCTCTACTGATATTTTCACCTCAACATTAGAAGATTTTTAATAGAGCTTAAATAGAACTGTAGATGATTTTTTTCTCCTCTCTTGAAGAAAAACTTCAAAATAAAACACATCAAGAAAGTAGGACATAAATTTCACTGAAAGTGATTTCCTGTGAACATGTTGGCTACTAAAATACAGAAATTAGCCAAAAGTAATTGTCTATTGCAATGATCTATCCACAGGGAAATGCATACAAATCATAGGATAAGCCCATAGATTACATAAACATCATGTATTTTTCTATTGAAATTGAATAATCTAAACACGAAAATGACCCAAGTGATTATCTATATTCATAATTAATCTCCAAAGCATTTAAAACCTATTAATTATGTTTGGCCTCTCCCTCAGATAAGCATCAATCATGTTGTTGCTCCACTTGTTTTTTTACCAGTATTTATGCATAGATGATACAGGCCTGAATGAAGAACTGATTTTTTATTATTTTTAATCCAAGTAGTTTTCCATTGTAACTGCATGTACTTTGAGGACTTTCCACCTAATACAATTTCTTTAGCTCTAGGTATTGAAAACATTAGAGAGCTCCTAGAAAATGTTGTACCTCCAATTAGTAGTTATGCAAAATCTCATGACAATTCTTTACTTTGAAAATCTTTGGCAGATTAAAAGACCTGGATGGAAACTATTTATCCACAAGAGAATTCAAAATTAATTAAAATGTTAGTTCAGTCATAGTTGGACATTATTCAATTCCCTCTTGTGTTACCATAACTGGTGTGTGACATTAGTTAATATCTTCATGTTTTAGAATCCCTGGTGTTGCGATGGAGAATCTTAAAGGCAAACCTACTTGATCATTATACAGAACAAAAAAATTTGGAAGGCTGATTAGTCTAGGAAAATTTGAACTTTTTTGAGGTAACGTTATCACTTCCTCCATATTATTAATGCCAAATTAACTGAAACTTTATCAAATTATAAGAAGTGATCAAATTATTGAGCAAACCCTTCTATGACTGTCATAAAATTGATGTGAGGAATGTTGTTGTTTAATGTTTATTTCAGTAACAAAGACCAAAAAAATACCTCCTCAAATTCATTATGACTATTGTTATAACAACTAATATCTTTCCTTGAATGACTAAAAATCTATTGAAACAGTGGCAAAAAAACATTAAAATAATTTACTACTTTGCATTACACTTTCGGCTAATGATACATGAGGTAAGGAAACATCAATGGTGCTAAGGAGCAACATGGGGCTTGCTATGCAAAGGTTGAAGTTCAAGAAATCCTTGTGGCTTAGTCAAGCCTCAAGACTAAATTAACAGTAAAAGTAAAAGTGAAAGGAGTGGTAATGATATTGATGTAAGGTAGCAATGAATATGACTAAGTTGATTGTTGATTGTAAGCACATGATTTTTCCACATTCCATGAAGATGAATTAGAGTGTTTTTGGATTCAACTGTGAGTTTTTTTTGCATCAACATTTTGGACCACACTCTGTGATCCATCATTAGGATGATAAAATCCATTATTTGCATCAATTGTGTGAGTTGATTGTTGATTGTTGATGCAAGCCAATGAATGAATGTGTCAGAGGGTGAACTTAGGGTGTTCTTCGACAATGAGTAATGCTTGATTAATTGTTGCTAATGCTAATTAAAGATGACTAATAAGGAAGTACCTACAAAAGGAGAAGAGATTCTATGTTCTAATATTCTATGAAAGTTGTATCATTGATGTGCAAATGCCTTAAGATGATGCATTTAAATACATAATTTCTTAGTCATAAGTTTGAACGTTTGGTGCCCATGCCAATGGGTAATGGTTAGATCTCATCTACCGTTGGTCGGGCTAGCCTCTCTCCTGTTTTGGCTATAATTGCCTTTCAAATGTCTCTCCTTTGGTGTGCTGACCTCTCCCTTGAATCAAACTATAAATAAACAACAATATCACCTCCCCTGCAGTAGCTGGTCAGGCTAACACCTTCATGGGATGAAGCCCACAAGCTCTTGGTTAGGGCAAATCTCCTATTTCGGAAACAAAAATTAATATAGAATAAAAACTACAAAATACATATATAGAAATACATAAACAACAGTTGCATAAAAACTGGGGTTGGGGAAGAAATCTAGTTCACAGTGCTCTTTCATAAGATTTCTCCATGACCCTATTGGGCACACCTGCTTGTTCATTCCATCAGCCTAGACATAGAAAGAACATAATGCACTTCATCAATGGTTGCACAGAAATAAACAATACCCCACGCTCTTGCCCAAAATAAACAATACCCCACGCTCTTGCCCAAGAAAAGAGATAGATCTGGCTATATATCCTCCCTCTTAACATTCATGGATGACCTGTTAATTCCAATCAATCTTTCATTAAATTGCAATTAAAATACTGTCCATGAATAAACTTTCAAAATAGTATTTCACTTCACTCAGTGAATTTGATTAATTGCAGATTTATCAGACTTTTACGAGTATTTCTTCCAACTAGAAACAACTTAAATAAGCATTAAATGGTACAATAGTTAGATGTCATAAACCTCAAACATTATAGTTTTCCATGTTCAAAACACTTCATGTAAACAAAATTAAACATGATGTTCTTACAATAACAGCAAAAAGTCAAATAAAAATAAATAAACCCTGAAGCACGCATACAATTAAGCCCACAGTATCAACTACTAAACCATTTTATAATGCTTCAAATACATAGTTTGAGACACAAATCCATTGTTCATCAAAGAAACTAACGTAAAAAGGAAGTAAGTCGAATTTATGAGCATTTTAATGAACTCGTAAAGAAAATAAATAAATAAACATTTAAACTAATTCCCCAACAAAACCAGGGATTAAGAATCATGCAAGCTCACTGTTAAGTTTCTTGTCCATGTACCTGAAAACCAAACACTAACCAAGTCAGTCGGCATTCCAAAGGAGAAAGAACAAAAATAAAAAATAAAAAATAAAAACTGCCCAAAGATGAGCCTAAAACCCTAGATCACTAGCCCAAAACTCTAAAACCCTAGGTTTAAGCACTGAACTATATATACACTTGTGATTAAATAATAAACTATAAAACCCTTGAACACTAAAAACCAATTTCCAGCGAGAGAAATCTTTGCCCCGTTAAATGTACATCATCATATACATAGTATGAGTATTCAAAACCCATCCCAAATATGTAACACGCATTCGCTTTTTGTTCAAATAACAAATAACTAAAAAAAATTGTTATTATCACTGAGTTAAAAAAACAACTCACTTCTTTAGATCTAGGGGCTACCCTAATTTGCAGATTTAGACCTCTGTTAAGTACATTAACATATTTCTGATGGGCAGCAAAATTAAAAAATTAAAAATTAAAAAAAAAAAAGAAATCATCATCTTATAAAGATATAAAACCCTAAATCGGAATAAAATAGGTAACAAAAACTAAATTAAAAATAAGGAAAAAATCAACATAATTATTTTCCACCATACAACAAATCAATATCAACTAAACCATTAATCATCCTTGCCACAGAAGCGAGCAGCCCCGCTGAAAAATTGTAGAAAGGGCCATTGATAGAACCACCAGACTGTAGACAAGATCTGCACGCACAAATGACTTGACTGCAAAATTATCGCTTGAGATATAGGATTGGAGATCTGTGAGAGAAACGAACCATTAAAATGAGGCCATGGAAACTAATATTTGATACATTTTTTTAAACCTGGAAGATTTGGTATGTCTTTTAGATCTTTGCATTTATGGGTAGATTTGATACCATTCCTTAAGATTTGATGCGAGATTTGATGCGGAGTTAAATCCTCGGTGTGAGAACAACCGACTAGTTTAGAACACGCGAGAAAAAACAACCACTAGGGACAACGAGCACAAATGCTCACCGGCGGGAAGAAGTTTATGGCGTGAGACAATTCTGAGCACTATGATGCTCACAACTAAAAGCCTATCGGCTAATTATCTGTGATAATTTGCATCATGTTTAAATGCCCAATATTTTCAATGGTACCAAATCATAATTTAAGAAATGAAATGGTTGTGGCATATTCAATTCATTGGGTGTGGCAAAATATCATATTCAATTCATTGGGTGTGGCATACCCAACAAATGATGCAGGTTGCAAGTCCAAGGCAAATTTGATGGAAGTGATACTTTTTGGTTGTGGAATCTAAGTGGAAGGTCACCCACTAAGGGGAGCTTATCAAATTAGAGTAATATAATATGCATTATTCATATTAATTAATTTTCCATTTAAACACATTATTAAGCATATTTTGATGTCAATGAAGCATGGTCATTTAGACTAAATAACTCAACAAATTGAAGAGTTATAGTACATTTGGCTTGACAAAAGACCTTGACCATATAAGAATGCTCAAAATAATGTGAAGTTACTTATAAAAAACAAACCTAAACATAGATCGAGAAAAATTATTGCCCATGGCTTTCGAGTGCATTACGGAGACTCATAAAAAAGAGAGCTTCTTGTCCTCCCTAAACCATCCTTGCTATTGTAAGTTGCTACATGGGAAAGTGCCAATGACAAGAACAAAACCTCTTACTATGTCAATTAAGTTCTTCGATACTTCTTCGGTGAAATGTTGGACATCTTCCTTCACAATGAACCTACTTTTCTATTGGTTTTTGTTAGCATGTCCATTTTTCTATATGTAGAACTAATAACTATTTCCATATTTTAGTTAATAAAAAATAATTGACTAATCATATAAGACAAATTTTGTCAAGAAAATTACAAATCACTTTAATTTTTTCAATTTTAAGAAAAGAGAAATACATGTTGAAAAGGAAGTATGATTGCTATAATTTTCCCCTACTTAAGATAAATAAAATACAAGTAGGAGTATTGGTCAAAATATAGTGGTTTACACGTCTCATTTCCAATAATGTTGCTTTCCGCTCAAACACTCTTTGCTAAGAGCATAATATTGCTAGCATTGCTACATTGAAAACGTGCCTAAGCATTTTGCACTTCACAAATAAATGAAAAAATCATTAAATGTGGGAGGATGGGAGAAGAAAACTCATCAAAAACCTAAACTTGAGTGTGATCCTAAAATTCACAGACTTGTTGGATTATAAGGGCAATAAAAATGATGAAACATAAAGCATGTAATAAAAGATCCTTAAGTTCTTGAATTCATTACGAGGCACAAACTAATAGGCACAAATTTATTGCTTCGATTTCATTTTCTAGAATAATGCTATTGTGCTCAACTCCCTTTTTCAAAGACAAACATCTAGATGTCTATAGGCCTTAGGGTGGGGTTTATTATGATCCATCTATTTACACATCAAATTTATAATTCTAGAAACTTTTCTAAATGCATAGTTTTAGGCACAAATTTATTACTTGGATTTCATTTTCTAGAATAATGCTATTATTCTCAATTCCCTTTTTAAATTTACGTTTATCGGTCATTCGTATTCCATTTTCCATTTTTAAGTTTAAATATTAAATTATGTTGAATGATAATATAATTTATAGTGTTCTTGACTTCTATACCTTGTTTAACTTAAAGTAAGGAAAACAAAATAGAGACAATACTTCTTGAAGATTTTGTGAATGATATACTTTTTTATTTTGTGAATGATATACTTTTTCATACACAGAAAGATGTAATAGTTAGTAGTGGACATAGAGCTATAGCTTAGGTTAATTGAATTTCTTGCACATAATAGTTGAACTAGCAACTCTCAATCATGTCAGGTGGTTTTTCTTTTTTTCTTACTAGTATAATGACTGTTGATGGCTTTTACTGTTTGCACCTAGGAATTTCTCTTTGTTACAGACAAACCACCACAGTATGGGAAATCTTGTGAATATGGGACTCTTTTGCGAATCATAGGATAACCTCTGAGATTTTAGAAGCTAGCTCTATGTATGAATCTCATTATTTCTTTCTGTGAGGAGGGAGAGAAAAAAGAAGAAAAACTTTAAAAGAAATAAACTAATATAAGGTGATACATTGAAATGTTAGTATTTAAACTGATGCAAAGGCGGTACAGTATTCTCTTGATTAACTCATAATATTAACTAGTGGCTTCAAAGAGCAAATAAGGCATGATTTCAAACCATTCATTAATATCATTTATTAAAATGAAAACAAAGGCATAACATCAATACATTAAACCTGAAAGAAGACTCAATAAACAAGGAATAAGCACAGGATGTCACTCTTTTTCATTGATGAACTGAGAATGAATTACAAAAGAAACAAGGGAGCAATTACAAAGCATTCAATCAGCTCTAAAGAGCACCCACAAAGGCTAGAATTCCTATTAATTCTTCTCCAAAATCCCTAAATTTTCTCAGCGATTAAACATTGCCCAACCCTTATTACATCGGCTAAGCCACTATATATGTCAACTTGATATTTTGAAATGAGACATTGGGTGAGAAATATCTACCGCATCTACCACTGGTACCATGGCATTGAATCCTCTTGACTTCACCATCCTTTTTGTACCTTGTTATTAGTATGGTGCCTGGGATGCAAGCCTGAAGCATTGAAGATTCACCAAGAACTGAGTAGGAGACCCAACCACCACTTTGAAGCACTGCCAAACTGCCAAGTCATCCTCCATGTCCTCTTTGTAGGCCTCGAAAACTCACTGACTCATTTGCATATGCTGCCCACACATCGCTTCCCTATTAGTCCTTGAAAGGTCCTTCATAATGCATGGACCGTTAGATCCTGTGGCCCTTGATCGATGGTTCTGAAAGCCTCTTCAACCTCTTTGAATCCATTGGGTCCCATTGCCACGTGGTAACTCGGCGCCACTTCTTGAGGTTGTCAGAGCTGTAGTGTTGAAATAGTGCATGAACGCGCCAAGTGTCTCCTTTCACTTGTTCCCCCTTTTGAATATGTCGAGCCTACTATTAGGAGGATCATGACACTTGGCATCTCGATGCAACTCCTTGAATTGGTTTGAGGAGTAGAGGGGCCTACCATAGTCTGGCCTAGTGACACATGGCACCTTGGCGCAACCCTAAGGGGTTGTCAAACCTTCTTTCCCTTTGGGCTTGTACCATGGCTACAAGTGGTAGCATTTGTGGCCTCCTTACTTTGCTTGAAACCTTTACTGACTTGGGCCCACCACTGACAACTTGGAACACATGGCTATGAGGTGCAATGTGGGGATGCTATCAAACCTACAAGGTCTTGAAGATATGAGATGATGCCACATGTGTCTCTTTTGTGGCCTCCTTATATTGAAGACACTGGACCCATTGTCAGGTGAAACATGACACTTGGCACTTCAACGCTTTGCAAAGAGGATGTCAAACTCGATGATTCCTTCGGTTTGTGAAAACCTTCCATGTGGCTAACAATGGGCTCAATTTTGACGGCCTATAATAGTTTAACTCGAACTCAATTCATACTTAAAATGATGTTGCCTTAGTGTGATTCAAAAACAAAGTTGTGGATGCTTTCAACAGTTGATGCCGACCTGTCTCTAGCTTGAAACAAAATGTAGAGCAAGAGGCCATATAGTTCTTGGTGAATCTCGAGGAAGTGCACTTGCACATGTCGAACACTAGACTCCAAAAATGATGGAAACAAAACTTCAAAATTGTAAAGAGAATTACTAGCCTTAGAGATTCTCTAGGGAAGTTTGTAAAGACATCCATTCATTCTCTGAAGGCTGGCTGTTCTTCTTCAGTGCCTCAAAATCTCTATTTAACTCAATTATCTCCTTGTGGGAGATACTCCGCAATTTCTCACTGACAACCTTTACTTGGTGCCCCAGTTCAACCAGTGGCTAAAGAACTGCCTCAACTTCCATGATGCGTAGTGTTTGTACCCAACCCTAAAAGATGTCTAGTCTACTTTCTTGTTTGCAAGCACCACCTTATATTCTGCTTCATTGAATACAACTCCATCATTTTGGAAAGGAGAGGGCAGTCCCAGTTGGACTAGTGAGTCAAAATGACTCCTCATTTCTATCACGACCTGCTCTAAAGTGGTCAATTAAGAATTGCACTTTAGAGGGGCCTTGTTTTTGCTCTTGACCTCATTCACCTTTATTGTAGCAGTGTATCAGTTATCCACCCTAGTTCACAACATAGCCTCATCAAGTAGGCTGTAAAGTTTCTCCATTGTATTTTGAGCTTGGGCTATCTTGGGAGTGAGAATCTGGAGAGCTTGATCTACCTCAATTTTCACGTACACTATGAGTCTCTTGGTAGTAAAAATGAATTGAAGTACTCCTTTAATCTTTGAGACACTAGTTTTGATTCTCACCCAATGAGATGCATACAAGTCTTTTACTAGCTGAATCACCTGTAGCATAGGATGAACCATTTGTACCTCTGCCTTATGCCATTCAAGTTATTGCTCCTTAGCTTCAAGTTGAGATTCAAGTGATTCACTTGAGGCCTTCAACTTCACCGAGGTGTTGTGTATTTGTATCGATTCTTCAACTCTCCCTTTCTCGAGCTCGGTCTGGAGTGCCACTTGTTGAGACTACAAGGATGCATGGGTTTCTTGTGTGACTAACACTTGCATTTCTAGGGTCAATCTATTGACCTCCAGTTCCTGAACCCTCACCTATTGGCACAACTGGTTCACTATATCCTTTACCCAGGTTAGCTCTACCTCCCTCTTTGAAAGGAAGCTAGGTGTGCGAAAATCGCTTCCTACACTAATCTATTAAGGAGAGAGCTTTGCAAATTCAAATTTATCCTAACTATTACAGCAATGTTAAACCATTAACATGGGATATTACAACAAAACACAAGAATCAGAATGTAGACAGAAGAAGAGAGACAAAGATTTACAATGGGGAAAACCCTTATCGGGTGAAAAACCCCCACGCTCAAAAACCTGCACAGTGTATTAACAAATCTAAAAGAATGTTTACAATACACTTGCAATGCAAGCTTCAATGGTCTTTGAAACTCGTGTCTGGAGTCAATCTGGAAACATAACACTACCTATGAACCTGTGATACAAACTCCATCTCCAAGCACCTATATAAATAAGAAATGCAAGGCAATATTGGACCTCTCTTGGAATGGGCGTCCAACATGGCATCTTGGACCAAAACCCATGCCTAGGGACACTTGGTCAACATTGTAGAATGTGTCTGACACTTGTCCACAGCTCCCATCCCAAAGAGGTCACCTATTTCCAAAATGGGCTATGACAGATGCTCTTACGACACTTACTACTGTCATAGAATTTGTCATAGCGGTTACAACTTACAGTTGTAAGAGAATCTGTCATACACATGCTATAAATAACATATTCTCTTACAACATGTCATATTCCACCTTGGGGCACCCAAATATGTCTTATTCAAAGATGCTTCATGACACATGTTATCACTTGTCTTACAACCTTCTATTTTTGACTCTTACATGTCATAGATTCGTCATAGGAATCCGTCATAACTGTTTCAGTCAAACATTCCTTACACAACATAGAAGATGCTGACACATGGCAGAATATTCCTACCACTAAGTGGGACACCTATCTCCTCATGTGAGGACAAAATACTAAGTTGTCATAATCCATGTAGGATTGACACATCACCGTGCCACATCCCACAACATGACAATATGGAATTTCCAAATATTTACAACATAGGCAATTAAATAATAAATATAAACATTACAAATGCATAGAATTACCAAGGTTGAGACACCTTAATTCCCAACATTCTCCCACTTGCCGAACACCTTCTAAGAGCCAATAGAAAAATAGGATTTAACTGTTATAGGCCGAGAGGCCCATAGACTTTGAACACCGTCTGAACTTCTCTATGCTCATTGGTTTCGTCAATGCATCTGCAACATTCTTCAAAGTATGTACCTTCTCCAAATTTACCTTTCCATCCTCAACCATGTCTCTCACGAAGTGAAACTGAACATCAATGTGCTTGTTCTAGCATGGAAAGTTGGATTCTTTGCAAGGCAAATTGCACTCTGACTATCACAACTGATCATGATCTGACCTACATCAACACCAATATCAGAACACAATTTCTTAAGCCAAATGGCTTCCTTACAAGCATGAGTTGCTACCATGTACTCAGCTTCTGTCATGGACAAAGCAACAACAAGTTGTCTTTTACTCATCCAACTAATAGCACCACCAAATAGTGTAAACACATAAGCATTGGTGGATCTCTTGTTGTCAATGTCACCTTCCCAATCTGAATCCACAAATCCATGAATATCAATAGAATGTAGAGGTCCTAAAACATTACCATGATAGCAAATGGAATACTCGAAAGTACCCCTCAACTATCTAAACACTCGCTTAACTGCATCCCAATGAACCTGTCCAGGATTAGCCATAAATCGACTAAGGACTCCCACTGCTTGGGCTAGTCTTGTGCAGACCATAGCATACATCAAACTGCTAACAACACTAGCATAAGGTACTCTGCTCATGTCCTCCACCTCACTAGGAGATTTTGGACAATCCTCAACAGACAACTTTGTCCCCAAAGAAACAAGAACACATAATGGTCTACAATCTGCCATGCTGAATCTGTCCAACACGGTCTTCACATACTTACTCTGGCTTAACCAAAGTTTTCTATTGGTTCTGTCGCTTCTGATTTCCATTCCTAGAATGTACCTGGCTGCCCCTAAATCTTTCATTTCAAATTGAGCTGACAACTGAGATTTAAAATCAGAAATCATATTCTTACCCTTCCCAATGAGCAACATATCATCAACATATAGTGCAACAATGAGAATACAATCACCATCAAATTTAAAGTACACACAGTGATTCGATTTCGATCTCACAAATCCAATTGACAACACAAAGGCATCAAACTTCAAGTACCATCTCCTAGGCGATTGCTTCAAACCATACAAAGACTTCTTAAGTTTGCAAACAAAATTTTCTTTACCTTTCACCATTTAATGCTCTGGCTGTGACATGTAGATTTCTTCCTCCAAGTCACCATGAAGGAAAGTTGTCTTCACATCCATCTGTTCTACCTCCAAATCATAAGCTGCTGCGAGTGACAACAAGAATCGAATGGATGTCAGCTTTGCAACAGGAGAGAAGATCTCACCATAATCTATACCCTCCACTTGTGAATACCCCTTTTGCAACCAATCTAGCCTTATACTTCTCAACACTACCATCTACACCAATCTTCTTCTTGAACACCCATTTGCATCCAACGGGTTTCCGTCCAAGAGGCAAAGGCACCAAGTCCCAAGTTTGATTCTTTTCCAAAGAAGCCATTTCTTCCTCCATGGCCTCCTTCCAGGAACCTGCATCCTTCATATCCAAAGCCTCTGATATAGTTCTAGGTTCATCACTGTTAGTGATTAAAGCATAAGCACAACTAGAATCAAGCAATGTAAAACCAAACCTTTCAGGTTGCTTTCTTATCCGTGTAGACCTCCTCAAGAGCTGAGGTTGAGGTCCAACTTCTTCCTCTGAGCTTTCAGCACTGCTAGAGTTCTCCTCATCATCACGTCCAACATTGTCTTTCTGTTCAGTCTTCTTAGGGGTGAGAGGAAACTGAACAACATCCTCTTTCTTTTCTTTTTCTTCTGGCTACAAAACAGTGGAAGAAGATGTAAGCTCTCTAAAGATGACACTTCTGCTATACAACACTTTTTCAACCACAGGGTCCCAAAGCTTGTATCCTTTCACACCAACACCATAGCCGATGAAGATACACTTGACAGCTTTGTTCTCTAACTTTGACCACTTCTCCCTAGGCACATGTGCATATGCCTCATAACCAAAAACATGAAGATGCCTTACTGAAGGCTTTCTACCAGACCACACCTCCATGGGTGTCTTTCCAACAAGAGCTAATGTAGGAGATCTATTTACCAGATAGCAAGCAGTGGCAATAGCTTCAACCCAAAACTTTTGTTTTAGACCAGCTCCACTAAGCATACTCCTAGCCTTCTCCATCAGTGTTCTGTTCATCCTCTCTGCAACTCCATTTTGTTGTGGGGTGTATTGAGTTGTCTTATGCCTTTCAATCCCAAGTTCCTTGCAATACTTATCAAATTTTGTAGAACAGAACTCACCACTATTGTCAGTTCTCAAACATTTAATATTTTTACTAGTCTGATTTTTAGCAAAGTCTCTAAACTCCTTAAACTTGCTATAGACTTCAGATTTGCTTCTGAGAAAATAAATCCATGTCCTTCTATTGTAATCATCTATAAAAGATACAAAGTATACAGATTTTGATAATGAAGGAACATTAACAGGACTAAACACATCAAAATGAATAAGGTCCAACACACCAAAAGACTTATGAGAACTCGAGTAATACTGAACACGGTTTTGTTTTCCATAAATGCAATGTTCGTAAAAGTTGAATTCAAGATTACAATCATCTAACCCGTCAATGAGGTTCTTATTTTTTAGGGTACGTAGACCCTTCTCACCAATGTGGCCAAATCTCTTATGCCATAACATTGTCTTTTCTGCAAGAAGTTTAACTTCCAATGCACGATTACAACCATCAGGACTAGAAACAACATATTTCTTCATTGCTCGCTCATATGGTGGGGATGAAGTGACTGCTGCCCTCTTCCTTGAGTCAAAAGAACTATTGCATTATGAAATGCATGTTTCTAGCTAAAACAGAGTACCTCTCCGAGTACCCTTAGCAAGCACCATAGATCATCTAGTCATATTGCATCCTTCTTTTGAAAAGACAACCTGCACACCTACATCATTCAAACTACTTACAAAAAGCAAGTTCTGTGTTAAGCCTAGGATGTGCATAACCCTAGAGATCCCCTTCACTCGACCATCAGGGAATCGGATAAAGACTCTTCCATGGCCAACGATCTTCAGATGAGAGTCGTCACCTAGATACACCTTTCCACCATTGAGCTCCTCATATTTAATGAACCAGTCTCGATGTGAGGTCATGTGGAATGATGCACCAGAGTCGATTAGCCACACATCATTAGATGTATGGGTTGCCAAGGCTGCAATGAAAGCATCACCGTTGTCTTGTGACTTGTCAGAATCTGAATCATGAGCTTTCTTCTTTTTCTTCTTCTCCTCTTTGCATTCCTTTCAGAAATGCCCGATCTTGCCACAGTTCCAACAAAGAGCCTTGGACTTTCCAGGAGATTTGGATCTCCCACAGGTTTTGGATCTACCCTTCTTAGCTTTCTTGTCCTTCTTCTTCCCTTTCTCCTTGGGTCTTCCATGAACTGTGAGGGCTTCTTTGGCTGACTCAGAAGACTTTCTCCGCATCTCTTCAGACAACAGCAAAGAAACCACCTCTTCCATTTTGAATGTGGATGTGGTGCTTCCGATTGCCATGACAAGATGATCCCATGAGTCCGGTACAGAACAAAGTAGGGTCATACACCGATCCTCCTCCATCTTTACACCAATAGATGTCAATTGTGCAACCAACATATTGAAGACATTCATATGTTCAGCAACGAATCCTCCATCCTCCATACGAAGAGAATACAACTTCTTTATCAGAAAAAAGTTTATTGACTAGGGATTTGGCTTGATACACATCCCCCAACTTCTTCCAAAGGAGTTTTGCAATAGTCTCCTCATGGACATTTAACAACACAGAATCAACAAGACTAAGTCTTATGAGACCCTTAGCCTTCCGATCCTTTAGATCTTGGTCATCTTGTGACATTGCTGCTGGTTTAGTTCCGTTCACACTATCCCAAAGGTCTCGGTCAACTAACATGTCTTCCATCTTGAGCTTCCACAGCTCGAATTTACTGCCGTTGAACTTCTCTACTTCAAACCTTCTTGATGTGCCTGCCATCTCCTTGCTGTAATAAGATATAGAATGCTCTGCATAGACTCCCACTCAACCTAAGATTAGCTCAAAAAACCCCTACCCAACAACTAGGACCAAAGGTGATCAAGCTCTGATACCAACTGAAAGGAAGCTAGGTGTGCGGAAATCGCTTCCTACACTAATCTATTGAGGAGAGAGCTATGTAAATTCAAATTTATCTTAACTATTATAGCAATGTTAAACCATTAACATGAGATATTACAACAAAACACAAGAATCAGAATGTAGACAGAAGAAGAGAGATAGATTTACGGTGGGGAAAACCCTTATTGGGTGAAAAAACCCACACTTAGAAACCTACACAATGTATTAACAAATTTGAAAGAATGTTTACAATACACTTGCAATGCAAGCTTCAATGGTCTTTGACACTCGTGTCTGGAGCAATCCGGTAGCATAACAGTACCTGTGAACCTGTGATACAAACTCCATCTCCAAGCACCTGTATAAATGAGAAATGCAAGGCAATATTGGACCTATCTTGGAATGGGCGTCCAACATGGCATATTGGACCAAAACACATGACTAGGGACACTTGGTCAACATTGTAGAATGTGTTTGAGACTTGTCCATAGCTCCCTTCCCAAAGAGGTCGCCTATTTCCAAAATGGGCTATGACAGATGCTCTTACAACACTTACGATCGTCATAAAATCTGTCATAGCGGTTACAACTTACAGCTGTAAGAGAATCTATCATACACATTCTATAAATAGCATATTCTCTTACAACATGTCATATTCCACCTTGGGGCACCCAAATATGCCTTATTCAAAGATGCTTCATGACACATGTCATCACCTGTCTTACAACCTTCTTTTTCTGACTCTTACATGTCATAGATTCGTCATAGGAATCTGTCATAACAGTTTTGGTCAAACATTCCTTACACAACATAGAAGATGCTGACAGATGGTAAAATATTCCCACCACTAAGTGGGACGCCTATCTCCTCATGTGAGGACAAAATACCAAGTTGTCATAATCCATGTAGGATTGACACATCACCGTGCCACATCCCACAACATGACAATATGGAATTTCCAAATATTTACAACATAGGCAATTAAATAATAAATATAAACATTACAAATGTATAGAATTACCATGATTGAGACACCTCAATTCCCAACAGTCTTCTCAAGCTGTAGGTTGACTTTGATGAAATCTATTATGATAGATTTATGAGTCTTCTCCATTAATTCAACATGGTTTCATGGGGGAGCTTCTAGAAGACTCATCCGAAATGCATGGATCAAATAGTCTTCAAAGTACTTATGATCCTATAGCTTATCCACGATGGGAGTCATGTGTGTAATCATTAATGACTGTTGTGTCCGTTCATACAGAAATCTTATATGGGGCTTGGCTGGGGCCATCCCCTCTTTTTGTATCCTTACCTCAATTTTCTCCTTCCGCACCTACCACATACTATACATTTGTTGGTGGAAGCCTGCAAGAGATTGTATGACTCCTCCAGGAAAGGTGACTCCTTACAGAAGCTCGTATGGAATGTTAATTTGTTGTTGGTGGGGAACCATGACTACTTCGGGAGGTAATGGGGACAAGATGGTGAGTGTGGGTGGAGATAATAGAGGGAGGCTCAAAAGAGGAGGTAAGGACGGGGGAGTGGTGAATGCAGAAGAAAAAGGGATTTGAGGCATCCTACAAGGCTGCATGAAAGGTAATGAAACAAGGGGAGCCAAAGGAGTTGATACAGGGGTTGGGCCAAAAGTTGCTAAAGGCGTGGTCGGAGTCACAGTAGGGATAGATTGAAATGTGGAAGAAGGGGGAGGAATATTTACCTGTGTGACCGTAGGGGTCATTAGCTCTACCCGCATTGAAGTTGGTAATATGACGCCTTCCTCTTCTTCCCCCAAATTCTTTTGAAGTTGTAGGTTCCTTCTTTTCCTTTCTAGTTGGTCTTCCAGGAACAGGCTAACCTCCTTTGTTGGGGCTTATGTTGCCACGATGCTCACTAGTAGTGTTTTGATGGCGACAGGAGGGGTTGTCTATGCTGCAAATTTGAGTGATATTTGCTTTAATGGTTCTTTGCCCTTTAGGATCACTTTAAGATATGTTTGTTGCATTTCCTGATGAGCATGTGTCAACTTCACTTTAAGGTCCCTAGGTGTTGTAACTATCTGGATCAAATGGGTGGCAGTTTGAGAGCTATGTCCTTCCATCTGATGTAGCAGAGGGGGGCCATTTTCTATGGTTTGTTTTAGATAGAGGCCCAGATAATTCTTTGATGGAGTCATACCTTCTTCTAATTCATAAGCTGCCTCAACTTATTCTTCACTTGATGCCCTAACTATCCCTCCAGGAGGTATGTTGCTTGTATCATAGAAGGAGGTAGGTGAATCATGCTCTCCATCCCATAAATCATCCTAAGTATCATTTGTTTCTATATCCTCGAACACATTCTTAGGCTCAACAATCTCCTGCCTGTACTTCCAATAGGCCTTGATATTTCATCACTCTAGTCCTTCTTTAGGGTTTGCCTAAGGCCGTAAGCCATTATTTTGGAAGGATCATAGGCGCATAATGGATTGTAGAAGGATTCCCAGGAAGGGGGCAGTTTGGAGGGGAGCTCATGTAGCTTGACATATACATCTGGGGAGTCAACTTGGGGTGACTTCTTGGCCTCAATTACTAGATGACTCTGGTGAACAAACACCTCCCTGGTCTTCAACTTCATGACCCAATTTTCTATGAACCCTGTGGGGTCATATGGCCAACAATCTTCTATGATGTTAAGCCACAACTCTAATAGTTTCAATGTTAATATGCACTCTTATCCCCTTTTATTTACGATTAATCCACACTTTGAGTAAGGGATTGCATAGACTACCCTTTTCTTCTTCCTGACCCCATACAAGGAATCAAGAATGTCTAGTTGTCAGATAAACTACAAAACCAAGATGCAGTCAATGGGAATCTTGGGGTTTGAAGACTTCCTCTTTGAAACCATGCCCCTGAATCATCGTGTAATGGGTGTCAAAGAACTAGTCGCAAGGAAACCTATGATTTGTCATCAAGCTCATTTTCCTATTACTCAGCCAAAAGGATATGTCTTCTAAGCTAAGATCAATAAGGGTCAGGGCAAGGAAACACTCAAGAAACTCGTAAAAGTCAGAAGTGTTTGAAAGGATGTGAGTCCATGCTAAAATAGGGATGATCCTCTAGGCATCTACAGAAGCATTGCATGTATTGAGATGCATGTGCGACTGGAAAAGCAGGGATATTGAAATAGAATCATATGCAACAAGAAGGAGGAATACCTAAAAATTTGTTGGATATGGAAGTTGTTGATTTTGTAACCTATCTCGTCGACTATCGCTTTCGAAAAGGAAAGCTTGAAAACTTGGCTCTTGGAGACTATCTTGAGCTTGAAAAGAGTTCCTGGCTAGTAGTCATAGATGCTACGATAGTTGTCTAGGCCAAAGATGAAGGCCATCATGGAGAAGGCATCCTACACATCTTAAGTAAATTATAGTAGTGCCAAGGAAGGGGCAACAACACCTTATTGTCTTGATCCAAGCGAAGCTCTGTATTCAAGAAGCTGAGTGGGTTTCACCTTGTGTCCCAAATGTTTCACAACTTAGAGTAGCTATAGAAAAGGGCTGAGGGATCATAATCAATCATTAGTATCTTCCTCATGGTGTTATCTGAGACCTCTATTTGTAGGTTCCACCCTTGAATCACCCTCATTTTGGTGTCGAAAAGCTTGGCATAGGCATCCACAATTTCATAGCATGGGTAGACGGTTGGGACCATATATTGGGCTAAATCTGATCTGTAGACCAAAATGATGAAGGTTTTGACCTTCCCATCCTTTACTTTCTATTGCATTTAGATATGGGCACCCTCCCTTAGCGTCTTAGCAGGATTGGAGAGTATTGTGTCCCAAACGTTGTCTATAGGGTTAAAGACGAGGGATGAATATTTGTGCTCTTCTCCATTTAGTTTCTTCACCATAGGGAGCTTCTCTCTTGGTTGCTTTGGTGCAGGTGTGTAAGTTTTTCTTTCCAATAGGCTTTAAGGAGGGTTTGACCTTCTCGGAGAATTTCTTTCCTTTGCAAAGTCTCACTGCCAAAAGTATCTTTTGTTAAATCCATTGCTTTCCACTCTAATACTTTGATTCTTAGGTATGCACAGACAATATGTTAAGTAGTTGTGACTAAAATTTGGTTTGTAGAGGCAATTTAGCTTTAGATTATAGAGATAATTGAACTCTATCACACAAATAGCTTCCTCAGAATGCCTGGCCTTGAATTTATAAGGATGACTCGCGGGGAGGAATTTATTGCCTTGTTAGAATAATTTATGTCACAACACTTGAGCATCACTCCACATGCTTGAAGGTGTCATTTCGTAGACTTAAAGCATCTCATCACCTCTCCTAATCGATTTTGGAATGATGGGTGTATCTACGACAATCCTGAAACATTAATACCCAATCTACGGGTAGTCGTATGGTCATTCCAGATATATGATTAGGCCTTGAATTCATTCTATTAAGAAGGATTGCTAGTTGGTACCTCATACTTTGAGAAACTTCCTTGTTCAAAATAGAAAAATTACATTGAATCGGGCATGTGCTTGACTGTGCTTATTTGAAAAGAGAAAAGGTGGGACCATCCTCTAGGAACAAAAAGTAAACTATTCTACTAATATACAAAGGTTGAATCACCTCAATTATGATGTTTCAAATAGATCTCATTCATCAAAATCTCGAGCATCTCACCATCTGAATCTTCTAGTTTGAAGGCATTATGTTTCTTGCAAGAAACAATCTTGTATGGATCGATCCATAATGAATCAAATTTGGAATGCCATCTAGATTTTGATGCTCATTCATCCCACTTTAGAACAAAATCACCTACCTTTAAGCTCAGGTCAAATGACTTCTAGTCAAACCATCATTTGACAATTTGTTGGTGACCAGCCATGGAATTAAGTGTTGACTCCCTCTTTTTCTAAAGCTCGATTAACTCTACAATTCAGACCTCCATAACACTGATTTCTTGGATCTCACACTGTTTGAGCAATTGAAGTGCAGGGATATTCGTTGTTATTAGCATTATGGCATCCTTCTTATATACCAAATTATAGGGAGATGTCCCTATGATTTGCTTCAGGGTGATCTTGTCAGCCCATAAAACCATTCTGAGGTTTTTATGCCATTCCCTTTAGTCCTCTGAGCCCATTCGTTTGATCAATCTAATTAGTTTCTTGTTTGTTGACTTGGCTAAACCATTCCCTTGTGGTTAGTAATTCTAGGAGGTCTTCAAGAGATACTGTTCCTTAAAGCAAACTTGGAAATCTTCTATCTGAGGAATGCTTTCGCATTAAATTGGATATGATTGTGTGTGTGGAACTGAATCTGGTGAAAATGTCCTCCAGGAAATCAAGCACGACTCTCTTTATTGCCTCCTTCAATGTTGTTGCTTCGCTCCATCTTGTGAAGTAATCCATAGTCATCGAGATCTATCTGTGACTTGCACTTGAAATGGGATTTATCGTCCCGATGAAATCTAATCCCCATCAGGAAACTGACTCCTCTAATTGAATTGGCTTGAGGGGAAGGGCAACATTTCTTCTTTTGCCAGTGTAAAATTGGCATTATTGGCATTGCTTGACCATTTTGTGGCAATATGAGAAGATGGACGACCAATAATAGCCATCGTAGATTATCTTGGTTACTATAGTCTTCACCAAGAAACATCCGCTAGATATGCGATAATGGAATTCAAACAGGATCTTGTCGATCTCTTCCTTTTCTATGCATCTTAAATATATACCATTGAAGTTTCTTCTGAAGAGGACACTATTGTTTAAAGTAAAGTTGGCTCCTTAAAGCCTGTAGAACCTTCTTTTGAAATGAAGCAGTTGACTGGGATAGCTCCCTTTTTCCATGAAGCATTTCTATCATGGATCCGTGACTTGGATCTTTCATGTTCATTGATTAGGATCACTTTGGCCCCTTGCTCCTCTTCTATCATGGAGTCTTGGCTTCGAGCTAAATGTTCACACAGTGCCCTTCCTTAGACTACTTTGGTTGGCCTTACTTCAATATCATACTCCAAGATTTTAGTGATCTAGTTGGCTCTTCTCTCAATGATTTACCCTTCCATTATGTACTCTCGAATGCTTGGATGAGCCACATAGACGATAACTTTGTTCCTTGACACCAAATGCCTGAACTTCTTAAGTCCTTTGACTAGAGCATAAGTTTGATTTTTGACAAAGTTATACCTTGTCCCATGATCATTTATGGTTTGGGAGTTAAAGGCCACATGACACTCTCCTTTTCTTGTATCATCCTTTTGTGTCAACATAGCCACCAAACCATGGTCTCCCCCATATGTTTACATTATGAAATCCTTTGAGAAATTAGGGTTGACTAAGATAGGTGTAGATGATATGGCTTGATTGATTCTTTCAAACACTTTCCTTCCTTTGGGGATCCATTTAAAATCCTTGTCCTTCCTAAGCATCAAAGTGATAGGACAAACCAATCTAGAAAAAATTGAAGTGAATCTACCAACAAAGGTAATCTTCCCTAAGAAAGATTGGATCACCTTCTTGTTTATAGGTAGAGGTAGCTCTGCAATGGCCTTGATCCTATTTGGATCAATGGAGATTCCTTCTTTGGAGACTATGTTCCCTAGGAGTTTTCCTTGAGGTACCCCAAAAACACATTTCTTTGGGTTTAGAGATATTATGAATTCTTGGCATCTTTGAAAGACCTTCTCAAGGTGACCAAAGTGATCCTCTTTTGATTTGGAGAACATCGTAAGATAATCTAAGTGAATGAGAATAATTTTGTTGATAAACTCACTGAATGCGATATCTATAGTGTGTTGGAAGGTTTCTCCTACATTTGAAATACCAAAAGACATCTTTGCATAAGCCAAATGTGCCCCACTTTGTGGTAAAGGCAATTTTATATTGGCCCTCCTGATTGAGCCAAATTTTGTTGTAATCAGAGAAACCAGAAAGCAGAGAAAAGCTCTATGATCTTGTGACTATTTGAAGTATTTGCTCCATGGAAGGGAGCAGGTAATGGTCCTTGAGGGATGCCCTGTTAAGATCTCTGAAGTCAACATAGAGCCTTATCTCATCATTATTTTTCCTTACCAAAACTAGGTTAGACACCCACATGGTGTGCTTAATAGGGAAGATGATCTTTGAATCAATCAACTTGCTCAACTCCTACTTCATAAGA
Organism: Cunninghamia lanceolata; assembly: GCA_027924645.1. Classification (NCBI taxonomy): domain Eukaryota; kingdom Viridiplantae; phylum Streptophyta; class Pinopsida; order Cupressales; family Cupressaceae; genus Cunninghamia; species Cunninghamia lanceolata. Next base: position 6,362,151 of record BSBN01000531.1, on the reverse strand, counting down.
GGCTCTATCTTTAGGTTGACTGGCCTCTATCTCTATTGAATTGGCTTTGCTTCAGGGATTAGCTTGATGGTGTGTTAAATTGTTTGTCATAGCCTTTAAGGTCTTCATAATTCTAGGCTATCACTTTGTCATACTTATTGCAAAAGGAGATCAGTCTATCCCTTTCAGGTTGAGTGGTGACATTCCCAACCTTCACTTTCTTTCTAGCACTAACCTCTATCTCTATGTAGGCTTCCTTGTTAGCTCAAAACTTCCTTTTGTTTGCTTTTGCATCATTTGAGTCAAACAAACTTTCAAGAGTTATGAGGCCTTTGGGAAGCTTATTTGAATTTAACTGCATGATCTATTCTTTGTAAGCTTCTTCTATTTTTGGTTGCAATTGATCTGCGAATTCTCCCAATTATTGTAAGAATAAGGCAATCTAGACGTCACTCTAAAAAACTTACCAGTGATCCTTATTATCAATAATAACAACCCTGATGATTAATTAATTGCATCTTCATTCTCTAGAAGATTTTTTATCGGATCAAACTCGAACCCTATCTGAGCCATTCTATTAGCCTCCTTATTTTGAGTCCTTAGAACTACTTCCACATTTAGTGCCTCAAAACCTTCCAAAAAATCCCACACCCTATGGAGGTATGACCTCATTATGATGTTCTTGGCTACAACTATCCCCCTTACCTATTTGATGACCAAATCCAAGTCACCGAATACTCATAATTGCTTGATCTTCAATTTCTCCGCTAGAAGGAGACCATGTACTAGTGCCTCATATTCAACCTCATTATTTGTGCAATTGAATTGGAAGTGAAGATTTAAGAATTTTATTTCATTTGAGAGATAGGAGGCATAGGCCTACTTTAGAACCATTTGCGCATCTCACGCCATCAAAGTACAACTTTCATAGTTGTGTAGGCTTGTCAGAATCATGTACTAAATCTTAGGATGAGCTGGTTATCTCTGGTATTACTTGCTCTTCATCATAAATTACATATGTTCTTAACCCTATGGAGTCAAAGTTTTTGTATGGGTTGATCTGCATGGCCTCAAACATAAGTGCTTCCTCCTCATAAGTCCGACCATTCTCTCTAGCATCTTGATCTAGGAACATGGTATCATATCTCTCCTCCTTTGAAAGCATAGTGTGTGCTGGCTTGAAGTTTACCATCACTTCATGAGTGATGTATTCCTCTTGGAGAGACTCTGATAGAATCTTCATTTTAGAGCCATACTTGGTTTTGAGGATGAGATGAGACCAATTAAGAGAAAGGCACCCACCTATCTTATGTTAGAAATGAAAGCAACACTACTTCAATGGAAATCTGATTCAAATAAATTTTAGCAAACTTTAACTGTGTGTTATTAATGGAGATTGTAATCAAAACATAAACCCACAATATAGAAATATACCAGAAGCACATAACACAAGTGTTTAACGTGGAGAAAACCCTTGTAGGTAAAAAACTCCACCAAGAAAAGAGGCCAAGTTGTATTAACTTCACAAAAGGAGATTACAAATACATTCACTTCCTCTATCCTCCAACCTTCACTCTGGCAGAACTTGGGTGCCTGTATACTATTATATGCACCTCATCTACTATGCTATGGTTTTTTATAGAATTTACACAACCTTAAGACATTAAATGACTTCTTAGAAGCCCATAACACTTGTCAAGAGTCAACAAGACAACCTTGGGCGTCCATGGCCAACAATAGGCTCTTACGAGGTCATAAATGATGTCATACATGCATCCTACACTTGGAAAAAAGTTTCCATGCAAGTTTGAATGACTTGGGGCCAAAAATAGCCATTTACATCATCTTATGACGTGTCATATGCTATTATTAATGTCATAGATTCTTATGACAACTTATAGTTGTCATAGAATCTCTTACACCTTCTTACAACATCTATGACGTGCGTCATAACACTAAAAATAGATTATTCCTCCACATGTGCACCCCACTTTGACCAATTACCATTTACCATAGTAAATGACATCCCGTAACTACTGCCGGTAACTTCAGGACTTACCGTGCAGTAACTCCGTAATTACCGTGGACAGTAAATAATTTTTACCACTATCGGTGAAACTTGTACATCCCTTATGGGTAATTACAAATGGAATAAATACAATATTGGGATTTACAAGGTTAATGGCACCTTATCCCAACATTCTCCCACTTGACATTATACATTGTAAATCAACCCATAGGAAATCAAATAAAAAAATTAGGTACTAGAAACAAGGCCCATGGCCTCTCTACACCACACGAACTTCTCTGTGCTTATAGGCTTGGTTAATGAATCTGCAACATTCTCCTGATTGTCTATCTTTTTCAACTCAATCTCTCCATTTGCAACCAACTCTCGAACAAAGTGATACTGAACATCAACATGCTTAGTTTGAGCATGATACATGGGATTCTTAGCCAAGCAAATAGCACTCTGGCTATCACAACCAATCTGAATATTCTTGCAATAAAAACCAATACCTGTACACAGTCTCCTCAACCAAACTGCCTCCTTAGAGACATGAGTTGCAGCCATATACTCTGCTTCTGTGGTGGACAAAGCAACTGTGGACTGCCTCTTACTCATCCAACTCACTACACCTCCAAACAGAGTAAACACATAGCCACTAGTGGACCTTCGACTGTCTAAGTCACCTACCCAATCTGCATCAAAAAACCCTGTATGTCTAAAGATTTATCAGCACTATTAGTACCAGAATAAACCAAACAATGACTAGGAGTACTTGCAAGATATTTAAACACCCTCTTCGCATAGTTCCAATGCTATCTACTAGGGTTAGACATAAATCTGCTCAAAACTCCTATTGCTTGGGCAATATCTGGTCTAGTGCAAACCATTGCATACATTAAAGTCCCTATAGCACTAGCATATGGCACATTAGACATATCCTCAAGATCATCCTCAATCTTTGGACACATATCTAATGAAAGCTTAGTACCAATGGGTAAAGGAACTATAACTGGGTTACAGTCCTGCAAACTAAACCTCTGTAAAATAGTATTCACATACTTACTTTGTGACAATCAAAGCTTTTTGTTAACTCTGTCCCTCCTAATCTCCATTCCCAAAATATACCTTGTAGCACCAAGATTCTTCATTTCAAATGCACCTGAAAGTTGGGCTTTAAGCTCACTGACCATACCCTTAGTATTGCTGAAAAATAACATGTCATCAACATACAAAGCAATAACCAGTATAGAATCATCAACACAATGAATGTAAACACAATGATCCTCCTCGCTTCTAACAAAACCCAATTTCAAAACAAATGAATCAAACTTTTGATACCACATTCTAGGGGACTATTTCAAACCATAAAGAGACCTCTTTAACCTGCAAACCTAATGTTCTTTTCCTTTTACCTCAAAACCTATAGGCTATTGCATATAAATTTCTTCTTCAAGATCTCCATGCAAGAATACAGTTTTAACATCCATTTGCTCAATCTCCCAATCATAAGCTGCAACAATGGATAAGAGAAATCTAATAGAAGTTAATTTAGCAATAGGAGAGAATATCTCACCAAAATCAACTCCCTCTCTCTGGGAGTAGCCCTTGGCTACCAGTCTAGCCTTGTACTTCTCCAATGACCCGTCTGCTCTAAACTTCTTCTTGAAGACCCACTTACATCCTATGGACTTTCTTCCTTTGGGCAAATGAACAATATCCCAGGTGTTATTAGAGTCCAAAGCCATCATCTCCTCTTGCATGGCTAGCTGCCAAGACTCACTATCATCTGCAGAAATAGCTTCCCTATAGGATCTAGGTTCATCGTTAGTACTCAATAAAGCATATACACAATGGAAATCTGGTGGGCTATACCTATCAACTGGATTCTATTGTCTTGTGGATCTCCTCAAGGGTGGAGTAAGAGACTCTACTTGTTCTTTTGCATGATCATCTGCACCAACTTCTTCTGTCACAACATATTCATCTTCATCAGAACTACTTGAATCTTCTTCCCCCTAATCCATCATTTTGTTCTTCTTGAGGTGCATCTTGCTTCTCTAAATCAAAGTGCACCTTCTTTGCCTTTTCATCTTTTTCTTTTGGCTGCTCAGGTTTAGAAATAGCTCTAATTTCTCTGAAAATTACCTCTTTAAAAAAGATAATCTTGCGGGTTAGTGGATTCCAAAGCTTATAAACTTTCACATTATCACCATATCCAATGAATGTACACTTTTCAGCCTTTGGATCCAACTTAGATCATTTTTCCTTAGGCACATGAACAAAAGCCTCACAACCAAAAACCCTTAAATGTGAAACAAAAGGTTTCTTACCTGCCCACACTTCATAAGGTGTCGAATCAAGAGCCTTACAAGGAGATCTATTTATCAAGTAGCAAGTAGTACACACAGCCTCTACCTAAAAGCATTTATCCAACTGTGCATCACTAAGCATACTTCTGGCCCTTTCCATAATTGTTCGGTTCATCCTTTCTGCAACACCATTCTGTTGTGGTGTATACGGAGTTGTCTTTTGTCTGATTATACCTGCATGCTTGCAAAACTCATCAAATTCCTTAGAGTAATATTCCCCTCCATTATCAGATCTTAATATTTTTATCTTTAAACCTGATTGGTTCTCTACTAAGACTTTGAATTCCTTAAACTTAGTGAAAACTTCAGATTTATGCTTCATAAAATAAATCCATGTAAATCTGGATACATCATCAATGAACGTAACAAAATAATGAGATTTTCCAATAGATTCATTATCCACAGGTCCAAACACATCCATATGAATAATCTCTAATTTCTCTTTTGCTCTATTGCTTCCTGAAGGAAATATTTTTTTATTTTGTTTACCAAACACACAATACTCATAGAAATCAAAGTGCTCATCAGAATAAGAGAAATCATCTAACAAATTTATATTCTTAATAGTTTTCAATACATTATTGCTTGTGTGGCCCAATCTATGGTGCCACAACATACATGTATTTTTAGTAATGGCCTCAGATACATAGGAGGCATTACAAACTGTAGTGGCTTCAAGCTTAAATAAGTTCCCAAATCTCTTCCCTTTCACTACCACCAAGTTCCCTCTCACCAATCTGCAGCCATGCTTGTCAAATGTCACATGCATTCCCAAATCATTCAACTTTGAAACTAAAATCAAATTTCTAGCTAATCCAGAAACATGCAAAACACCAGGGAGAGTTTTAATCCTCCCATCACTGAAACACAACAATACCTTTCCTTTCCTGACAATTGGATATGTAGAGTTGTCACCAAGGTAGATATTACCTCCATCATATTCTTCATATGTGGAGAACCATTCCTTATGCGGGGTCATATGAAATGAGCATCCTAAGTCAACCAACCAGTGATCATTAGAAACAAGATTACATGCAAAAAGTAAAACTTCTTTACCTGTATTCAAGGACTTATTTGAAGCACTCTCCCACTGTTTCTTGGGGTTTTTGTACTCCTTCACATGTCCCCTTTTACCGCAGTTCCAACACTTTATTCTTTTTACGAGGAGTCTTAGACTGGCCCTTGGACTTGTCCTTAGCCCCTTTCTGATCTCCTTTAGTTCCCCTTTCCTTAGACCTTCCCTTGATACTGAGAGCATCCCTTGAACTATTCGAACTCTTCTTCCTCAATTCTTGTGATAGTAGCATTGAAACAAGAGCATCCAACTTCGGATCTGCAAGGTTAGCAGTGATAGCAAGGATAATATTCTCCCAAGACTCAGGTAAAGAACATAGAAGTAAGATACATTTATCTTCCTCACTAACCTCAACATCTACTGAATCAAGCTGACTCACCAATAAATTAAAAGAATTTAAATGCTCTGTAACTGACTCACCCTCTTTCATTTTCATGGAAAATAATTTTCTTTTTAAATAAAGTTTATTTACCATACTCTTGGCTTGATATATCTCACCCAACCATTTCCACAATTTGTATGCAGTCTCTTCTTTTGCGATATTCAACAGGACAGAGTCTGAAAGACACAACCGGATGGTTCCTCGTGCCTTCTTATCCAGTCTATCCCACTCATCTTGAGAGACATCGTCAGGTTTCTTCTCTTTTTGGATAACCAACCATTGGTTTCTTTCTTCCAACAAATCTTCCATTTTCAGCTTCCACAACTCATACCCCGTTCCATTGGACTTTTGAATGTCCATTCGAGAGGTTGATGCAACGGTGGATGCAGCCATAATAACAACACAAGACCTGCAAAACAAATGCAACCAAATCTCCCACTGTAGCTACAGCTTCCACACTACCACCCAAGAGTCAAAGCTGGCCAAGCTCTGATACCAAATGTTAGAAATGAAAGCAACACTACTTCAATGGAAATCTGATTCGAATAAATTTTAGCAAACTTTAACTGTGTGTTATTAATGGAGATTGTAATCAAAACATAAACCCACGATACAAAAATATACTAGAAGCAGAATAAAGCACATAACACAAGTGTTTAACGTGGAGAAAACCCTTGCGGGTAAAAAACTCCAAGAAAAGAGGCCAAGTTGTATTATCTTCACAAAAGGAGATTACAAATACATTCACTTCCTCTGTCCTCCAACCTTCACTCTGGTAGAACCTAGGTACCTGTAAACTGTTAGATACACCTCATCTACTATGCTATGGTTTTTATAGAATTTACACAACCTCAAGACATTAAATGACTTCTTACAAGCCCACAACACTTGTCAAGAGTCAACAACACAACCTTGGGCATCGATGGCCAAGAATAGGCTCTTACGGGGTCATAAATGCTATCATACATGCATCCTACACTTGGAAAAAAGTTCCCATGCAAGCTTGAATGACTTGGGGCCAAAAATACCCTCTTACAACATCTTATGACGCATCATATGCTATTATTAGTGTCATAGATTCTTATGACAACTTACAGTTGTCATAGAATCTCTTACACCTTCTTACAACATCTATGACGTGCGTCATAACACTAAAAATAGATTATTCCTCCACATGTGCACCCCACTTTGACCAATTACCATTTACCATAGTAAATGACATCTCGTAACTACCGCTGGCAACTCTAAGACTTACTGTTCAGTAACTCCGTAATTACCGTGGACAGTAAATAATTTTTACCACTGCCGGTGAAACTTGTACATCCCTTATGGGTAATTATAAATTACAAATAATAAATGGAATAAATACAATATTGGGATTTACAAGGTTAATGGCACCTTATCCCAACATCTTAGATGTGAAATCCCTAGAGAGGCATAGCCTAAAGATTGGTGGGATATCGATGATTACCACTTCTTAGGACAATGTGATGTTCAGGTAGGCATACAATGTGGTAGGCATATCGTGATGACTCCTATTTTTGAACATTCTTGGTATCCAATTGCATAACTCTGTTTTCCATAATATTTTAGTAGAAGATCATCTACTATCTTTTTAGGCATAACAATGGTGCTAGCTCTAGAGTCTATCATGGAATTGTGTAGCAGTTTCTTACCCACTATTACTGTTAAGTAGAAGGGGGTGGGTTTAAATTTACTTACCTTTGCCTTTGAATTCATGAGGACATTAGAGTGTTGAGCTTGTGTCACCTTCTAAGGGTGCTTCACTTTCTCTTCCGCACTGACAATTGCTTGGTCTACTAAAGGTGGGTTTTCCTTCTTCTTCAGAGCCTCTTGGAGCAATGTTTTCTATTCCAGAATGGACAAGACACCCCATAGTGAAATTTTAGCTTGTCCCTTCTTCAATTTCTCTACCACATTTAGTAGTCCAACTATTTGAGGTTTGGGAACATATCATGAATATTTTAGCTTCTCGGCTTGGATATTTGGCATTCCGTAACTCTGTGTTGGCATTGCTCGATTCTGCATTGGTACTAGACATGATTGAAAGCCTCAACAACAAGAGGACCAGAGCCTTCTAAGGAACTACCTCAGGGAAAACTATTGCTTCCAGATAGCCTATCACCTGCCTCTTTGACTAGGTGACATAGTCGAATTGCACCTGCGGAGCTTTGGAAGTAGAAGGGTCATTGGCAAACATGGATTATTCCCCTTCAACCCATGAGAACAATGCATGTTTAAGATCTATTTATTCTTCTTGATGCATGGACATCCCTTACATCTAAGACTCTAGAACAACATCTTGTACCCTATGTGATTAATATAGAGATTGTCTGGTTTGGGCCTCTACATGGGAACTCTGTTGCCTTTGTTTTGCCATCTTTTGTTGCAAGTTTCCTCGTGGAAAAGCTTTGGGTTAATGAGGAGCATTGCAAGGAAAACACCATGCATTTGAGTCATCTATAATGTTGTTTTTTCCCAAGACCATGTCTCACACTAGGTTAGGAGGAATTTGTTGTAATGGAGTAGGAATTGACACAAGTTGTTATCGGGGGCCCTATCCCTTAAGAGTTTTGGTATCTATTAGGTTGATATTGGGGCCTAGGACTTTGATAGTTTTGATAAGGGGGCCTCATGTACAAAGTTTGTTGCCTCTTGAGATTAATAATCTCATTGAAACACTCTACAAGATACTCTTCATATCATCTATTTCAGATGCCATTTGGAAGTTTTGGACTGCAGTTATTAGCACTTTGGGAGAAGGGTATACGTACATGGAAGGAGAAGCCTTGTTTGCATTGGGTACAAGAGTTTCAACCTTAGGTGGATCTTCTCACAATGACACCTTAGGAAATGCTTGCATGGGAGGTCTAGGGGGAGATTTATAGCATCTATTAGGTTATTTTCAGCTCTTACTGCTAAATCATAGGCTGCAGGGAGAATTTCTCCTCCTAAGGACTGAATCATAACTATGTCTAAATTGAAAGCCTTGAGATAGAAGACAATAGCCATACCTAGAGGTGGCCATGATGTCATGGGGTCCTTTGCTAGGTCTTATGGAATCTTGTATTGAAGTTTGTGATTGCTTCCCGTGGTGCCTATTTAATGGTTGTCAACTATTGCAGTAGTGAGGATCTGTCCCCCTCACTGAATCTTTTAAAGAATAGATCTCCTAGCTGGTCCCATGTGCTTATTGAGTTGGACAGAAGAGATCTATACCAATTGGGTGTTTTTCCTTTGAATGATGTTGCAAGTAGTCTTAAGGCAACATTTTTCTCTGTCACATAGTGGATTGTACAAATATTTGCTATATCTTGTAGGTGTTCTATGGGAGTTTTTGAACCAACACCCATATACTTAGGTAGAGATTTAAGAGTGTTAGTTGGTATTGGGTCCCATGTAGCTAGTAGTACAGGTGGAATTAGTGGACTGCCACTATTCTGGTTTACAAAATTTCTAGGAGCCCTTGGGATAACCATTTGAATAGGTGGTGGATTTAGGTGAACTACTCTTCTTGTGGGGAGGATGACTAATAGAGGGACTAAAAGAGCTGGGTTTAATGCTGTAATTGATCTTGTTATGGGCCTTTCACTCATACACTCTAACTTCTAATTAGGCGATTGTGGGTTTGAGTCCCATCAAGCATACCAGAAAAATTATTGATGGCTTTTATTGTTCATACCTAGGAATTGCTCCTCATTATAGACAAATCACCATAGTATAGGAAATCTTATGAATGTGGGACTCTTTTGTGAATCACATGATAACCTCTGGGATTTTAGAAGCTTGCTCTTCGTATGAATCTCATTATTTCTTTCTATGAGGGGGGAGAGAAAAGAGAAGATAAACTTTAAATGAAAGAAAATAATCTAAGGAGATACGCTGAAAGATAGTATTTAAACCAATGCATAGAAGGCACACTATTCTCTTGATTAACTCATATTATTAACTAGTGGCTTCGAAGAGCAAATAAGGTATGATCTTAGACCATTCATTAATATCATTCATTAAAAATAAAACAAACGCACAACATCAATACACGAAGCCTAAAAGAAGACTCAATAAACAAGGAATAAGCACAGGATGTCACTCTTTTTCATTGATGAATTGAGAATGAATTACAAAAGACACAAGGGAATGATTACAAAGCACTATATATAGCAACCTGATATTTTGAAATGAGACATTGGGTGAGAAACATCTACTGTATCTACCATTGGTACCATGGCATTGAATCCTCCTGACTTTGCCATCCTTTATGTACCTTTTCATTAATATGGTTCTTGGGATGCAGGCCTGAAGCATTGAAGATTCACCAAGAACTATGTAGGAGACCCAACCACCACTTTGATGCACTGTCAGATTGCCAAGTCATTCTCTATGTGCTCTTTGTAGGCCTAAAAAACTCATTAACTCACTTGCATATGCTGCCCGCACATTGCTTCCCTATTAGGCCTTGAAAGGTCCATAATGCACAAACCGTTAGATCTTGTGGCCCTTGATCGATAGTTTTGAAATCCTCTTTAGCCCCTTTGAATCCATTGGGCCCCATTTCCACGCAACAACCTGGCGCTACTTCTTGAGGTTGTCAGGGCTACAGTGTTGAAATATTGCATGGATACACCAGGTGTTTCCCTTCGCTTGTTCCCCCTTTTGAAGACACTAGGCCCATTGTTGGGAGGATTGTGACACTTGGCATCTCAGTGCAACTCCTTGAAGTGGTTTGAGGAGAATAGGGGCCTACCACAATTTGGCCCAATGACACATGGTACCTTGGCACAACGCTAAGGGTTTGTCAGAACTTCCCTCCCTTTGGGCTTGTGCCATGGATACAAGCGGCATCATCCGCTACCTCCTTACTTTTCTTGAAACCTTTCAAGACTCAGGCCCACCACTGAAAACTTGGGACACTTGGTATTGAGGTACAATGCGGGGATGCTTTAGACCTACAAGGTCTTAGAGATTTGAGATGATGCCATGTGTCTCTTTCGCAACCTCCTTATATTGAAGATACCAGGCCCATCGTCAGGTGAAACATGACACTTAGCACCTCAACACTTTGTAAAGAGACTATCAAACTTGATGACTCCTTCATCTTGTCAAACTCGATGAATCCTTTAGGGAAGAGTTTGACAATAATATTAATCTATTTGCAACAAATGATAATGTACAAACCATAACATAAGGAAAGTGTATTCATTGAAAAGGTTGATAGTTCGTAGCATTGCAACCAAAGAAGGGAGTACTAATACATTGGGAGGCCAATGTAATGTACCCAAAAATTATTTCTTATGCATAAATTTTAGATTTGATTGCATAAATAAAATCCCACAAAAATAAAAAAAATCTAACACAAATTTTCACAAACTAGTCAACATAGATTTTGACAATTTTATCACTAGAACTCCTTGGACCTCCTTCTATTCATAAAATCTCATTATTACACTGATTTGGACCTTTATTATAGCCAACAAAATATCAAATATATCAGCAACAAAATCTGAAAATAACTACTTTTGGAAACCACATAAAAACTACAAATTACCCAACACTAACAACACTAATTTGCTCCAATATGAACGATAATGTCTCCAAACCTAAAAGTTGATCTGAAAGGACAAATGAACAACATAAAATTAATCTACAACAATAGAAAAATTCCCAATACACAATACTAACACCGAAAAATAAACCCTCATAGAAACTATCCCAAACAATGACAACAAATTGCTCCAAAACTATGCTAATATTCTGCCCCAAATAGCAAAATGTGAATCGCCAACTCTATATCTGATCAAAATGAGGTCAATGAAAATAAATACATCTGAAACATGGCTACTACAAAAAAAACACAACACAACACAATAAGCTGCAAATCAATTCCACACCAAACTGCACTCCAAAACCTACAAAACACACACAAAATGAACAACTGGAAGAATCTGCAAATCCTTGAAGCTCCAATGCAACCTCTCAATAAGATTGCTCTCATAAACTAATGGGTTTTCATACACAGAAGGAATTGTAAAAGTACAAGTGCTCATATAGAAAAGTTGAGTTGTAAAATGATAAAAAAAGTCTTTATGTATGTAATTTCTTGGATATAAATAGAGCCCATTAATTGAAATGCCCCTCTCTTGGAAAATAAATTAAAATAATGTTATTTCTAACAACTTCCTTCAAATGTTGCTCACCTACCATAACTGTTGCAAGATTCTCGGCTAAAAATAAGCAATAACTCCTCTCTTATAAGTTGTCATAAAATCTATGATATCCATCATAGAATCAATTATTTTTATCCTTGGGAGTTACAATTACACCTTGTGAGAATGCCACACCCCCATTTGTGCTCAATAATAAAATTTAATATTTAATTGCTTCCATGAATAATAAATCCTTAATTTACGAGATTACAATTAAAATATTAAAGAAAATATTTCCCTATTATTTTCCCTTAGCCCACGGGAAATATAGGAATGGGTTAATAATTTATCCAAATTAAATTTATTAGAAAGGGGACATGACAAGTCCACCCTTTCCAAAATTGCTTGTCCTAAAGCAATTCAAATTAGGATTCTCCATAATTTCAGGACCTTCCCATGTGGCATCTTCTACAGGGAGATTCTTCCAATGAATAAGATATTTTGTTATACTTCTTTTCCTCAAGTTCTTCACCCTAGTATCAAGCACAATTGAACAGGAATCAAGATTAGTCGTCCCTCATAATCTAAAGGTGGAAAATTAATTGAAGTAACAACATGTAAACCAACTACTTTCTTCAAACAAGAAACATGAAAGAGATTATGAATTTTACTACTTAGGAAATTCTAACTCATATGCCACTTCACCCACTTTCCTAGATAGTTTGTAAGGTCCATAAAACTTTGGTTTGAGCTTGTCCAATCCACTTTTATTGATAGAATATTTTTCTATATGGATTTAATCTCAAAAATACCATGTCACCCATTTAAATGTTCTCTCTATATGCTTTTTGTCTGCATATATTTCAGTTGATTCTATGCTTCCTACAAATTATTTTTCAATAATCTAAATATATCTTGGCTTTGATTAACCTAATCATTTTCTATTGGTACTCTACTAAATTTAAGATCAACAAAATTCAATGCATCATATGCATATATAATTCTTTGAATGGAGACATACCAATATACATGTGGTCGGATGTGTTGTAGCAGTATTCTCCCAAATGTAGCCATTTGATCCAAGTCGATTGTTGGCTTGAGACATAGTTTTTTAGATATCCCTCAACCCACTTGTTCACTATCTCAATTTGTCCATCTATTTGGGGATGGTAACTTATACTTGGAGTGATCTTGATGCAAGAGCATCCCAGGGTGTAGATAAATCTTGCATCAACCAAAAAAATATTTGCGTTCTTTCTTTTCCTTCATTTCAGTTCAGTTCAGTGATTTGCAGTTCAACATTTTGTACCACATTTTACTGCATCTTCATATCATATCTCGCAAAGCAGTACTTAGCATCTACATAGTGTCAACTTCATCATATCAAGATTTCAAGTGATTTGGATTTGCCTATAGGAAGTTATCGCTATCAGAAGATTATCAACTTTCACAAGGTAGAGCATTTAGGTAGACAATTTAGAGGAGAAAGTTTACAGAGCACTTTCGTGACTTGCGGAGCCAAATGGAACATCATACACTACACATAAGAACCTGATAGACCTTCCTTGAGGTCCGCACTGAGTTTCATTCATTTGCAGAGCAATACCATATGTTGTGGGCTGACCTACATGTCTCTACACGTTACATCTTTCATTGAAGTTTGTAACCTCTTATGGACGACGCAGAGGATTCTATAAACTTGAAGATGATTGTGAGGCCTACTTATCTCACCTCCTATTTTTGCTTACATCGTATTTACATTTTGATGACATATGGACATTGGGACCGTTGATCCCGTTATTTAGACTTTCTTGACTCTATCCCTATGTTTGATTTGTTAGATTTAGTATGTTGTGATGTGGTTATATCTTACTTGTTATATTTCACTGATGATTATATGATCTGGGACATTCATTTTGATGCTATTTGAGATTTTAGTTGTGGAGTTAATGAATGAATTATTATGTGATTTTGATCTTGAATTGATGTTTAGAAATGCAATAAATTATGAATCTTGTCAATGATGCTATGTGATACTATTCAGGATTTTAGATGATTATGCGACATTGTGTGTGTGCATTTCCTTTCGCTTTGGCTATGGTGAAGATGTACAATTAATCTATTTGCGTAAGTGTGCAGGTGATTTTCCATGCCCATGAAAAATCAGAGGTCATCCCATATCCTATGTGAAATCCGTGTTTAAATTGATCTAATCCCAAGAGGGACCAAGGTCACATGTGTTGCTGCATGACTACATTTATGTTTGATTATGTTTAGGTTTCACCCTTTCTCTTTATTTTATTAATGTGTTGTAAATGTGTATTGTTTAAATTGCACCTTTTGGTGTCATTTATTTTATTTAGGTCTTTTCTTGTGATTTTATGTACCCTATGATTTTATTTTGGCCAAATAATGACCCTAGGTCATACCCCTAGGGTCTAGGGCCAATTTGGACATGTTAAACCATAATATAACCTTCATTGAGACACTCTAAATTTACCCCAAAATTAGGTGACAAATTTTTGAATTTGATTAAGGGGTAGACAAGTCAAGGGTCCACCTTGGCCATTCCCATTACCCTTGGTCATAGTCTACCTTATCTTGAAGGCTTGGGAAGCTCCCAAGGCCTTCAAGTGTGAGAGGCCCATTCCCCATGCTCTCACACATGTGTGAGAGCATCTTGGAGGGAATGAGATTGCCTTAATGGACAAGATGAGGACATGTGTCTCATTCTTATCCTCATGGAGCCTGCAAGTGGGACTCACCCCTCCAGTATGCACTCACACATGTGGGAGAGTGTGAGGTTTTGAGGGATAGAAGTGTGACATGTGTCATCTCCTCATCCCTTGGAAATGGTTAGTGGGATTGTGAGGAAGGAGAAGGTGACATGTGTCACCTTCTCATGCTTCAAGGTTCTTGTGTGTAGCCAATTAAACTCCCTCTTTGAGAGAGGGAGAGGGTTCTTCTTTTGGCTTGTCTTTCTTTGATTATTGCTTTTGAGGAGAGTTAGCTAGATTTGGAGAAGTTTTGGAGGCAAGAAGCTTGGAGGAGGACTTGGGGAGATCTCCACCAACTCTTACCATTTAAAGGTAAGCTTCAAGGATTTATGCCTTCCTCTTTGTTTTACATTTCAATGTGTGGATATTTCTTGTGTGTTTTTGAGTATTGGTTTTGTTGTGTGAGTTTGTTTTGTGGGTGTTTCGATGATGCTCTCCATTGAGGAGAGCTCATCTTGTATGGGGTGGGAGAGGAGTGAACCTCCTCGAGGTCACCTTCATTATTTATTGAGGTATTGATGGCCATGGAAGTATTTGGGAAGTATTGAGGTTTTTGTGAAGGCATGAGTGCCTTGGAAATGTGATATTGAGAAATGTTAAGGCTAGAGGCCTTGTGTTATGAGAAATATGAGATATTTGAGTTTTGGGTGCACCTCTGGAGTTTAGAGCAGTCCACTCTTCTACCTCCAAAATCCATGAAAATAGATTAGTTGTGTGCAAACCTTGGGAGGGTGTTAAATTGGTTGTATGTGTGTTTTTTGTATAAATCTTGTTGTGAGTGAAACTAGTTTATGGATGACCTCCAAGCTCGGGGGTGACTCTTCTCAAGTCTATGGTAGGGAGGTGAGCATTCCCATGGGCATGGGAAATCCTTTGCTATTTTTGTGGTAGGTTTGTGGACATTAGAGTTTTGGAGCTTTGAAGGGAGTTGTAATTTCTATTGTTTCTGTTTAGTATGGCTATTTGGAAGCCATGGCCCTTGAGGCCTTGTAATTTTTGTAAGACAGTGAGCTCTCTTTTGTATATGTTGTAAACAAAAAAATATATTTATGTATTCAAGTTTTGTTTATGAAAGGTTGCTGTATTATTTCTCCTACCCTCTCTATCTATCCTTGAAATGAATGTATTGCTTAGTTTGACAGAAAAAGAAATGCAAGGTTTATTTTAGCTTACCTTAAAAGTGAAATAATAGAAAAAATGTTATTACATTATTAAGTAGGAGGAATCTATTTTGTGTTAATACCTTTATTTCTTATGTTCATTTAAATGTGTGTATATATGAGAAAAGAAAATGAGTTAATAAACTTGCTGTGTGAAATATGGTCTACTTTTTGTATACAAAAAATGAATTTATTGTTGTTGAAAAAGCAAAAGAGAGCATATGTTTACTGTAGTTACAAAAAGAAAAAAAATGCATAGTGTAGTTACCCTTTAAAAAATGAAAAAAATGGGTTCACTATTTTATTTTATTTCAAAAAAAGCACAATAAGAAAATTAATTGCAAGTTTATGTTGAAATGATATGTGTGTGTGTGTGTGTGTGTGTGTGTGTGTGTGTGTGTGTGTGTGTGTGTGTGTGTGTAAATCTACCTTTAGACTCTTATTTTAAATTTACTGTGTTTTTCTTACATAATAGAAAATTATTTTCTTACAATGTGGCTGAGTATATATACATGTGTACACACACACACATATATACACGCATACAGGTATAAACACTCATAAATATATCTACCTTAAAAGTGAAATAATAGAAAAAATGTTATTACATTATTAAGTAGGAGGAATCTATTTTGTGTTAATACCTTTATTTCTTATGTTCATTTAAATGTGTGTATATATGAGAAAAGAAAATGAGTTAATAAACTTGCTGTGTGAAATATGGTCTACTTTTTGTATACAAAAAATGAATTTATTGTTGTTGAAAAAGCAAAAGAGAGCATATGTTTACTGTAGTTACAAAAAGAAAAAAAATGCATAGTGTAGTTACCCTTTAAAAAATGAAAAAAATGGGTTCACTATTTTATTTTATTTCAAAAAAAGCACAATAAGAAAATTAATTGCAAGTTTATGTTGAAATGATATGTGTGTGTGTGTGTGTGTGTGTGTGTGTGTGTGTGTGTGTGTGTGTGTGTGTGTGTGTGTGTGTGTGTGTAAATCTACCTTTAGACTCTTATTTTAAATTTACTGTGTTTTTCTTACATAATAGAAAATTATTTTCTTACAATGTGGCTGAGTATATATACATGTGTACACACACACACATATATACACGCATACAGGTATAAACACTCATAAATATATCACATATATTTATGAGTGTTTATACCTATATATATATACACACACACACATACAGGTATAAACACTCATAAATATATCACATATATTTATGAGTGTTTATACCTGTATGCGTGTATATATGTGTGTGTGTGTACACACACATACAGGTATAAACACTCATAAATATATCACCTATATTTATGAGTGTTTATACTTGTATGCGTGTATGTATATATATACAGGTATAAACACTCATAAATATATGTGATGTATTTATGAGTGTTTATACCTATATGCGTGTGTATATATATACACACACATGCATATACTTCTATTTTTGTTTATATTATGGAAATCTTAAAAAAAAAAAGATATTAACATTTTGTAGGGTTTCCTAAACCCTAACGGGCAGTGAAATGTTTTAAAAAAAAGAATATCAGATGGGGCAGGGGCCATGGCCACCGCCATTAGTTCGTCGTTTATGGTGGAGGGAGGACAGACCCCCCGTCCACCCTCCACATATCTGTGGAGGGTGGGCGGGGAGGCCGCCCCACCTCCACCTTCCTTCACTACCTTCGGCGCTCGACGCCCCCTCTGAAAATCTAACCTACAGTCCTTCGATCGCTGTTCCTCTGTTCTACCTTGCAAAATATTTCATCATTTAATATATATATATATACTCTCTGGTTCATGATTTTAACAGCTTGTGTGTATATATATACACACACATGGTGACAAAAAAAATGCCCCTATGTATACCTCCCCAAATGTAGAGGCCTCCATGGCCATGCTCCTGCAACCTACAAGAAGAGAATCGGAAAACTAAGAGAAGATAGAAGAGAAAAGAAAACAAAGAAAACAAAATAGAAAATGAGATTAGGGTTAGGGAAAAGAGAGGGAAATAGGAAATAAAAATTATTAGGGTTGTGGAATCAAAAAGGAATTAATAGATTTGGGGAAAATTGTTTTGCACGTGAATTTATTTTATAATCCCTTTTCTCATCCCACTTTTGCCTAATTTATGTTGGAGAAAATTATTGAAGTGGGCTTATGTCCTTGGAATTATTTTAAACCTAGATTTTTGGCCTTATCTAATTTCTTTGATTATTAAGTTGTAGGATTAAATTTTACCTTGGCTTTTTAGATTAATTTAGGTGGGATATTTGAAAGAGGGCATAGGTGTGGAGAATAATGTTAAAAAATTTAATTTAATCCTTTTAGTTTTATTTTGGCTAATCTATAAGCGTAAAGGAGATTTTTAATTTAATTAATTATTTAATTTTATCGACTTGGCTAAATAAGGAATGTTGAAGTAAATTAGGTTTAAGAGTAAATTTAATTTTAAATTATTGCTTTTAAAAGGTCTCAGCTAGGGGATCTTTTTTAAAAAAAAATTCCATTCATAACAAAGTGGCGTTATGCTGCCAATTTTTTCCCGAGGTTTAGGAAAGGATAATTAAGTGATTTATTTATGCATTAATGTATCGCTTTAATTGTTATTAAGCTTTTGATTTATGGCTTAGATGAATTTAATTAATCTCTTTTGTTATAGTTCTTAGGGTTGGATTTCGACACTTGTTGAAATCACATCACCTCAGCTAGGTTAAAACTAGGGTAGTTCCCGTTTGGGAATTCTACCCTCTTAGCGACGCTTTTCACGTTGCACAACCCTCATAGTAGGCTTCATCTCATAGGGGTTGCGAAGGGTGTTCACATTACCCTGACTTTCGATTAACTTTTTACGCCTTTGTGTGTATGCCACTGAGCACGCTTGATGCGTGTGAGGGGGTTTTTAGGGACATGTAGAAAAGTTTTTGATATTTTGTGTCATGACCACATGACAAATGTGGACATGAAACATGTGTTGTGACCACATGGGAAATGTGGGCATGACAATGATATATATAGATCTCTTAGATGCATTAGGAAAGTAGTTAGTTGACTTAAGAAGATAGATAGTGGAATTCTTTCCGCAAGGCACTTCAATACCATATCTTACATATTTGTTGTAACCCAGAAAGTAGGCCTGTGAGCCCTTTGATTGTAGCCTGCATGTTGGTGACATATGAACATTGTAATTCTTTGATATATTGAGTATATGAAACTTCCATTTCATTCTATGATTGTGTTGCTTCTGTTGTGTTTACTCTAGCTACATGGTTTGGACAGTTCATTCTTTGAACCCTCCTACCATGACTGCACAAGATCTTGGTACCTATCAAGAGAAATAATTCCTACCAAAATGAACTGAGAAATCTACTATCTCTATCACTGATGATATTCTTGGGCAACCCATGCAGTTTGAACACTTCTTTGAAAAATAAATTAGCAATTTGAGAAGCTTTGAAATATGTAGAGCTAGAAAAAATGTCCATATTTGGTCAATCAATCCATTACAACAAAAATGCAATCTTTTCCATGTACCTTGGGCATCCCAGTAATGAAATTCATGGATATAGTTTCCCATTTTTGTTCAAGAATGGGAAGAGGTTGTAGAAACCTTGCAGGAAACAAATGGTCTTCTTTATTCTATTGACAAGTTGCACATTCACTTATGTGATTAAGGACATCCTCCTTGAGTCCCTTCCATGAGAATATCTCCCTGATTTGTCTGTAGGTTTTGAAAAATCTTGGATGTCCTGCTAAAGGTGCATCATGAAAGGCTTCCAAGATTTTCTTCATTTTAGATTTAGGAACAATGAACACTCTATTCTTAAATAAAATGAGCTCATATGCTACTATGTACCTATCATCCTTCTCCACTTCATCAAGAATATTATTAGTGGCAAATAATTTTTTAGCATACTCTGCCATAATGGGAACTTTCCAATTTGTAAAATAGTAGAAATGATGCATAGAGTGGGAATTCTAGAGAGAACATCAACTATTGTAGTCTTCTTTCCCTTAACATATTCTATATCAAAATCATGCGTGTGACTTACCCACTTTTGTTGTCTATCATTCAAATCTTGCTAGCCAAGAAAGAACTTCAAACTATTATGATTTGTTTTAACAACAAATCTACCACATACTAGATATTGTCTGAACTTCTCCAAAGCATACATTATAGCCAAAATTTCTTTATCATATATGGAGAATTCTTTTTCAAAATATTTTATCTTTCTACTCTCAAAAGTTATGGGGTTTCCTCTTTGAGATAGGACAACTCCAATTCCTTTGCTTGAAGCATCATGCTCTACAACAAATGGGAGTGAGAAGTCTAGAATTGCAAGGACTGGACAAGAAATTATTGTCTGGTTTCAACTTATCAAAGGTGGCTTGTGTATTCTCTACCCATTCAAATGCTCCCTTATTTGTCAAATCAATAAGAGGTGCTACAAGTTGTGAAAACCCCTTAACAAACCTCCTATAATAATTGCACAATCCAAAGAAGCCTCTAAGCTACATAAGATTTGTAGGAGGTGGCTAATCTAGAATAGCTTGGATCTTTTGTCAAGATCCACTTGGACTCCCTTGGCACTTATCACATACCCCAAGTATAGTATTTATGTTAATCCAAATTCACATTTGGATAATTTGGCAAAGGAAGATTACTGTTCAAGAATACTCAGAATTCTATCCAAATGCTTCAAATGCTCTTCCTAACTTTTACTATAAATCAAAATATCATCAAATAAAACTAACACAAACTTCCTCAAATTATTATGAAATACCTGATTCATACATGATTGGAAAGTGGTTAGAGCATTGGTAAGTCCAAATGGAATAACCAAGAACTCAAAGTGATTACAATGACACTAGAATGTAGTCTTCTTAATATCTTCTTCTCTCATGTGTATTTGGTGATATTTAGATCTCAAGTCAATCTTTAAAAAATACACAGCTCCATGTAACTCATCTATCTAGGGGATATGATATCTATTCTTGATAGTCTTTTTATTCAAAGCTCTTTAGTCTATGCACATACACATAGTGCCATCCTTCTTCTTAAACAATACCATAAAAGATGTAAAAGAACTAGAGATAGGCCTAATGTACCCCATATCCAGAAGTTCTTTTATAGCTATCTCAATCTCTTGTTTGTAGTCATAACAAGCTTAAAACCAGATTCCAACTCTATGATATGCTAAAATCCTCTTTCTGGTTGAGAGGAACCTCCTGCAACAATATCATAAAAATGCATGAAATAACAGAAATAGCAGAAACACAGAAGGAATTTATTGATCGCAAGCCACTTCAAGGGGGCAACCTCCTTTGAGCAAGCTCAATACAATAAATTTGTGGATGCCTTCATTGGCCTCAACATGTACTTATATACTAAGTCTAATCTAAACAACTATTACTTCCCATGAATGTGGGATAATACAATATGCTCACGGGATGACTTACAAAGCATATGCGTCCAAATGTAATATATTAACAAAGTAAAGAGAAGGGTTAAACACGGGTTCCTAACATCCCCTCCCTCTTAGAAAAGCTTTGTCCTCAAAGCTTAAGCTGTGGAAATTGTTGTTGAATTTGAAGGAGTGGTTCCCATGTAGCATCCTCTGGTTGCATTAAGTGCCATTGAATTAAGACCTCTGTGATGGATCAGGAGCGAAGTTGACGGGTGAGTCTATCAAGGATTGCCTTCGGCTCCAAAATGATGGATCCTTCGTTATCCAGTTATGGTAAAACAACTTGTACTCTGACGTTGGTGCCAAGAACTTTCTTTAGACAAGAGACATGAAATACTGGATGAACACAGGAAGAAGGAGGAAGCTCCAATTTATAAGCAACTGACCCAATCTTCTGAAGAACCTTACATGGCCCATAGAACTTCAGAGCTAGCTTATGACGCCATTTGAGTTTCAGGGATGATTGCTTGTATGGCTATAGACGAACAAAAACCATATCACCTACTTGAAAAGTATGCTAAAAATGGTGTTGATCAGCTTGTTGTTTCATTTAATTTCTTGCCATGTGAAGATTGTCTTGCAGGATGCGAAGAATCTGATCTCGGGTTTGGAGAACCGCGTCGACTGCCTGAACTGCTAAACTGCTAGGGGTGTATGGAAGGAGCACTGGTGGTGCCTAACCATAGATTGCTTCATATGGAATCATTTTAGATGTTGTGTGGTAGGAGGTATTGTACCACCATTTAGCGAGAGGAAGCCACTTTTCCCACTGATGATGTTGTTCAGAGGTGAAGCAACGAAGATAAGTTTCTAAACATTTGTTGATAATTGTAGTTTTACCATCTATTTGTGGGTGATACTCAGAACTCATCTTCAGTTTGGTGCCAGTGTGTCAAAATAGTTCTGTCTAAAAATGACTGGTGAAAGTTGCATCACAATCTGAGACAATGGAAGAAGGAATGCCATGAAGATAGAAGATCTAATCCATGAAAATTTGTGCTAATGAGGAGGCTATATAGGGATGGTTGAGGGCACAAAAATGACTATATTTGGAGAGGCGATCAACCATAACCAAGATCACTGTCTTTCCTCCAGATTTAGGGAGCCCCTCAATGAAATCCATAGAAATATCTATCCAAATCCGTGTAGGGATGGGAAAGGGTTCGAGCAATCTAGGAATGAGTGTCGTTTCACCCTTGTTGCGTTGGTAGGTATCACATTCAACCACCATCTATTGAATTTCCCTTTTCATTCCCTTCCAAAAGAAGTTACGCCGTGCCTACTCATAAGTTTTGAGGAACCCAGAGTGCCCTACCGATGGAGAAGAATGGAGTTCATAGAAGACAACCTACTGATGATCTGTGCTCTAGGGAAGCACCAGATGACCCTTGTATCATAGAGAAGCACCATCCCAAGAGTAATGTGGTACAACAGAGGGGTTAGTGGCCAACTGTTGAATGATTTGAGATAATGAAGAGTCATTGGCATAGCCCTGCTGGACAGATTCCAACCAATTTGGAACAAGCATAGAAATAGCTAAAAGGGAATCTTGGTCATCAAATGTACGAGAAAGAGCATCTGCCACAATATTGTTCTTACCCTTCTTGTAAGTGATCTCACAGTCATAACCCATGAGTTTTCTAACCCATTTCTGTTGTGCTGAGGAGGAGACTCGTTGTTCCAGAAAATATTTCAGACTCTGGTGATCCGTCTTGATGCAAAAATGATTCCTTAGTAGGTATGGCCGCCACTTCTGTACTGCATGCAAAATAGCCATCATTTCCTTCTCATATGTAGAGAGTACTAAATTCTTGCTAGAAAGGGCTTTGTCGGTGAACACAATGGGATGTTCTTCTGGAAGGAGAACAACACCAATTCTATTGCCGCAAGCATCACTCTCAATGGTGAAGGTCTTGGAAAAATCTAGCATAGCTAGAACAGGTGTAGTACACATAGCTTGTTTCAATTTTTCAAGTGCACACTTAGTAGCATGTGTCCAGATAAAAGCATCTTTTTTTAACATAGCTGTTAATGGAGCTGCAATCTTCCCGTAATCCTTGACAAACTTGCGATAGTAGGCCATCATCCCCAAAAAACCATGGAGGCTCTTGAGCGTCTGAGGATGCGGCTAATTTTTCATGGCATCTATTTTTGTAGGATCCACTCAAACCCCTTGGGGCTGAAACAATATGCCCGAGATACTCCACTTCCTCCTAGCCAAAAACACATTTAGACTATTTTACATAAAGATGATGATCAAAGAGAAGTTGCAGTACGAGATCCAGACATTGGAGATGCTTAGCCCATGTTTTACTATAGATGAGGATATCATCAAAGAAGATCAGAATGAATTTCTGCAGGTAGGGCCAAAATATTTTATTCATCAATGCCTAGAATGTTGAAGGAGCATTAGTGAGGCCAAAGCGCATGAACAAAAACTCACCATCATGCATGCAGAAAGCCGTTTTAGGGATATCATCCTCATGAACCTGAATTTGGTGATACCCAGAACAAAGATCCAACTTGGAGAAAAAATGAGCACCATGAAGCTCATGAACAATAGGAATCGAAAACTTATCCATGATGGTGATGTGATTAAGTGCTCGGAAGTCAATGTCGAGGTGCCATGACCCATCTTTTTTCTGGACAAGGACTGGTGAAGAAAAGGAACTGGTACTGGGGTGAATAATACCTTGTTTCACTAAGTCTCGAACGAGCATCTCAATCTCTGTCTTTTGGTGAAATGGGTAACGGTAGGGCCTAATATTGGGAGGAATGCTTCCATGAAGGAGCTGAATATGGTATTCCTCTGGTCGTGAAGGTATCAATCCCACTAGTTCGACAAAGACACATGCATACCTATCCAAAATTTGTTGTAGATCTAAAGGAGTAGTGGAGACTGCTGATGGTTGCACTTGAATGGAATGGAGCTGAGCAATGACACCATGTGAATTCTTCTTCAGAATCTTTTCCATGCGATGTGAACTTATGACGCTGAGAGACCCCGGTTGTAAGCCCTTCAATGTGTGTTTTTGCCCATTGTCTGAAAACTGCATCCAAAGTTCAGCAAAATTCCATAAGATGGGTCAAAGTGTGCGTAACCATTGGTCGCCCAAAACAACATCACATCTACCTAAGGGTAAGGCAAACATATTAGAGCACAGGTTATAATCTCCCATAGAGATATGCACATTGTGACACTTCCCTTTTCAAGGTAATGTGCCCCCATTGGCAATCATGCCTTCAAAGATGGAGCAAGGATGGACAAAAAAATCAACTTGTTTCGAGATCCGAGGGTCAATGAAGTTATGAGTGCTACCAGAATCAATGAGTATTGTAAGAGGGAGCTTCTTGAAGTAACCCTTGATCCACATGGTTTGTGGGGTGGTGACTCCTACTAAAGCATGGAGAGAGATCTTTGGGTGGTCTTCTTGAGAAGTAGGATCAACAAGAGACTGCTGAGTGTCGACCTGATGATCCACTATATCCTGAGCATCCGCATAAACTTTAGTTTTAGGTGGAGAATCCACATCCAAGAGATAGAGCTTTTGTTCAACACATCTATGTCCCTGAGTGAATTTCTCATCACAATTATAACAAAGCCCTTTTTCTCTACGTTCTTGCATCTCTGCTTCAATCAAATGCTTGATAGGAGCTATTCTAGGAGTTGGGTTTATTTGAGGTCATTGGGAAGCTATATTTTTGAATGGAACAAAATTAGATTTGGATCGTTGTTGAGCTATGATCTTGTCCTCCACCAACTTAGCCAACCCTAAGGCTTCCATCATTGTGCTGGGACGTAACATTTTAACCTCAGAGCGAATTGCATCCTTCAAACCACTGACAAAACAACTCCTGAAGAATTCCTCAAACAATCCCTCTGTGTGATTGGCCAGTTTTTCAAATTCTGTCTAATATTCTATCTAATATTCTCTCACAATGCTTGTTTGGCGCAGTTTAGTGAGTGCTCCTGTGAAATCATCAAAAGCACTAGGGCTAAATCATTGCAAAATGAGTTTGCAAAAATCTGTCCATTTTGGCTCTTCATGAGCCTTGATGTACCAACGGAACCATTGAAGGGCTTCATGTTCCAAATGAAAGGATGCAAGTGGAACTTTGTTGACATCAAAAGTATTATGCAGACTGAAATATTGTTCTGCCTGGTATATCCATCCAGTCAGATCATCACCATTGAAGCTAGGAAAATCAAGCTTCGGCCCACAAAAATTGCCAGAAGAAGAAAACCAAGTGTCTGCAGAAGACTCTGGCTGCCGTCTATTATTCATGGCTGAATGGTGAAGATTGAGGTTGAGAAGTTTTTCATTCAGATCTTGGAGTTTGGTCTTAAGGGATGCAAGTTTATCCTCCATGTTTTTTGCTCTTGTGTGGGTGACAACCATAACCAGGAGATTTTTTTTTTGGGAATGGGTAGAAAAACAAAAATGGAAACATTTTTAGTAAAGGAAAATTTGGATTTGGGAAAAAATCTGATGGGTAATTGGGGTTTGACTAGGTTTTGGACACTTTCTAAGGGAAAGGAAAACATAAAATGTGGATCTCAGAAGTAGGGTGAAGGAATGGGAAAATTTGTCCAAGAGGGACAAAGGAGCAGAAAGATGAAATGAACACTGTGGTAAAATTTGAAGGCTATTGGGTGAGAATTGAAGAAGTTATGACAAACCCTAAAAATAGACAAATGTGGGATTTTTGGCTTCGATAAGTGGAAATTGGGATAGGGTCCTCAAGGAAGGAAATATGTAGAATGAAATTTCATGGGTTCCAGTGAATTTTGAGAGGAAACGGAGCTAAAGCAAGGAAGATATGGTGAAAAAACAATTTTTTTTACTGGAAACGATCTGTAACTACTCTAGACAGATTCATTCTGTGATTTGCCGGCTGTCAATAGATATGGGCCCCTAGTATGTTTGGCTTCCTAAAGGTTTAGGGGAATCACTTGGCCACCAATGCTGTCTAACGGCTTGCGTATTGGGGAAGTACCCCTCACTCCATGGCACAGGTAAAACTGATAACCGCTTTGCCACAAACAACAACTCTTGGTTTACCTCACGGATGGGAACTAGTCAATCAGGTAGGGGTCATTGCCCTTTTCACTGGCAGGTCCTCTCAATGGGCTAGCTACTTCAAGGTTCCTTTGGTACTCCTCATAAGGAGTTTTAGGGATATATGCCCAGGCACTTCCCACAGTTAAGCGGATAGGGATATTCCCTGATCCAAACCTGCATTTGAAATGAACAATACAGATGCAAAAAAGAAAGAACTACTGCAATAATCACAACGCCTAGAGGCCACTGTAGAAAAAAAATTGGTAGAAATTCCACCCAGTGAGCCTAAGAAAGTGCTCTAATACCAGATGAGAGGAACCTCCTACAACAATATATTGAAAATGCATGAAATAACAGAAATAGCGGAAACACAGAAAGAATTTATTGATCGTAGGCCACTTTGAGGTGCAACCTCCTTTGAGCAAGCTCAATACAATAAATTCGTGGATGCCTTCATTGGCCAAAACACATACTTATATACTAAGTCTAATCTAAACAACTATTACTTCCCATGAATGTGGGATAATATAATATGCTCATGGGATGACTTATAAAGCATATGCGTCCAAATGTAATATACTAACAAAGTAAAGAGAAGGGTTAAACACGGGTTCCTAACACTGGTGGTAATCCTGAAGGCAAGTTATTAAAATCCACACTATGCTTATCCAAAATCTTTTGAATTTAAATATGAAATGGACCATTCCTACCTTTTGATGTTTCTTTTGAAATTACCAAACAACTAGGAACCCATGCAACTTGGCTTCTTTGAAAAAGTCTTTTCGTCCTTCTTGCTATCACCACTTGAGGAGCTCCATTTGTAATTCATTTTAAAACTACATCTTTTCCATCAGATTTGAACTTGATTTCCATTCTTTGATAATATGTGAATACCCTCCCAAGGAGTGTAGCCACTTCACACCCAAAATTACGTCAATATCACCCAAACCCACAACATAAAAATCATCACAAACCTTACGATCTCCAAAGGCTATGTCAAGCTTCTATATCCTCTTTGAACATGGAATGTTATATCCATCAGCAATAATGACACTGAAGACTTCAAAATCATCTGCTTTCAGTCTTCTTTTTACCAAACTTTCATCAATGAAATTGTGGGTAGCCCCACTATCAATCAACATAGTAATCCTTTACCCAACAAGCTCTCCATGAGCTTTGAAGGGATGGTATCTAGGTGATCTTGAAGGAGCCACAAGTGTGCCACCAATATTTTCCTCTGTTTCTTTCTCCTCGCGTACATTATCTTCTAAGTCTAAAAATTCTTTAGGTTCATCTGATTTTGAATCTTTGTCTATTATAATCTTGATGTAATGAACTTGCCCTTTGCCAAGGCATCTATGTCCTAGATCCCATGGCTCCCCGCAAGAAAAACATAGCTTCTTCCTTCCAAGTTCATTCTTTGTGTCCTCATCAACCTTCTTTGCTACAAGTGGAGATGTAGTCTTTTGTGTTGGTGTAGGAAATCCTTTCTTTTATGAACTTCCCTTGGGCTTATTCCAAAATGATGGCTTTGAATAAGTTTTCTGCTGAGGAACTGTAACTTCCAAATCAAAGGCCTTCTTGATAGATTCTTGCGAAGATGAGGGATTGAAGGCTCTCACTAATCCCCTTAGGTTCTCAAATAATCCTTCTACAAAAAGTACAACAACCCTCCTGTCTGAAATATTAGTAACCATTATATAAAGCTTCTAAAAATCAACAACATAATCCTCCACATTGCCACTTTGTCTGAGTTGAGCTAATTCAATGAAATGCACTTCAGGATCCTTCCTATCAAATATTTCAATCAATCTTTTACAAAACTCTTCATATGTGTGGATCAGACTATGACCTTAGGTAATCAACACATGGTACCACCAATCATGAGCTATGCCCTTGAGATGGAAAGTGGAAAACTTGACAGCTTCATCTTCTGTCATTGGTTTGAGAGAAAATATACATCTAACTTTTGTAGCCAAACTATGGCAGCACTTTTCTCTTATCAATCAAAAGTAGAGAGAGTTAGTTTTCCCAAATCCTTTTTCTTTGATTGTAATATAGGCTCTTGCTTGTCACACCCTTGGTCTTCCTCATAGTCATGCAATTTATCAATATGATGGCCTCTTGGATCTCAACTGGGAGTGTTATGTATTTTGCATTGCAAGCAGAGATGTCCTCTTGAAATGAAGTTTGTGTCTCCTTAGGAATAACTTATTCTTTTCAAATTAAAGTGGTCTTTAAAGTTCTATCTGCAAATCTAACCCCTAAATTCTTAGTATTGACTTCTTTTCCTTTTCCTGTGTCATTGGTGCTTGCTCTTGAAGTACTGGCTTCTCCATTATTATTATTATTGGGTCTGTTTGAATTATTCTGTATCAATTGTAACATTTGACTGAATATATCAACAAGGAAGTTTTTCCCCTCTGTCATCCATCAAACTTCCTTACAACATTCTCCTATCTGCCATTGCTTCCTCTTGTTGCAATTTATTTTGCTCTCTTCTCAAATATTTGATTTCTCTATCTTTAGGAAGCATCAATCATCAAAAAAACTCTTCAAGATAGAAATATCAAATATTTGGTACCACTGTAATGTTCCCAACAATTATTTTTTATGAATAAATTTTAGATTTGATTGCCTAAAAAAATCCCACAAAAACAACAAATCTAACACAATTTTTCACAAACTAGTCAACATAGATTTTGACAATTTTATCATTGAAACTCCTAAGATCTCCTTCTATTCATTAAATATGATTATTAAATTGATTTGTACTATTAATACAACCAATACAACATCAAATACAATAGCAACACAATCTGAAAATAATTACTTCTGGAAACCACACAAAAACTGCAAATTACCCAACACTAACAACACTAATTTGCTCTAATCTAAAAGATAATATATCCAACCCCATAAGTTGATCTAAAAGGACAAATGAATAGAAAAAATTGATCTACAACAACACAATCTACAGTACAAAACACTAACATTGGAAACAAACTCCCACACAAGCTATCCCAAACAATCATCACAAATTGCTTCACAACTATGCCAATATTCTGCCCCAAATAGTAAAATATTAATCACCAACTTTATAGCTAATCAAAATGAGGTCAATGAACAATAATACATCTGAAACATAGCTTCTACAACAAACACAGCACAACACAATTAGTTTCAAATGAATTCCACACCAAACTGCACTCGAAAACCTGCAAAAACACACACAAACTAAACACGTGGAAGAATCTACAAATCCTTGAAGCTCCAATGTAACCTTTGAGTAATATTGCTCTCACAAACCAATAGGTTTTTCATCCATTTATCTCTACCTTTAATGGGTTTTCGTCCACAAAAGGAATTGTAAAAGTACAAGTGCTTATACAGAAATGTCGAGTTGTAAAATGATCAAAAAAATCCTTTTGTATGCAATTTCCTGCATGTAAATAGAGCCCATTAATTGAAATGCCACTCTCTTAGAATATAAATTAAAATGATGTTATTTCTAGAAACTTCCCTCAAATGGTGTTCACCTATCATAACCACTGCAAGATTCTCGACTAAAAATAAGTAATAACTCCCCTCTTACAAGCTATCATAAAATCTGTCATATCCATCATAAAATCAACTATTTTTATCCTTGGGAGTTACAATTACACCTCATGAGAATCCTACGCCCCTATTTATGCTCAATGATAATAAAATTTAATGTTTAATTGCTCCCATGAATAATAAATCCTTAATTTACAGGATCACAATTAAAAAATAAAATAAAATATTTTCCTATTATTTTGCCATAGCCCACAAGAAATACACGAATGAGCTAATAATTTATCCAAATTAAATTTATTAGAAATTGGACA
The DNA here is from genome assembly GCA_027924645.1 of Cunninghamia lanceolata. Classification (NCBI taxonomy): domain Eukaryota; kingdom Viridiplantae; phylum Streptophyta; class Pinopsida; order Cupressales; family Cupressaceae; genus Cunninghamia; species Cunninghamia lanceolata. The sequence goes on along the minus strand of BSBN01000531.1, from coordinate 6,331,822 downwards.
TGATAGTCAAAATGATGAACTTGATGTTGGATTATTAATTGTCAAGTATACAAGGGCCATGCTAACCTCTAATCCATGAATAAAATCATATCTTGTAAATGGAGCTATAGGATATATTTCAAACATAATATACAAACTTAGAAGTGCCCCACCAAAACCACCAACATATGTTATGGTGGAATTTGACAATCACTTTGGAATGCCATTTGAAAATGCATCTCCAAATATGATTGCAATTGCACCAATACAAAGGGGACACACATATTAACTACCTTTATTGTTAGCTTGGGCACTAACAACACACAAACCCCAAGGATTGACTCTTCCTAAAGCAATATAATTGACATAGGACAAAGAGAAAGAGCATTGCTAACATTGGTGGATATATCACATGTTAAGTCTTTGGATGGATTAAGAAATTTACCACCATTTTCCTATGGCTACTATGAAAAAGTGAAAACAAGAAAACAACTCTCCAAAAATAAAGTTGAGGAAGAAAGATTCAAATCTTTGAAATAACAACAATGTTATGTATTTCGTATATATTGACATATTTCATGTATATTGACATATAAATTTCTTCTATCAAACACTTATTGCTCCTTTAATGTGATGTACATTTTGGTTTTGGATATTATGAAATGTCTCACTAAAATTTTCAATAATGTTTAATAAATCTCACATATTTTATGCATTTAGATGAGTATAATAGGCTTCCTTATTTGTCAAAGGAAAATATAATTTTTTAGAGACACAAGAAACAAATAGATGCTAAATTAACACTTTACAGGCTACACCTATAGATACTACTAGCATAGATATCTTAATTACAACTCTCTAAAAGACACACAAAGATATCAATTTCGAGGTGCCTATATATCCTAAATAAAACATTCAATATAGACACCTTAAAATTGATATCTCTAAGTATCTAAAATAATCCAACCAAAATAAATCCAAAGTGAAGGGTGTGCATTTCACCATTACCATACTTTATAATTCATATGCAACATTTAAAAAAACATAAATGAACTAAGATAGAAAACAAGAAGAAACATTCTTTTTCCACTTCGTTATCTTGTCTCATTAGAGGAATATACAATGATTTTATCCTACCAACAAAAAAATGGGACCATTGGATGGTATTTTAATCTACAAAACACCAAGTTCCATATACATGTCCAAAAATTGAAAATTAGTTTTTAGTCCTTCGAAATATTTGTCAAAATGAAAATTAGAGTATGTGCATAGGCTTAAATTTAGTGATTTTTTTGGGTATAAAATACAACTAATTTTTTTTAGAAGATTGTATCATATAAAAGAAGATTTTTGGACATATTGTTAAAAATTATATAAAATTATAGTAAAATATATATCTCATTTATAATATACTTTTTAAAAATAAGATATATTTTGATATTTAAACTTGGCAACATTGAATGGATAATATTAGGACCATGACAATCGTTTAAACCATTTATTTGCCCCTTGCTTTTAGTTGGGTACTTAAGGAGTGTGTTTGGTATTTTAGGTGTTGTATTTAAAATTTTTAAAATAGGATTAAGGTTTAAAAAAATGATAAAAAATTAAAAGTTTTTAAAGTTGTTTTTGTTTTGTTTGTTTTTATTTAATTTGCTTGTTTGTTTGTTTTTTAATTTGATTTTTACATATATTAATAAATGATATTGTTGTTGAAGTTGTTTAGGTTGATTATAATTTATAGAAAAGCACAATTTTATTTTGAAAGTGTTTTATGACCTAATGAACTTCATTTTGGAGATTTTTTTATTTAATGTTTTAAATTTTTTGTTATTAACACAATCTTGTATATATATATATATATATATATATATATATATATACCTATTTGTGTTTTGGATATATTATTTACATACACCTATTTTTCATGGTCTTAGTTAGTGGTTTTCTAATGATTATTCAATGTCACAATTGCACTTTTATGATTGTCAATCATTTCAACAAAATGAATAAGTTCACCCTTGCTACAAGACTAATGTTGTGAGCAACGTAATCTAGTTATTCGTTGACATAGTTTGGTAGTCCTTTAGTCTTCCCATTAACATTGTTTCCAAGCATTATCTAAATTTCATGGGCCATTTTTAACATTTCTTATGGAAAATTCGAGGAGGCTTTCTTAAAATTTTCAGCATGCCTCTCCTCCCAAATAGGATGTAATCCTAACTCACATTGAGCATACATACAATGGTACAAACTATTCTTCCACACATGATTACCTTTTGAGGTCTCTCTTTGTTTCTAGCCATTGGTTCTATAAGTTGCCTTTATCTTTCCTAACCACAACACATCTTTACAAAGCCTCGTCCAACATTTATAGCCTTTTTAGTCTAAAGTTGTTAAAGATTCTTTAGAAGACTAAGAGAAGTAAAAATTGGTTATGGATTATTCTGGTGTTTTTCATTATTTTTAGGTTGATGTCAGTTAAGATTAAGTGATGGAAAAAATGTAAAGCATTTTTATGGTTAGTGAGATTGGAATTGTTTTGAATTGGAATTTTTTTGGCTGCATACAGGAGTTTTTTATTTTATTCATAGTTTTACATAATTCATGCAAATTGTAAATCCAGTTAGTTGAGTAAGAGCTTTTTAGTACCTACTTTTGGCAGTACTATTGTAATGAGTTTTTTTAACTAGTGATTAATCTATCTAGAGTAAACCAATCAAAACACAATATTTTTTGTTATGTCGAACAAATTTTAATTTATTTGTGTTATGATTGGCTCAAAATTTGAGCTCGGATTTTGCTGAAATACTATTTTGGGTAAAACAAGCACACTAAATTCAAGGAGAAAAATATAGGTAAAACAAACACACTAAAATCAAGCAGAAAAATATGGTAAGATTCTAAGTGAACAAATTTTTACTGTAAATTTGGTTATTAAATATTTTTACTGTTAAATAAATAATATTTTTTAAGTCTATACAAATATTATAACCAGAATTGTAATATTTAGTGTTATAAAGCTGAACTCCCTTAAAAAGTCCACAATAAATTAAAAGGCAATTTAACTAAAATTAAAATGTGAAATTGACTTTATAATTTAAGTGACATAGTTTTCCCCTTTCTAATTTTTGTATCAGAATGTGGGGTTTTAGAAGGCATCAGGTGGAGGAGAGTGAAAGCAGTCAACAATGGAATTTGCTTGATGAAGGTGAGCTGTGAGTGCATAATTATTCAACTCCAATCTACTTATTTGTTGTTGGTACTCTGAAATGCATTTCTTCAACTGTTGTAATTCCTGGCCCCTCTCCTCATTCTGTTTTAAACGCTCATGTTGTATAGCCACAGCTCTTTTAAGTATGGTATTATCATGAAGCAAGCCGTCAACTCTCTTTTCCAGCACTGTTTTTTCCTTGTGCAAGTTTTCAAGTGTGGAAGCAACAGCAACCTTTTCAAATGCTTGTAAAAGTGATGAAGAACACAATCTTGCATCATCCATATTACATGCATTCTGCATCTCTCTCAAAAGAAGCTCCACCCACTCACTACCTGAACATGGAACAGCTGCACCATCAATACTGGGAATCTGCTCTTCAAATCTTTGGCTCTGCTGTAATGCCTGAATGGGTTGGCCAAGGTCTGAACCAATTTTTCTAGAAGAATCAGTAACTGGTATATTTATGCCCTCACTGGAGGAGCTGCTTTGGTAAAGAATTGTGTTACTGGGAGCTCTAGATCTGGTTATAGAATTAACATGGGAGAGACAAAGCCTCTTGGAGATGGGATTAGAGGTATCAACATCAGAATTATCTTCAACAAAGGACCTCTTCCCACATACTGTGGCACCAGACATGATTATGGTCTTCTTCTAAAATCAAATCAATCCAATATCACTTGTTCCTATTAAACTGTTGTTTTGAAAAAAACCTAAATCAAAAATAGTATCACCCACCAGCCTTTTCTGATTCTACGGGTGTTTCTTGATTGTATTGATAAATTGAGAGCTCTTGAAATAGTTGAAGTAGACTTAGACTTAATTCGGATATATATACAATTAGTGCAAACGATCAAAACCAGGTCGGTCACACTCTACTTAAATTACACACTCTACTTAAATTACTTAATAGGTTGCGTTTTAGGTGTTGCTAGAGCATAAATTTGAGGGTCGACTCTGCTTGTGAAGCAAATTTGTTTATGACGGTTATTCATTTAAAGATGCTCTTAAAATATTATGAAATATTTTAGTATAATATAAAATTATATATAAACCAAATATATATCATTATAATCTTATATAAATTTTGACAGTGTATTCAAAATCTCTCCTTTCATGTGATACAGTCTTTTTAAAAATTTGATTGTATTTTACAGTGAAAATGTCTAAATATGGTTATACGGCCATCAAATTTAGGCCCTGATAATTAAAATTAAATGCGTTTAAAATTTTTAAGATAGGGTTAAGTTTTTTTTTTGAAAATTATGATAAAAAATTAAGTTGTTTTTGTTTAGTTTGTTTGTTTTTTAATTTGACTTTTACATATATTAATAGATGTTATTGTTGTGGAATTTGTTCAGGTTGATTCTAATTAATAAAAAAAACACAAATTTATTTTGAAATTGTTTTATGACCTAATGAACTTTGTTTTGGAGGTTTTTTTAATTTAATATTGTTTAAAATATATATTTGATCTACTAGATACTTTTTAAAAATAAGATATATTTTCACATTTAAAAGGTAACTTTGAATGGATAACCATCACAAAATATTTGCCCCTTGCTTTTAGTTGGATACTTATGTAGTGTGCTTGATGTTTTAGGTGTTGCACTTAAAATTTCTAAGATAGGGTTAAGGCTTTTTACAAAAAAAATATGATAAAGAATTAAGTTGTTTTTGTTTTTGTCTCTTTGTCCCTTTGAGAGAGAGAGAGAGCTGACTTTAGAAATCTACCGTCCAATATCCATGTCGTCTGCTTTCAGGTGTTGAAATATCCATGCCGTTGGTTTTTGGATGCTGTGAGTGCAATTGAGACAGCAGGGATGCTTAATTGAGAAATCAGTCCATATCATGGTCTGAGAAAGAAGAGAAAATAGGGCATTTAAGCTTGAACTTATTACACAGTGTGTTGAAGATTTATTCTTCTAGGGTGGTTAGATCTTTTTTGAAGGTTAGGGTTGTTTTAGTGGACTAATTTTCCACAATTGGCTCGTTTCTCACAAAACTTCAAAAAATATATCGGCCAATCAACAAAATTTTCAAAAGAACATTGGCTATTTTTTATATCAAATCCATATATATATATATATATATTGACATCAATCTGACATAGAATTTCTCGGGAGGCTCTGCAAGTTGTTCGAGGGTTCTGGTTCCCTTCCATGAATGATTTGCAGTGCCCTCGCCTTGATTATTGGTCCTCTTCGTCCTCTTCATTTTGCATTGGTTTACGATTTTCCAGTGTTACTGCTTTATGAAATCTTTGTGTTATTATACCCTATTGTTTTATGTTGGTTGGACTATAGCCTGATTAGGTTGCCGTTGATTTTTGAATTTAATTTTTAGGTATTCCCGCCTGGGTTGGGTTGGTAGCCGAGTGCCCTCGCACATGTGAGATTATCCCTCAGAGCACAATGCCGGTCAAGGCATTTACTCCTTGGCTGAAAGGAGATAATGGCAAGGGCTTTGAAGGCGGCGAGTCTGCTTCAAAGGAGAATGGAATTAGTGTGGCAAGTCAAACCTTCAAAGAGGCCCTCAACGTCAACTATGCCACCTCTCCGCCTGAAGATACGTGCTTCCAGGAGCGAGAGGAGGGAACAAAGGGCGCTGCAGACAGCCGGGGTAGCGGTGGTTGGTGGTTGTAGGAGTACAATTAACACTAAGAGGGGGGTGAATCAGTGTTAATATAATAATTTAATTTTCTCACCTTTTACAAATTGTCAATGAACTTTATTTTGAAATGAGATCAAATATTAACTTCACAATCATCAAATTGTTAAACACAAATTATTAATGTAGAGAAACAACACAAGAAGTTTAACTCAAAGATATACTGAGTGGAAAACCCTCTGGGGTAGAAAAACCACTCAAACTGCCTCACTGGCTTAAATGGAAAAACTTCAAGTTTACAAATGTCTCACTGACATATACAATTTTGCCTCACTGGCATATTGATTTTCACCACAAGTCTCACTAACTTTCAACACCAGAAGAACAATGAACAATATGAATCAGGGGGTTTCCTTGTTTCAATCAAACTCAACACCTTATTTCCCCTATTCAAAATTTTCAACAAATATATCTTTCTCTGCAAAATAATGATTAAATCCTGCAATATCAAATTTCAACCTGCAAAACATTCACCTTTGAACCAAATCACCTCTGCAAAATATGTAAAATAAAACTCCTAAAAAATATTGAATCTTCAAATTAATTTCATATATTAATCAACAAAAAATTCTGCAATCTCTGTCATCAACCATATCTCTGCAATTTTTCTTCTTCAATTCTACTCCATCTCTGTAATCATCCCTCCAAAACACCTTGTTACCTTTTCAAACATTTGATTATCTGATTATATCTTAAAGCTCTTCATCTCTTTGCACATAACTTTTCTCTCTGTCAATTTGATATGAACACCCTCTGAAATATGATAATCTTGCTCTTTGAACACAAAAACTCTTCATTCACATTAATTCCTCTCAAGAACACTTCAAAAACTAGAAGAAGAAGGTTTTCTTTCAAAAAATATATTTATAACTCTCTCACCATAAAAATATTTCCATCTTTTAAAAAAAAACCCCATACACAAATAAAATCATCTTTCTATCTTCCAAAAAAAAACTTTCTATCTTCAAAAGCTTTCTATCTTCATAAAAAAAAACTTTCTATCTCCCATGACCCTTAGTCTTCATTGTCACTTAGAAAAGAAACAAATCTGATTTTAGCTTTAAAAAAAAAAATCCTTATAAAAAGCTTGCTTTGTCATCAACCACAAAAATGGGAGATAAGAAAATTATAAAGTTTCCAATGATAATGCTAAGACCATGAGGATCGGGCTGCCATCTTAGAAAAGCTTGAAGCACATAGAAAGGGCTCGAGACATATAAAGAATATGATTTTTTAACACTTTTCAAACGGCCTTTTTAATATTTTTATAAAACATGCTCATAGAATAGGCCTTTTTTAATGTTTTTATAAAAACATGCTCATAGAATATAATTATTCAAAACCAAGGACATATTAATAGGCTCTCAAATGATGACTAATGTCATTGGTTAAACACAAGGAGGGGACCGGTCAAGAAGGTAATTTTTAAGTTGTGAACTTACAGTAGCAGGTCACCAAAAAATGCAAGTATGAAGGCATGTGGGTTTAGACATATGAAAATGGACTTAGTCTTGGAGTTTAAAAATTAGTATCTCAGAAGACAAAACTATTAAAACCTTAGATTTCTCCCAACATAGCATTTCTTCTGCAATAACATATAAATTCAATCTCTGCAACATGAAGATAGAAGCAAGAACACCAATAAGAGCACTAACCTTGGAGAAATTCTTAAAGATCTAAATATGAAGAACACTGAAGACAACCTTGCTCAAAATTTGCATCCTCTGTTCAAGAACAATGAAGATATCATCATGTCACTGAGATCACCATGAAAACATATAAAATCATGAAACCACCAACAACCCTTTTGTCATCAATGTAAAGACAACATATAAGATCACTTGCAACAAAACTCCCCCTTTGTCTTTGACGTTGATGGAAAAACAACTATGCAAGACAACCAATTAAAACATCATAATCTTCTCCCCCTTTTTGATGTTAAGTGTCAAAGGCAAACATGAACAAGAAAATACTGATCAACCAAAAAATCTGATCACTGCACTGTCTGCACCACAATAGAAGCAATTATTTTCTTCAACTAACCTGCATCTTATCATCTATCAAATGGAATTTAGGGCTTTAAAAATATCAGCAACAACTCCCCCTGAATCCAACATTTTTGAAAATCATTGAAGAGAAGCAAAAGATAGAACCCCTAATCTCTGTCTTAGGGATTCAAACATCTCCTTAGGTAATGGTTTTGTGAATATATCAGCAAGTTGATCATTTGTGTGCACATATTCCAAAGCAACTTCATTTTCAATCACCTTCTTCCTTAGAAAATGGTATCTAATAGCAATGTGCTTAGTTCTAGAATGCATTATAGGATTCTTTGGCATATTCATAGAACTAGTGTTATCACAAAGAATAGATATAGGCTTTGTTACCTCAACCTTGATATCATGAAGAGATTGTACCATCCAAAGTACCTGTGTTCAACATGAAGAAGCAGCAATATACTCAGCTTCAGCTGTAGATAGAGAAACACAATCTTGTTTCTTACTATACCATGCAACCAATCTACCACCAAGAAAGAAAGTTACCCCACTTGTGCTCTTTCTATCATCAGGACAACCAACCAAATCTGCATCTGTATAAGCAAGAAGTGTAAAGTAATTGTGTCTACGATACCATAGACCAAAATCAAGTGTACCCTTAACATATCTAAAGATTCTCTTAACAACATTCAAATGTGATTGTTTAGGACAAGCTTGGAATCTTGCAACCAAATAAACAGCCTACATAATATCAGGCCTAGAAGTAGTGAGATATAAAAGGCTACCAATCATAGATCTATACAAAGATTATTCTACTTTAGGTGATTCATCATTTTTACCTAGTTTATGCCCTGTTTCCATAGGAGTACCCAAAGGTTTGCAATCATCCATTTGAAATCTCTTCAACATCTCTTTGGCATACTTATTTTGTGAGATGAATATTCCCTTTTCAAGCTGAGATACCTAAAGACCAAGAAAGAAAGACAACTCTCCCAACAGACATTTCAAATTCTGATTTCATGATGTTAGGAAATGAATGACTCATATCATCATTGTTACTACCAAAAATAATATCATCAACATAAATTTCAACAACTAGGATATCGTCAACATTGATTAAGTAGTACAAATTACTGTCCACACCTCCTTTTGTGAGTCCCTGTTCTTCTAAAAACTTATCCAGTCTATAATACCAAGCCCTTGGAGCTTGCTTTAACCCATATAAAGCCTTTTTCAACCTATATACATGATCTGATTTGTCTTTATTCACAAAGCCTTCTGGCTGCTGCATGTAAACCTCTTCTTCAAGGTTACCATTTAGAAAGGCTGATTTGACATCCATTTGGCATACCTTGAAATTTTTATAAACTAAAAAAGCTAAAAACATCCTTATAGCTTCTAATATAGTAACAGGTGCAAAAGTCTCATCAAAGTCAAATCCTTCAATTTGTGAATACCCTTTGCAAACCAATCTAGCTTTGTTTCTAACAGCTTTACCTTTGTCATCAAGCTTATTTCTAAATACTCATTTTGAACCAATAACATTTTTACCTTCAGGTCTTGGCACAAGTTCCCATGTTTGTTCTTTTCTATTTGACTTAACTCTTCTTCCATAGCCTTAATCCAGGCTTCATCTTTGCTGGCCTCAACATAACTCTTTGGTTCCATTTCTGATATCAAACACACATGTGCTTGATTATTTACAGCAGCAAGCTTTCTTCTTGTTAACACACCACTATCCTTGTCTCCAATAATCAACTCAAGAGGATGATCTCTTTGATATGCCTTTAAAGGAGTCTTTGTCTTAATTTCAACTGATTTTTCAGGAGCTTCTTCCTCTACCTAAATTTCTTCTTCCTTTTGTGAATGATGATCATCTTCCTTGTCATGAATCGGTTGCATACAAGGTTGCAAATCCTCATGCACTTTAACATTAGTACTTTTAATGATTCTTTTGAGTCTTTTGTTAAAGCATTTATATGCTTTGCTATGTGTAGAATAACCCAAAAATATACCTTCATCACATCTAGACTCAAAACTACCCAAAGTATCATTATCTTTCTTGATGTAACACTTCCAAAAATTTTAAAATAGCCAACATTAGCTGACTTACCATACCAAAGTTCATAAGGTGTATAATTTGACTTTACCCTTAATTGAACTCTATTTAAAGTATACACATCTATATGAACAGCTTCTCTCCAATAGATGTTGGGCAGATTTGCATCATGTAGTAAGGTTCTTGCAATTTCTTTTATAGTCCTGTTCTTTCTTTCAGCCACTCCATTTTGTTGTGGATTTCTAGGAGCTGAAAATTGCCTTCTTATTCCATGTTTTTCACAATACTCCTCAAATTCCTTTGAAGTATATTCTCCTCCATTGTTTGACCTTAAACATTTTAGCTTGAAATTAGATTCTTTTTCAACCATCTTTTTGAAGATTTTGAATCTTTCAAAAGCCTCTGATTATGCCTTAAGAATGTTACCCATGTCATTCTTGAAAAATCATCAATGAAAAGCATAAAATATTTTTCACCTCCTAATGCTTTAGTCCTTGTAGGACCACACAAATTTGAATGCACAAGCTGTAGAGGTTTAGAAGTGAAATACTCCTTAGGTTTGAAACTAACCTTGGTTTGCTTACCCAACTGACACTCTTTGCATGTAGTATTGCTTGGTTTTGAAATATGAGCCATGTTTCTTACATTATGATTCTTCCTGATTCTCACAAGATTGTCAAAATTCACATGACCAAGTCTCCTATGCCACAACCAGCTTTCTTCAATTTGACCCATGAAGCAAATATGGCTATCAATACTTTTAATTTCAGATTCATGAAGATTATAGATGTTACCACTAGTCCTTAGACCTGCTGCAACAACTTTACCTGATTTCTTTTTGATCTCACATCCATGTGCATCAAAAACAACATTAAAGACATTATCACATATTTGACTAACACTTAACAAGTTATGCTTCAGACCCTCAACAAAATATACATCATGTAGTGGTGTTTCATCATCAAGAAGAATTGTACCTTTGCCTTTGATCATGATGCAATCATTATTCCCAAACATAACTAACCCTTCATCAATGTCTTCAAATTTAACAAACTTATCTTTGTCTCCTGTCATGTGATTAGAACAACCACTATCAATCACCCACTGTTCCTTCTTTTTGGCATGAAAAGTAGCTCGTGCAATCATGACATCAAAGCTCTTATTGATCACCTTGGGTTTCCAAAAACCAACTTCTTATCAAGACTTAAAGAAGATAATCTTGGAATTGTATTCCTTGTACTTTGCTGCATTTGCAAAGAAGGTCTACAAAATTTGGCAATATGCCCAAAATTTTTACAATTGTGACACTTCAAACTTATTAAAAACATGAATGGATTTCTTGGTAATAAATGCATTCCTCTTCTAACACCAAATCTGCATTCACTAGCTTTATGTCCAAACCTATTGCAACAAAAGCAATATCCAATAAAATGAGCATTATACCTAAAGGTTTCATTCTTTTTGTAGTTTGTTGTCCTTATGATTGATTTATCATTTGCATCGGCCTTTTGAGCAACATTTGTTTGAGAACTTTGTCCCTCTTCAAATCCAGGACCTGATTTATCTTTGAATCCCTTTGTCTGTCAAGGAGGTCATCAAGTTTGTCACTACTTTTGAACATATCAAGTCTTCTTCTCAGATCTACAATTTCAGCTTCAAGTGTATGACACTCCTTGTCCTTGTCATTCAACTCTTTACTCTTAACATCAATAATTCTCTTACTTTCTTCAAGAGACAGTTTTAGATCAGCAATTTGCTTCTCATAACCAGTTAGTTTATTATTCATGATTTCATTTTCCTTTTGAAATTGACTTCTTTGTGCAATGGTCTCCTTTTTAAGCTTCTTGACTTGACGTAAAGCACACTTCAATTCTCCTTCAAGATCAATAATAGCTTCACAATTATTTGATTGTTCTTCACATTTTTCACTTTTTACTTCATTTAGGATAGCCATAAACAAAGTCTCTGCATCTTCCTGAAGAGAATCATTTGAATCACTTTCAGTCACATCAACATTCTTAGTAAACAATTTTTTTTTCTTTCTAAAATTGTTTTTCCTTCTAGGAACAAACTGTTTATTTTTGAATTGCTTCTTGTTTTCATCTTCATCACTGTCTAAGTCCTTGTAAGGAGACTTAGCTGCATAGTGTCCAATCCTTCCACATTCAAAACATTTGAATGGAAGCTTACCTTTGTACTTGCCAACTAATCCCTTTTTTAATTTGCTTGCAAGGGATATTTCTTGATCATCATCCAATTCCTTTGATTCAGATTTTACCTCTTTCTCCTTTTTGACTGATTTGAATGCAACTTCTTTGCTTGAAGGTGTATCATTACTGATTCTCATCTCAAAGGTTGTGAATGTGCCATGAAGTTCATCAAAGGTTACTTTTCTTAAATCTCTTTCCTCTGCTGCAGACACTTTGGACTCATATTTTGAAGTTAAAGTCCTTAAGACTTTTGTAACAACTGTCTTTTCTTCCAAACTATCACCCAATCCTCTTATGGCATTTACAATTTCTTGAACCCTCAGAAGATATTCTGCCACTTTCTCATCATCACTCATCTTGAGACTTTCAAATTTGGCCCTATAGGATTGTAACTTTGCTTCTTTGATTTTATCATCTCCTTGATAACTATTGGACAATTTGTCCCATATTGCCTTAGCTGTCTTACACTCCATGATTTTGACAAGTATATCATTGGTTAAGCCACAACATATTGCATTTTTGGCCTTAGCATTATTTTTATAAGCCCTTTTCTGTCATGTCCCCTTTCTAAAATAATTAATTAATGGTCAATATTAACCCATCTTATTCTTCCATGGGTTAATTGGGCAAGCATAGGAAGAATGAATATTTAATATTTAATATTGTCCAACTAATATCTATTTCAAGAGGACAATTAAATATTAAATTAAATATTTTGAGACTCAAAAAGGGGAATTGGGTTTGGTGAGGTGTCCATTTGCATGAAGATTTCAAAAATCTTGGTAAATCACAAGTGGCGGGGGACTTTATGACAATGTATGACAGCTTATGACAACTGTCATACCCCAAAATAGCAAGGAATCAAAGAAAAACGTGGGAATCTTAGATTTCCCTCTCTCCCATGAAATATTGATACAAAATGTGTAATTTTGGTGATTTGGGGCTATTGTTGATTTGATATTTTCTCTCAAACTTGCAGGTTTGCAGATTGTGGCTTCAACAGACGAAAACCCATTGGAGTAAAGAGGCTTGTGGATGAAAACCCATGAGTTTTAGGTGGCCAGAGGATGAAAACCCTTTGATCACAAGGAGTAGCTTCATCTAGAGGTTGCACAGAGCTTCAAGGAGTAAGCAATTTCTGGCAGTTTCCATTGTTTGTGTGTGCAGGTCTTCTGGTGTTACCGTGGTAGTTCCAAAAGTGCTGGGAAGAGTTGCTGTTGTTATTTCCTATGATTTTCTATGTAGTAGCTGTAGATTTCCATTTTCTAATGTCAGAGATCAGTATTGGAAGTTGTGTGTAGTGTTGTGTTGATTTTGGCTTTGTGGGTCAGAATACCCAATGTGTATTTCAGCTTGTTGTGAAGATTTGGTTGTGTAGTTTGTTGCTAAGTGCTATAGGTGTTTGTTGTTGTTACTTTAATGGTATCAAATCATATTTCATGTAATTTCCATCTGAAAATCAAACAATATCAGTTTTGGGTGTTTTTGGTGTATTTCGGTGATTGACGGTGTTGGTAGTTTTTGTGGGTTTTGCCCAAATCTTGTTGTTCAAAGTTGTATTATTTGTTGCTACTAGAAATCAGTATTATAGATCTGATAACATGTTATTTACATCAGAAATCAATCAAAAAATATTTTGGTGAAGTTTCATATTTTGGGTGTTAATCCTGAGTAAGACTAGCTAGCTAGTTTCGTCAAATTTGATGCAAAATTGGTGAAGATAGTTAAATTCATTTTTAGACCTGATGTGAAATGTTATTTTTAAGTTTGGCTCATTACATTTTCTCATCATCTATTGATGGAGGATTTGTTGCAGTATATTCATTTATAATAGCAGCATATACATCATACCCCAAAGATGACAGATATGACTCCATCCTGAACTTCCAAAGGCATCGTTAGACCCATCAAACATAGGTGCCTTGTAGTTTGAAAATCCATCTTGACTTGCCATGACAAGTACTCCAGATATATGATCTACCCAAGCTGATTAAGCCTTTACAGGGAACTAGACTCTGATACCAATTGTAGGAGTACAATTAACACTGAGAGGGGGGTGAATCAATGTTAATATAATAATTCAATTTTCTCACCTTTTAAAAATTGTCAATGAACTTTATTTTGAACTGAGATAAAATATTAACTTCACAATCATCAAATTGTTAAACACAAATTATTAATGCAGAGAAACAACACAAGAATTTTACCTCAAAGATATACCGAGTGGAAAACCCTCCAGGGGTAGAAAAACCACTCAAACTGCCTCATTGGCTTAAATGGAAAAACTTCAAGTTTACAAATGTCTCACTGACATATACAATTTTGCCTCACTGGCATATTGATTTTCACCACAAGTCTCACTGACCTTCAACACTAGAAGAACAATGAACAATATGAATCAGGGGGTTTCCCTGTTTCAATCAAACTCAACACCTTAATTCCCCTATTCAAAATTTTCAACAAATATATCTTTCTCTGCAAAATAATGATTAAATCGTGCAATATCAAATTTCAACTTGCAAAACATTCACCTTTGCAAAATATGTAAAACAAAACTCCTAAAAAATATTGAATCTTCAAATCAATTTCATATATTAATCAACAAAAAATTTTGCAATCTCTGTCATCAACCATATCTCTGCAATTTTTCTTCAATTCTACTCTATCTCTATAATCATCCCTCCAAAACACCTTGTTACCTTTTCAAACATTTGATTATATGATTATATCTTAAAGCTCTTCATCTCTCTGCACATAACTTTTCTCTCTGTCAATCTAATATGAACATCCTCTGAAATCTGATAATCTTGCTCTTTGAACACAAAAACTCTTCATTCACATTAATTCCTCTCAAGAACACTTCAAAAACTAGAAGAAGAAGGTTTTCTTTCAAAAAATATATTTATAACTCTCTCACCATAAAAATATTTCCATCTTTAAAAAAAAACCCCATACACCAATAAAATCATCTTTCTATCTTCCAAAAAAAACTTTCTATCTTCATAAAAAAAACTTTCTATCTCCCATGACCCTTAGTCTTCATTGTCACTTAGAAAAGAAACAAATCTGATTTTAGCTTTTTTTTAAAAAAAAAAATCCTTATAAAAAGCTTGCTTTGTCATCAACCACAAAAATGGGAGATAAGAAATTTATGAAGTTTCCAATAATAATGCTAAGACCATGAGGATCGGGCTTCCATCTTAGAAAAGCTCGAAGCACATAGAAAGGGGTCGGGACATATAAAGAATATGATTTTTTAACACTTTTCAAACGACCTTTTTAATATTTTTATAAAACATGCTCATAGAATAGGCATTTTTTAATGTTTTTATAAAAACATGCTCATAGAATATAATTATTCAAAACCAAGGACATATTAATAGGCTCTCAAATGATGACTAATGTCATTGGTTAAACACAAGGAGGGGACCCGTCAAGAAGGTAATTTTTAAGTTGTGAACTTACAGTAGCAGGTCACCAAAAATGCAAGTATGAAGGCATTTGTGTTTAGACATATGAAAATGGACTTAGTCTTGGAGTTTAAAAATTAGTATCTCAGAAGACAAAAATATTGAAACCTTAGATTTCTCCCAACATAGCATTTCTTCTGCAATAACATATAAATTCAACCTTTGCAACATGAAGATAGAAGCAAGAACACTAATAAGAGCACCAACCTTGGAGAAATTCTTAAAGATCTGAATATGAAGAACACTGAAGACAACCTTGATCAGAATTTGCATCCTCTGTTCAAGAACAATGAAGATATCATCATGCCACTGAGATCACCATGAAAGCATATAAGATCATGAAACCACCAACAACCCTTTTGTCATCAATGTAAAGACAACATATAAGATCACTTGCAACAGTGGTGAAGGGCAGGAAGGCTTTGAGCAAGGTGAGAGTGGCTTGCAATGTAGATTGGTGCTTCAGCCAAATCCTGGTATGCAATTGGCAGTTAATGTAGAAGAAAATAGACTTAAAATTGTGGTGTTATTCTTTGTTTGCTTGAAGTTAGAAAAATTGCCTGCGAGGAAGCTTTTTGACCATTGGTTGTTTATTGTGTGGGGTAAAAAAATGGGGGTCTCTGTGTCATTTTGTAGAATGATCTCAAAGGGGATTTTTGTGATTATATTGAAGAACCATAATATGCAAAAAATGATTCTTGAGAGAGATATGTGGAATGTAGGGAGTGCTTTGTTTAAAGTTTTTCAATGGTCTCCCGAGGCCTCTATGCATGACATTAAATTTTGTTCTGTTCCACGGTGGCTATTAATTAAAAATGTCCCTATTCAACTGTGGGCTTTCCTTCCTAAATTGTTGGAATATCTGGGGAATGTATTGAAAGTGGAAGATGCCAAAATATCTCTACCCCATATGGATACTAGAGTTCTTGTTTCCATTAAGCCAAGAGTTAATATCCCATAATGCATTCAGGTTAATCTCGAGAAGAAAATTGTTGAATGTGTGGTTGTAGGCCTTGGAGGTCTAAACTCCTATTTTTTATACAAATCAGATGGACATCAAAGGAAAAATTGCCCTATCTTAAAAAAGAAAAACATGGATAATAGATTTGAGACTAGTGATTCTATTAAGAACAAATCTGGGTTGGGGGGAGGTGGGCATCGTTCTACCCCGGCTACTATGGCAGAGGAGCCTATTCATGTGGTGGCCGAGCCAGATCCATGTCCTCAGCTATTGGATGGGGCTTTGAGAGAGGTGATAAATAGTTTGGAGAAGCTGGCCCTTGATGATTTTGTCTCTGATGAAGTTACTGTTGGATCCTCAGATGGGGAGAAGTCTCTCCCTTCCCTTCCCCTGTTGTTGGGATATAGAAAGTGATTTTTGGTGAAGCCAATGTGAATGTTGAGAACGTTTCTCCTATGGTTCCCCCTGTTTCCCTTGAGATCTCTGTTGCTTTGAGTCCCTCTCCTCCTATATTGCCCCTTTGTGATGAGTAGAGGGCTATTTGGGAGTCGGCTCTGGCGGGGGGGGGGGGTTTAACCCAATCTCTAAAAGCTTATTAGAGGCCACCATTAGTGTCTCTCTTGACTTTGTAGAAAAAGGATTTTCCTTAAGGGAAGGGGGAACCCCTGTGGGTGTCCCTAAAAAAAAGAATGCCCAGCAACTTGTGATGATGAAGTATAGAGAAGAATTATTAGCAAAAAAAATGCAAGATCTAGTTCAAGAGATTGGGCTTCCTTCCCAATCAGAGACCCCCCTAAAAGAAATTGAAGGGGAAGAGATAGATTGTTGCCCCAAAGCAGTTGGGGAAAGGAAAAAGAGGAAGTATGTTAAAAGGAAAGGGGTTGAATGCAAAAGAGTGAAAGGAGGGAGTCTTCCCAAATGCTTTGACAAGATGGGGGTCTCCAAGGAGTTGGCCCAATGACTGATGGTCTTATTCCAATTATATTGCTTTCTATGAAATTTATAAGCTGGAATGTAAGGGGTTTAGAATCCCCAGACATAAAATACATTGTAAGGGATCTAGTAAACAAGAATAGGGGCCTGGATTTCCTTATGTTGCAATAATTAAAAGCCACCAACTTTCAATTAGATATTGTGCCTAGATTTATATGGAAAGACTCCTTAAAATTTTTTACTAAGCATGATAAGGGTAAAGGAGGAACTGCTATCCTCATCAACCCTTGTTGGGAGCAGTTTCTATATCATTCAGGCTTCTCCCCCTGCAATAGGGCTGCTTGGGCTTGCTTTGAAAAGAATGGTGAGAAGTTTGGCATCTGCTCCTTGTATGCCTCTAATGATCATAAAGAAAGGGGCAACATGTGGGAATGACTCTCAATGCATCTCCCTAAGATTCCATGGATCATGATAGGGGATTTCAATATGGTGGAAAGTAGAGAAGACAAGGCTGGAGGTATCAATGTAGGATGGAAAGGAAATGAGAAGTTTTTCTGGACCAGTTTCAAAAAATCACTTAAATTGACTAATCCTTTGGAAGGTGCCAAGAGTAAAAGCTGTGGAATCTGGTATACTTGGTGTAATGCCCAAGAAGGTAACAAAAGAATTTACTGTAGGCTTGATAGAATGTATGTTAACAAAGACTTTTTTCAATTTAAGAACCCAAATGGAGATAATGTGGTCAAGGTCATGCCAAGCTCCCTTTCTGATCACCACCCGATCTGTGCAGATATATCACTTATTGGGCATAATTTTGTGCTCCAAACTTAAGGTTGGGAGGCCTTTTAAACTTAATATCAAGTTTCTTGAAAATCAAGATGGTAGGCAAGGCATTTTCTCAGTTAGAGCCATCATGAAAGTAGTGTATGACAAGGACAATCCCATAAGTTATTGGACCAATCTCCTTAAGGCCTGTCAAGAGATCTTCCAAATATGTGGGAAGAAAGCTGCTATGGATAGGAGGAAAGAGGAGAGGGATCTCCAGAGGACTTACTTTAATTATGAATTGAAGTTGCAAGAGTCCCCCTTTGATGAGGAGTTAAACTCAGTAATGAATGCTACTAAACATAAGCTCAGGAAATTTGAACCTTTAAGAGACCAAAGTGCAAAATATAGGGCTAAGTTGAATTGGATTCAAGGAGGGGATAAAGGCTCTAAATAATTTTTTTAATCTCTTGAAGAACAAGTTTAGGCAAGAACACATTGAGGCTATTGTGGAAGATGACACTAACTATACAAATTTGGAGGATATTAAACTTCTATTTAAAAATTTTAATGAGAATCTCTTCCAAGCTGAAGATAACAATGCTGCATGTGTAGAGACTCATAAATTATGCTCCTTAATTTGTCCTAGGAAAATTGATGTGGAGATGGCAGAGAAGCTAAAAGAAGGCTTATCCAAAGAAGAGATTAAAAATGCTATTCTGTCCATGAGTGATGGTAAGTCACCTGGAATTGATCGGTTACCACTAGAGTTCTACAAAGCTAACATAGATTGGGTTGTTAGTGATCTGTTTGAGGTGTATCAGGAGGCTATCTATAAAGGGTCTTTGGGTAAGGATATCAACAGAGGAGTAATTAAGCTCTTGCCCAAAGGGGATGACAAATCTAATTGGAGGAACTGGAGGCCAATAACCTTGCTTTATGTTTCTTATAAGATTATTGCCAAAGTGCTGGCAAGAAGATTAGTTGATATCTTACCTGCAATAATCAATCCAACTCAAACTGGCTTTATCAAAGGGGGGTACATATTAGAAAATCTAATTACAAGCTGGGAAGCCACACATTGGGCCAAGGAATCAGGGCAGAATGCAAGGATCTTACTCCTAGATTTTGAAAAAGTTTATGATAGGGTAGAGTGGTCTTTCATAATCTGCATTCTTAAAGCATTGGGATTTCTTAAGGAATTTTTGTCAATGGTAGAAATGTTGTTCAAAGATGCTTCAGCCTAGGTTGAAGTCAATGGAGATCAATCCTCTCCATTCTTGATGGGGAGATCCATCAGACAGGGGTGTCCATTGGCTCCAGTCCCGTTTGTAATTGCTTCTGAAGCTTTATTTTACTTGTTGAGAACGGATGATATTCCAGGTAGGGTTGATAATATTCCAGGGAGGGTATCAGACTTCTAGATGGTAATTCCTTGCTCAATATGTAGTTTGCTGATGACACTACCTTGTATCCTATTCTGGAAAGAGAAAACCTAGATAACCTTAAGCTTAGATTGAAGATCTTTTGCTCAGCCTCAAGAGCAAAGATTTCCTTGAATAAATCCTATCTGATTGGTTGGACTGATTCCCCTTCTACTTGGCTTGGAGTGGATGATTGGCAGTGGGGTGGCCCTAAAAACATTGTTAGATTTCTTGGGATTCCCTTTGCTCTTGATATCTCCCTCAAGCAGATGTGGAGTTGGATCTTCACCAAAATAGAGGTAAAACTTAAAAGTTGGAATAGGCAGGCTCTATCTCTTGTTGGTACATTTCAAGTTTGTCAAAAAATACTTTCAGCATATACTGTGTACTATGCATTAATGTGGCTCTTCTCTAATCTACAGATTGAAAGCATTCAAAAAGAAATCAGGTCTTTCCTATGGTCAAACGGTAAAGGGCATGGTAAGAAACATCAAGTAAAGTGGAATTGGTGTTGCTCTAGCAGAGAGCATGGTGGGTTAGGTTTGAAAGACTTGAAGATGCATGGGATTGCTTTAGTGACAAAATGGATTATAAACTCCTTGGAGGTCTCAGAACCTTGGAAACTCCTTGTGAGAAACAATATTAAACTAGCCTATCCTAAAGTTGCCCCGAGCTGGAAAAACTTGCATCCTCTGGACGTTTTGTTTGGGAACTTCAGAGTGAAGCCTTTTGGATTAGTAGTGTTTAATTTTATTTGGAAAGCTTGGGAATATTGTAGAGACCTAGTTGTTGATCCTATTAGTGATAAAGATTTGGTACAATGGGGTTGGCATAATTCCATTTGGTGGTCTCTAAACTACAAGGAGAAGCCCTTGGCTATTATCCAAGGCTGTTCTGGGCGTAAGTGGCATAATTTGGGACTAGTCTCTTTTGAAGATTTATTTTGTCCCTTTGGCATGAAAAGTTGGGATAAGTTGAAAGAAGACTTTGGGTTGAAAGATTCTCATAAGAGAACTTATTCTATGCTTGTGGCTGCTTGCTCAGTCATTCCTGCCCAGCCAAGTTTTTTGTGTGTTTAGGAATGGGTGAACAAGCTTAGGTGGAAGGATGGAGGCACCTTGATAGGTGGTTGTATCAGTGGAAGACCAGTTGGCTAATCTATCCTTGGGGGCAGATAAAGGATTATCCTCATCACATGTCTCTGAGCCATCTCTTTCTGGAATGAAGAATCTTGACATTGACAGAGCCAAAAAATCTTTTGAAGCCAGGCTAGAAGAATTGTTATTTCAGTTTAAAAACTTGCATCTGTTCGAAGCAGGTAATTTGATCAGTACTCAGGAGGTGTAGCCTCAAGAAGCATTCAGACTGTCTTATATTTCCATTGCTATTGATAAAGGGAGGATATATATGGACAACATGGGAGTGGGACATGCTGCACCTGAACCAAATTTTAATATCTTGGAAAGTGGTAACATATGTGATGAACCAGTACCAAAAGAATAGCACCAAAGTCTTACTTATAACTCTTTGATTATTAGAATATATTTTATTTTTGAATAGGTAGATTAAATAATACGAATTTTGTAAAATTTAATTATGTTTAGTGGCTCTTAGACTGTAATTTGGGAATGATGGCCATCTTGGCCACATCAGTTGTAAAGGCACATATATATATTTTGGTAATATGAATAGAGTATCTTCAATCCAAAAAATATGATATTTTTTATATAGGTAAATACTAAAACCCAAACTAAATTTGTTCTCATATATAGTATAATATTATATTTATTGTTATATAGTATATAGTTATATGTCTTTACCCTCCTTTTCATGCTATTAAAAAATATAGTGCCATCATCTTAAAATTTTTACATACGGTTTTCTGTATCAATGCCTACTGTTTTTATAATTCAAAATCCATACCATTAATAGAGCCTATAAATATCTTATAAACTCATATATCTTGTCATTTTATATTCATCTAGACATCTTATAATGTACTATATATTGGTTGATATTTCAAAAACATCATTTTAAGAGACTACTAAATGGGCTTCAACCAAGGCTTCCCTTAGTATGCTCAGTGCTCTCAATCCTTGGATTCATGTTTAGATTTCTTTAATACATTTCTTTAATACAATAGTCAGCTAGGCCTAACCATCAAGAGGGCTACTTTAATCTCCCCTCCACATTTGGGAGGTATCTTTTAGTAAATCCTCCAAGTATTTTTAGTAAATCCTCCGTTAAACTATATAAAATGCACATGAGAAAATTATATGCATTTTATATAAAAAAATGGTGAAGAGTTAAGATAAGGTTTTGGTTGTACACTTGTGAAGAATTTTCCATTTTTAAAATTTTTTCTTGGCGATGATAATAGTCTATGGACTATAGATCATGAATTCTAAGTTTGCTGATTAGTTTTTGGTATTATTTATATTCGCACTTTATTTATAATGATATCAACCTGATGTTTTAGGTTTGGGATTTAGCATTTACCTATTGCTTAGCCTAATTTTTGGAAATGAAAACAATTTTTTATTATTATTTTAAATTAAATTTTAAGGTATATATATTAATTCTCAATATATATACTTAAATATAATGTTAATAATTAGCTGTTAAGACTTTTATATGTGAGCATCATAGTGCTCTTAGAAGGGAAAACTATCATTTTTAGGGACATATAGATATATTTAGATATTATTTATAACATGAAAATCTCTAAATCAGATAGAAATAAGGGTTTGTGTTGTTTCCAGTTCCTTCTTTTACACTCATTAGGGTTTAAGATTTTCGTACTCTCAGAGGAAAATTAAATCACACAATTTATAGCACTTGCCCTAAAAAAAAATTACCTCACATAAATTAGTTGCTAAAAGTATACATATGTGTAATTTAAGCATACTTATTTATAATACTAAAATTTTCTAAACATACAATAGCAAGCTTTATAACTATAGTCCGATTATATCAAATCAATACCTAATGCATTCACAAAAACCAAATATATGTAATTAATGCTATCATAAATATATGTAATTAATGCTTTCGAGTGATGCATTCACCAAAATTATTATGTTAGATATTTAGTTCTATACAATAAATGACCTCTTTACCAACCTGAATAGCCACCTATGTAATCATCAATGCTTTTTAGGGCGGTGAAAAACTAAAAAAAAAAAGGTTATATATACATTTAGTTCTCCGGTTTGTATTATAGTTTCGTTTGCATTGCAGAAATCACTACACTCTTGCTAGCATTTGGGTTTCTCCAATCTCTTCCACTATTTCACTCTGAAGCTTATAATTCAGGTATGGCACAATCATTCTTCTCTTTGAATATTTATTTTATTACTTTTGTTACTATGATTTCCTCTAGAGTAGTTTGTCTTATGAATTCTTCTATTTTTAGTTTGGCATCTCTCTGCTTTTTCTTTCCTTTGATCCTTCTGAGTAGTTTTCTATAAAAAGAAAACCTTAGTTCTT
This sequence comes from Cunninghamia lanceolata, assembly GCA_027924645.1. Taxonomy (NCBI): domain Eukaryota; kingdom Viridiplantae; phylum Streptophyta; class Pinopsida; order Cupressales; family Cupressaceae; genus Cunninghamia; species Cunninghamia lanceolata. The sequence continues at coordinate 6,308,651 of BSBN01000531.1, read as the reverse complement.
GTATTCAATATGGGTTAGTTGAGATAAGGCACATAAGGCACAACTTTCAAATTGATTTTGACCACATTCAGGATTGAGAGCCGAAAAGCTTAGACTTATAAGAAGCCATAAAAAATAGTAGTTTACATAGGAAATGGTTAGGTTTAAATCCTCAAAAGAAGCCGTAATAGCACATATAGTTTTGGATTCAACTTAGCTCAACAAACAAAGTTAGATGTTAAACTAGACTTTGCACAACATTTTTGTGAGAGAGTCCTTTATAGGTGGTAAAGACAGAATTCCTTTCAAATCTGTTTCCAATTGTTGCATAGCAAGCTACCATATATTATATATATAATTGTAACAATATACTAATCAAAATAAACCATATCTTCATCTACCTAACGCTTCAATACAGAACTAATTTATGGATTGAGTTGTAAAACTGATTTTGTCTCATTTTTGTAGTTTTAAATATTTTTTAAACCCTTAACCAGTGCCATCTAGGCTTGTCGGTATAGTAATTGAGTGAAACCAATATGGGTTCATATTCAACTACATCAGATATAGTACTTAAGTAGTATCCAAGTTGTTTTGTATTCTTATCTATATCTAATATGAAAATACACATACCTATGCAAGGGAAAGGCATAATCTGCAACTCTAGAAAGAACACATAGCTCTAAACCATTAGGAGCAAGATATGCTTATAAAGAGAGCCAAGAAAGGCTCATATCTCTAAGGTTCCATTTGATTCAAGTAGAGCTTTACTTATTGCTTGGTCATTTTGAATTTTAGTGTGCTATATTTTTTTTAGAGATATTGCTATTGTTAGAGATATCTATGCTTTCGTGTGCTATATTTTTTTATGGCACCTTGAGAATTGATGCCAGACTATGGACAGGCAGGCCCATGGAGTTTTGTTTGTACCCAACAGTATCTTATTTTTGAAAGAATCTAAGACTTTCAAATCCATTTTGATATTAGTTGTGTTATCTTTTGCCAGTACTTCATTCCATCTTGAGTATACCTCGACAGCTTTACATTTCCATGAGAAGAAAAATTCTCTTGGTGCAGATTTGACTATTAACTTGCATGTATCATATTTTTGTTAAGAATCGAATAAATCAATTTGCCACCCCTCCTGCATAGAATCTTAGTTAGACAATCTTCTAATTTTAGTCGATTCTTAAGAAAGTGCTGGTCTCATTTTTGTAGTTTTAAATGTTTTTTAAACCATTAACTAGTGCCATTTAGGCAACAATAATATAGTAACTGGGTGAAACCAATATGGGCTCATATTCAATTATATCATATATAGTACTTAAGCAGTATCTAAGCTATTTTGTATTCTTATCTATATCTAATATGAAAATACACATACCTATGCAAGGGAAAGGCATAACCTGCAACTCTAGAAAGAACACATAGCTCTAAACCATTAGGAGCAAGATATGCTTATAAAGAGAGATAGAAAAGGCTCATATCTCTAAGGTTCCATTTGATTCAAGTAGAGCTTTACTTACTACTAGGTAATTTTGAATTTTAGTGTATATGAAAATTGTTTATAAATATTTTATCCGTGAAAAGACAACCTCTTCCTCCATTATTCGCACCTTATATTGTTAAAGGCAACTTGAGAATTAGAAATGATTTCAAACTATAAAAAATGTAGTGTGACATAGAAACCTAACTAATCTGATGACTTAAGCCAACATGCAAATTCATGGATTTTATTGATCCATGATAACAAGAAAAAGATACTTTTTTGCAAGTTTACTTTCAAACTCAAAAATGATTTCAAACTAGAAAAAATGTCTAAAAACTTTACTATCTTAAAAAATTCATTTCTTCAATTTACATCTAATCCTAGTCATAAATCCTATCACCTTGCAATTGTAGGTTGTTGTCTTTACTCTGATTGAGTTTTGTGCCTGTGGGTATCTAGTTTTATCCTGTCTTGGAATTTATGGAGGTGGGTTGTCAGTTTCCTTATTTTAGAGCAAAAGTTGGCTGATGTTTGAGAAGTCCTATGCAAATGCTTACAATGACTGCAATAACCTAGTAACCCCTTAATTCTAGTGAATGTAATACCTGACTAGGGTCGGATGTAACAATTGTATATAACAAGTACAGGAATAGAGATTGTGGTGTATTTTTTCATCTTCTATTTGTCCAGAAGAAAAAGAAAGCACCTACTCATAATTTCTAGCTAAACATTCTTTTCCACAATATCTACTCATAAATAAATAAGGAGGAAAAGAATGTTATGGACTACGAAGAGATAAGGAGGAAAGAGACAAGGCATGGAAACATAAACATAAATCTGAAACATAAAAGAACACTACATAAATAGAAACTCTAGCTAAACCAATTGTGATCCATCCACTAGATACTCCTAAAATAGAAACTCTAGCTAAGCCAATTGTGTTCGAAGGCCATAACATTCTTTTCCGCAGTATCTAATCAACAACAAATAAATTAGTTGAGTATGATTGATTACATAAGACTTGTTTAAATCTAAAATAGGAAGTGAAGTTTATATAGTTACATACTGAGTGCTTTAATGTTGATAGACTTGTGGTATGCAAATGTTAAATGTAGAATAGTTACAACAATTGGCAAAGAAAATATCCACAACAAACAAAAATGATGTCTGTAGACCCTATACCCGATAACAACAAGTCGCTTATTCTATGATTAAAAGAAAAATAGTAACTCTCGCTAAAACCCTATTCCTAGATCAAAATAATAAATAGTGAAATTGAGGAGTGAAAAAAAATACACAAGCTTAATCGGAGAAGAGGAAGCAGTGGCAAAGACATCCATCAATTTGGTGGTTTCATCATATATGACGGATGCAACATGAAAGGGATCTTTGTTGTCGTTGTTAGGGAGGCCAGAAGAAAAACCCCTGCCACCTCTCATGGCTGAAGCTTCCCACACCCACAAGGCCCTCACAACGCTCCTGCCCGCCTGCCTCAACATTTTCTACACAATACACACTCCAATCTTCAATCTTCAATTACAGATTTATTGGAATGTCACCTGTTGCCATTTTTCCATCCCATAGCCACCATAGTTGTATGATATACCTATATTGGGGCAGCACCTTCAAATTCTAGGTCCATTTCCTACATGGCTATTTGGAATTTGCTCCTCATTAATACCATAGATAAGTTTGTTTTGTTTCTCTTCATTTTTTTTGTGTTTTTTCGAATGAAGTTCGGTTTGCATTACGGTATTAAGAAGTCCACAGATAAGAACCTGACCCAGAAACACTCAGTAGAAAATTAGCCATGTTTGCTTATTTATAGAAACTCAAGAAATAGTCCAGTGTTATGAATTTAGAGGCACATATATTCTATCAACCATGTGTTGATCTAACTTGCCACCTCCTGGCATCCATGAGCACCTATGTACAAACACGTAGCATTTATAGAATGCATAATATATGTCCTAGAAAGTGTAACTTTTACAATATGATAAGTTGTTAATTTGTAAAGGTTTTTTTTTGGGTTTTTTATCCAGCTCATTTCTTTTCTGGGTGTGCCTATCCATATCAAATATGTATCGTAGAAATATGGGTTGCAAGAATAATTATTTAATGTTCTATCTCCTTTTGAGGATTCTTAAAGACCCATTAACTTATAATTATTGAATGTTCTGGAATTCTAAATTTCCCTCAACCTTAGTTCAATAATTCTTAACCAGATGATAGCTAGAAGTAAGGAGTCTTTTTGACGCATAAATCATCATCCTCTACCTTTAAATAAAAATCAGAAATAATACAAAAGATTCTGGAGAGTTGGTAACAAAGGTTTAAGTTGATTATTTGTATATTCATAATAATGTTACTACCATAAACTGTATTAAAGGGTTATTTAAAGAAATGACAAATGTTGAAATTGCAAATCACACTACAAACAAAGTCTTTTCACACATCAACATTTGTTTTAGCCATACACCAAAAATTACTTTAAATAAGAATTTAGAGTCCAAGTGCTGAGCCGATTAAATTTATCACTGTTATTATGTAGAGTACTATGATTTTATAATTTTTATGTTAAAATTAAAATATAGCAGATGTAGGGTTTTTAATTATAATTTTTATGTTAAAATTAATATATAGCAGATGCAGGGTTTTCAATTAAAAATTTATGTAAATAGAGATGTAATAATCTCCTTTGATTTTGCTCAAAAGTTTTCAATTAGAAATTCCATTGTGTCTTAGATACAAAATGTTAAACAAATCTTCTAATGTCTAGAATTTGGGGTATTTTTTAAATTGTGTGTAAAGAGATTTTTGTGTACAGGTTATAATTTTCTTATTAATCCCTTTTAATAGGGTAAATATAAGTTTGATCCAATTATATCATTTTTTATGTTTCTAATAAATAAACAGTTTTTTATTTTTTTAATAAAAGAAAAAAAATACTATTAGGTTTTACATTTAAAATTTTATTATAACAATATTAATTCATAAAAAAAAAATTCAATTTAAAGACATCAGATTCTACACTTCATAGAATTATTTGTTTGTGTAAATTTTGAGCAGCTATCAGTCCAAGAAGAATTTAATTTTGAAATAGGATATCGAAGCTAAAATGGAAGTGTGCTCAACTAGAATCAAGTGTGATCTATTATTATATATTTGATGTTTATATACATTTTATTATTATATTAGAAATTTACTTTTTTTTTTTTTTAAAAATGCGCCTGGTAAACTTTTTAACGTGACCGGCGACGCTGGTGCGACACGCCCTCCGGGACCACGCGAATGCTTTTGCCCGGAGCAATGAACCGGTGAGGCCACAACTGGGGGACCTCATCCCCTAGGAAGAACACTTCAAACCCGCGAGCTCATTGGCCCAGCGAAGGCGTAAAGCCTTGTGAGTTCGCTGGCCCAGCGGGGGTTTGAACTCTGGTGGCCGCCACTACAACCGAGCAACTTAACCACCAAACCGTGCCATCATCAGCATATTAGAAATTTACTTACTTGTGGATATATGAAATAATTTATTTGAATTGATTTTATACACAAATTGAGAGTTTGTGGACTTGGATTTTTTTTGGGTTTGATTGTCATATATATATATAGAAATTATGCAAAATAATTAAAGAATATTCCTTGAAGATAGAGATAGAGAGGTATAAGCATTAATACTAGATCAATGGATTATTTTTATTTGTAAATATATTGTAAGATTATAGATCAAACTCCAAAATTTGTAATTGAATTTTTGTATTTTCATTTTAAAATGTAATCTTTATATGGGCATAAATTTATTTGGTTTGTTCACACCTCTATTTTAAAAACAATTTTGTAATAGACAAACATTTTGATGAACGCTAGGTTATGTGATAATTTTTTTTCTAAACATAACATTTGTAATAGACAAACATTTATAAATGAATGTTAGGTTGTGTGAGTAATTAATTTTAATAGAATTTTCCTACAACATACGCCACATGCATACAATTGTCGTGGTGAAAAAAATTGTACATCAACAAATTTCAATTCCAAATGGCAGTAACACCTAGGATCCCTCCACAGGCTAATCCCTCCTTTACAATTTCTAAAACAATAAACTCCACCCAATATTATTATAATTATTACACTTTTTTTTATTTAAATTAAATATTTTGTTTTAATTGACAAATAAAATAATGCTAGAGTTACAAATAAATTTATCTCCTTTTCTACTTATATATTCTTATTTATGCACTCTTCTCAGGAAATGGTTGAACCCATACATGCCGATGATACCATTAAAATCTCTAACACAAATACAAGAAAAAGCATAGTGAACCCCTTCAAACCATTTGATGCCCTAAACATGCAAGTTGAATCATGTTCATCAGTTAACAAACTAGAAGACTTTCGAAGTGATGCCCAACATCTTGCTGCGATTGTGACATCAAGCTGCCATGAAATTGTACGCAAGTCAAAAACTGTGTGTGAGATGACACCTTTTGTGGAAACATTGGATGTTGAAACATTATGTGACACCATGTCAACATTCCATGATACCTTTGCTAAGATGGAAGGCTTCTGCACTTTCCTTAGGGAACTATATTATGATAAATACTATAGAGGAGATGACACCTCCAATATCATTCGCTCATTTGAGATGTAATTGAGAAACATGTGACAAGTCTTATATCTTTTTGAAATGTAGCCTTTTAATACGTATATATGTAAATCTATAATAAGAGTGTTACTATGAAGATGATGCAACCCCTGATAACATTTGCTCATTTGAGCTTTACTTACCAAATGTTTGCACAAGTATTATATGTTTTTTTGCGATGTTGCTTGTTGACACGAATTTATGTAAGTGGTCTCCAAACTAGAAAAGAACATCTTTTGAATCCTACAATGTGACATTTGAATACCTGTCAATGTAACTGCACCATGAAATAAATAAAAAAGCTTCAAATTTTAAAGGACATATTATATGTTTGCCTACCAACAGGCAATTGAGTCAATTTGAACTCTTCACCTAATAAGAAGTGGATGCCTATTTTTTGTTAAAATTGGACACATTATTACACATATTTTGAATTTGTTTGATTCATTTTTCCTTGTATCTATACACTGATTGTGAAATATTAGATCACTATAATTTTGTACCCAACTCAAACTATTTCAATATAGCTAAATCCCATAAAAGACACGTATGTTGCCAATGTTATCTTGCATTTTAATACCTTTGTTTTAAACATTTTTTTAAATATATACCATAAATATATAGTCATAATTTTCAAATTGATTTTGTCTATCAACTTGCTTCTAACTTGATTGTCATGACCCAATCTATGAACTAGCTCACATGACAAATATTGAACATAACCTATACAATTCATTACAAATAGTGATAAATATAATTAAAGTATAGACCTTCTATAAAATAACAAGATATTATTTATATTTGAATTATATTTGGCAATATGTATTACTATATTACATTATTTCTGTATAGTGATGTCTAGATTTTAGGTCAACTCGATGGATTTATCTTGGACATAAAAAAAGATACATAATCATTTGAAAAAACATGCACTACTTCAATTCAAAAAATCATACGAATCATACTCCACTACCCAATGATTCCTTTAAATGTCTGATCAAATAAATGACTGGTCAAATCTGCTAATCACAACAACCACTTTTAGCAGACCTCTTTTTGTATGTTGGTTTAAACTTTAATGCTCTAAATTCTTTAAATATCTACCAATAATGCAATAATATAAAATCTTCAAAACAATACAACTTTTTTTTGTCAACCTATTTTGTTTTGAAACAAGCTTTATTTAATTTTGTGCCTAACTTTCCAAGTCCATATTACTCACAGGCCAATCATTTCCTGTCAAATATAACTTCATGACAACAATGTTAACTACAAATGCCATAGCCAACATACTTGCAGGCATGGATAGTCTAAACCCTTGTTTACAAGTTACATTTGTAGACTCCATCCATCAGGAATGCTCTGCAAATGTTAAATACCGCCTACAACTCTTTGATGGTATGCACACATACCATGCTATGCTTCCAGAGCAGTTCAACTATCTTTTTATAGAAGAGGCCCTAGCCAAAGGCTCAATTATTTGTCTTGGAGAATACACTTGCAATATGTTCCACAAATTCACATACGTTCACATGTTCAAGGTTTAGTTATAGTGCTCTAGTTGGTTGATTTACAACTTCTTATTAAATTGTTGATTTCCCTTCTTAAATTGCAGGGCTGTCATAATTACTAAGTTTGATCTAATCTCAAATAGTGAAATAATAGTTGAAACTCTAGTACCTCTCCTCCAAGCTCTAGCGTACCTCCCACAAGATAGCTACAAACAAATATCGACCCCTTATAGATCTGAAGAATGTTCACTCCAAGGAGGCAGCAGAGTTGAAGCCCAACAAAAGATTGACCCTTTTCAAACAATGCCAATTCTAAAATTGACTACATACCATAGGCAATGGTCCATCAAGTGTAGGGCCTTGACAAAAAATCCAATCCATGAATTCCAAAATGCTGGTCGTGATGGTAAATTTTTTGGCTTCGATTTCATAGACACAACAGGTACTGATATACATATAACTTGCTTCAATGCACTTGTTGATGAGTTCTATGATGTTGTTCAAACTAATGTCCTCTACCTCATCTCAAATGGTCATATAAAAGTGGCCAACACAAAATACAGTAGCTCCACAAACCCTTTCGAGATATTCCTACACAGCTCATCAACAATAACTCCTTCCATATAAAGAGCATAGATACACTAGAGTCAATGCCTATTAATTCCCTTGTTGATGTCAATGGTTTACTTTTATCTATCTCCCCTACATCAACCATACATAAAAGAGATGGGACCGAAAAAATTAAGTGTACTACTATAATCATAGACATGTCAAGTTGTAGCATAGATGTTACACTATGGGGTCGCCATGTTGCCAAATTGAAGGGAAACAAATCTCAAGAATGTGCCTATAGACAGAACCCCCCATTCTTCTTGTGAAATCTGGCCGTATTACCTCATGGCATGGAAAATTGATTGACAATATATTCCCAACTGCAATTCTAATCAATCCAGACTTGTTAGAAGCCTCAACATTGAAGGCATGGTATTCCACTTTAGAGCTTCTCCAGCCTCTACTTTCCTTGTTGAATAACCCTCTCACCCTCCACAAATTTGCAAAGCCTATTGATATTTCAGAGATTGTAACTACAAGGTTTGCAGAGAAAAAAATGCTTGTGTAAAAGCCACTATCTCCAAACTCCACTTGGACAACTTCTATTACCTTTCTTGCCCCCTGTTGGTTGAGAATAAGAAATGTAATCTTGAAGAAAGTTGTTCAAGTTTCCACCAATAAATTTCATTGCCCAAAGTGTTTTACTAATCTCTTAGCATGTGATTTTAGCTACATGCTAAAAATGGATTTACAGGACGACACTGGTGAGCTTCTTAAGGTGACTGCATTTGAAGGACTGATGAATGCTTTGTTGGGTGTTGGTGCAGAAGATTTTTAGCTTCTACTAGTAGAGCTTGATGGTGCCAAACAAATTTTAGATAGTGTTGTTGGTTGCCAATTCCCGCTTAATATTTCTATCAAGAAGAATTCATTTTCTAGACAAGAAACACAAAGCATTATTGTCACGGCCATTCAGTTCAATTAAAACATGTGCTAAAGACTTTTTATGTACAACAACATGTGGATTTGTATGGCTTCTGTGATGTTATGTACCTCAAATGTTGTGAAACTCACTTCTAACTATTGTATGTTTCATTTTTACAAAGATGGGTAGCTTCATATAAACATATATAGGGATATGTTCCCCTGTTTTTCCTATATGCATGGTTAGTTTTCAACACTGTATTGCACCTTCTTAAATTGTATATAATGATAATAAAATTCTCTTCAAAGAAACACAATTGCCATTATGTTTTTTACTTTGTTGTTGGTTGATTATTTTTGTACACATTAATGTTAATTACCATGTTAAAATATTTCTTATGCATACTTTTATATCTTCAATTCTCATGCTTCAAAATATGATATATATACCTGCATGTGCATGAGGTACAGATAATTCAAAGTCCTTTAACCTTCAAGATTCCCTACAATGGAGGTAGAAGAAGCAAGGATGCTGGCAAAACGAACATGTAGAAATGAAATGCAGTGTATACAATATCATGCAAGGAAAACTAATATTAACAAAAGAAGATGACAAAATGAACAAATCCTTGAGAATGAAGCCCTGACATCAACACTCTCTCCTTCCAACAATACCCCGCACCTTCAAGCACTTGCCCCTCAGTTACAATATGGCATGCCCCCCACCCCATCTACCCAGCTTTGTCCTCCTCTATGTTTCCCAAAAAATTATTACACTGCTAGAGAAAATTTTAGGTCAAAATTGGATAGCCTCTCAAAAATGTCAACATGCTTAGTTTGCATGGAAAAATATCTAGGCATTAAAACTAGGCAATCAAATGGAGGCCCTACTTGTTATAGATGCATATCAGAAAAAAATGGCCATCACTTCTCAAAGTGAAACAACATGGACCTTGGTGATCAACCTGTTTGTTTGCAAAAACTAAGTCAAATCGAGGAGATGTTGATAGGAAGAGTTAGCCCGGTTCTTCAAGTAACGTATGCACGAGGGGGGGGAACTAAAATATAGTGGTCATACTATCTGCTTTCCATAGGATATTTCTAGCATAGCAACCTCCTTGCCTAGATGTATAGATGAACTAGACATCATTATAGTAAACAAATAAAATGTTGAACAACAAAAGTATAGTTTCTATGTTAGTAGGTCACGTGTTCATGAGGCATTGACATATAAGCTGTAAAATGATCCATACTACAAAGATGTGCAGGTGAATGAGCATGCATTGTCATCTTTGCCCCATGAATCCACTAATATTTTAGAACTTATATATGCAACAAATTCTAATCCTAATCCCACAAACCTAGAGTCATTGCAAGTAGATATTGATGAGGCTGAATCAATTGAAAGTACAACTTCATTTGTAGCAAACCTAGCATTGAACGTAGAGAGATGGAAGAAGTATGAGACTACCTACAACTAGGGAATGGATGGCAAGCTCCTGCTTTAGAATGGCCTCCCATTTCTTTGTCGCCAATAAATGGGTACACCACTGAAGGCTTGTTTGCAATGGCATTCCCCACTCTGTTTCCAACTGGCACAACCACATTCAAGAAACAACACATGAAAGAAGTTAAGCTACATGAATATGCTCTTCATCTACTAAAATATCATGATAATAGATTTGGCCAACACCTACGCTTCAGGTATTTCCATCTCAACATAATCATGCACCATCGTAGCCAAGCCACATCATCAGTATTTGTCAACAAATAGGTAAATGATACGCTACCAACAACAATTACTGACCTCCACCAAAGACTGAAGGAACTTCTTGATGAAAGGCTTGCTGATCAACTCATGTACTTTAGCTCAACACTTCATGGCACATGACCATTTTGGAATAAATGTAGAGGGGAGCTTTTTGACATGGTCATTCAAATTGGCTGCCCAACACTCTTCTTCACCTTAAGTGCAACAGATACAAAATGGCTTGACTTACATTGCATTATACCGACTACCATGCCTATGGATCCTTCATAGGCTTCTAGGTGGAGGGTACAAAATATAGTTCACAATCCACACCTTGCTGCACTCTACATGCACCATAGATTTATAGCATTTCGTGAAGAGGTCTTAGAGAAACTACTTGGTGCAAGTGACTACTGGTACAGGTATAAGCCTTCCACTTACCAAAATCACTTACTTCTTTTTTTCCTTATTTCTTGCTAACAATCTCTCTAATCTAGGTATAAATGTCAACATAGAGGATCTGCACATGTTCATGGTTTCCTCTAGCTCTAAGAAGCACCTGACATTGGAAAATTCCAATGGAACAACCTTTAATTTGTACAAAGAACAATTGACTATATTGATAGATATGTCTCTACCTGGAACCCACGCAGTCTTCAAATCAGGAACCAAAATTTCCATTGAAATATCCTAGATGACCCTTGCTTGATGGACACAAGAATGATAATAGCAACCAACCCTTGCACCGATTATAATGAATTGGTCAATCGTGTGCAACGCCATACAAAATGTACCCAATTAACATGCTTGCGGAGGACGGGGACATCTCTTATGTATCGTTATAAAGCCTCTTGGAAATTACAAGAGAGATCAAGTCTATCAATTGTTAAAAATGGCCAGCCTAAACACACCCCTACTCACAATGATGACCGCTTAAATCTTCACAACCCATATATCCTTTCTATATGGAGAGCCAATGTGGATTTCTAATATGTTCTATCAACCAATGCAGTGCTAAAATATATTGCAAAATATGTAGCAAAAGCTAAGCACTAGTTTGAAACATACCAGAATATGATGACTCACTTTTCAACCAATTCTGACTCCAAAAAACAAGCACCAGTAGCTTTCTGTAAAATGCTATCTGAGAGCCTTGTAGATCGTGACATTGGTGCCCAGGAGACTTGCCACCTTTTACAAAAACTACCCCTCTCGATATCTAGCAGACCATTTGTTTGTTTGAATGTTAGCCCAAAACATTTCCAACATGTTGCAATCTCAAACACATCCACCACCCCCTCCCCTACCTTCATTAACTCATACATGGCACGACCTATAGAGCTAGATGCTCTGTCATTGATTGAAATGACACAAAAATGGACCTTCAAAGCATCACGTAAGAACTACAAATGGAGAGAGCGTTCCACATCGGCCATTGTTTTAGTAATCCCATGCTTCATTGCCATCCCATCAAAAGATGACATGTGTTTTGAAGCATTCTGCTGGAGTGAACTACTACTCTATCGCCTATTTCGTAACATTCATGATGATATTGGTATATCAGCACTACAGATTATTGCAAACTGGGAAAGATTCTCATATAACTTCCATCCATGGCATGTGCATCGCACATCAACTGATCCACTATCAGATACTGATGATGACGGTCCTTCAACTGATGAAAATAGCCTGTAAGATAACAATCTTGATGAATGGTAGGTCTTGTCAGGCTTGCATTTAGACATATCATTTCAGCTAGATAGCCTTGACATGCTTGGTCGTTGTGGCATTGACCTGAACCATGACTGGACAACTCCAACCTTTAATCCAGTACTAAAAGCTACAGCTATTGATTTCATTGACTCTTACCGGTCAATCTTTCAAGTCCAACATGTTCTTGATCAAGAATCACAAAGCAACCTCTCTATCCAACAACAAAAAGCATACAATATAATTATGTCGCACCTCTCTGCAAGTGGTTTGTAGCCACCACAAGGAACTACAAGAACTGGAAAGTTGCATTTGATCTCAAGCATCAAATCCACACTCATGGGAGTAGTTCTGCTTGGCCAATCACCATTGCTACTTCTTGTATCAACTGGTGTTGTAACTTTCAACATTCAAGCGTCTACAATTCATTCTGCACTCCGCATACCTATTAGAAAAATAAACCCCTTACAAGGACAAGCACTTGCTACATTTTAGGAGAGCATGTACTTCATTCGTTACATTCTGATAGATGAGATGAGCTTCATTGGCCCAAAGTTGATACAAAGAATTGACATAAGGTTGCGTGAAGCATTCCCTAGCCATAATCATATCCCATTTGGGGGATGCTCAATCATTCTCTTTGGTGACCTTGGCCAACTCCCACCAGTCAAAGACATACCCATGTATGCTTCAAACTCCTATGGTGAAGCTTCACCACAGTGATTACATTGACCAAGATATTTCAGCAAATCGGTGACGATCCTATACAGGTGGCCTTTCGTTCAATTCTCTCAAATATAAGAAATGTAGAGCCTTCAGTTGAAGATTGGCATGTTCTCATGGCACATTCAAATTCATCACTCACGTCTATGGAGCAGGCACCTTTTCTATTCTCCATACATTTATTTCCAACAAATGAATTGGTTTCACTACACAATAAACATATGTTGCAATCATTAGCCATGCCAATTGCCTTGTCCAATGCAGAGCAACTAAAAGGGGTAATATGCCCAAATCTAGATGATGAACAACTTGAAGCTAAGATTCTCTTGAGTGTTGGCCAAGAAGTTATGCTATGTTCTAATTTGTGGGTACAAACAGACCTTGTGAATGGTGCATTAGGTCAGGTGAAAGCAATTGTATACAAGGATGCCGATAAACTACCGCAACTTCCTTTGTTTGTTGTTGTTCAATTTAAAAATCACATAGGCCCAATTTGGGATCACAATAATGCAAGAAATGTGCCCATTGCACCGTTGAGCCATGGTGGTCGTCGCCAAATCCCGCTAAAAATGGCATGGGCCTTGACAATACACAAATCACAAGGCCTTACACTTCCAAGGGTAACAATTGACATTGGCAACATTAGTCATCAGGGACTGACATTCACAGCTATTTCTAGAGTCTGCAACCTTGCCTGTCTTTGAATATGCCTGACCTTCACGTTCCAGAGACATGCACACATGCAACATAACCCATACGTTTCTCTTCGCAAACAAGAAGAGGAACGCTTGTTAGTGCTCTCGCATGCACACTCTTGATTGCAAGGACAGGAAAAAAAATAGGCACAAAAGGTTAGTTTGCCCACTTCCATTATTTTCTTGGGTTCAATTAAAAAAACATTGATTAACAATTTGTATATATATTTCCTTTTCGTCAATACCATATAATATCCTTGAAACATTCATTTTTAAATGTAATCCATAAAATTTAGCTTCTGTTGGACATGATATTTAGATCAACATTCCCTTGCTAGGCATGTAATATATATATATATATATATATATATCTTTTCATGAAATCTCAAATTGTACTTTAAATAACCAACATATGAGACATATGTAAATTTCAGCAAGGTGTCTTTTCTCCTAAACATACAAATTATAAAGTTATCTCATATGAAACAGATGTAAACATTTAAAATCTAATGTTAATGTAGGATAATGGCTGTTAGATTTTTGCACTTCTATTGTTTGATTATCTCTAGCTTTAAAGCTAGATTAAGTCAAAAGAAGCTAATTTTCTGTTATGAAGTATTTGTGATCCATAATTGTTCTACACAATTATTTGATCTGCACTTTTGAACCAGACCTTTTGATATCAACTTTTTTCATAGGTTACTGATAACCTAATTTAAAGAGGTAGCTCTTTCAAGGCTTGGTGCTATGGACAGAAGCCTGTGTGTGGAAAAATCTGGCCGAAAGAAGAAATCAAAGAAATCCAAGGTTACCAAGAAAGCATTCAGGAAGAGAAACAGTAGCATGATATAAGTTCTTCTAATTGAGGTTAATTTTTGAGTTTAAAACATTTCTTTTCTAGTAATACTTCCAAGTGATTATCAAGGAGAGTTTTGCTTGAGAATATTGCATTTGTGAGCATTGATTTTTGTTTGGTAATAAGACATGTCATTCTTTGACATTCATATTGAAATGAGATGGTAAATTTATGAATCTTATTTGAGAAGATATGGAAAATTTTAGAAAAACATTTTTTGTCTACAAAATGCTTTGATAATTACTTGTGGTTTATTTCAATTGTGTAGTCCACCATTTATATACGAAGGTTTCGGTTTCACATGTCATGGAACGTGGTTCCTTCTAAAAATACTCTTGTTTCCTTTCTTTTTAGATCTGCTCATAATGGAATATAACATCTCTATGCATCATCGATGTATAGGTGTCTCTAGTTACATTTTAGATTGTCCTTGGACGATAGTTGACACTATAGCACGATGGCTAGTTTCCTTCAATTACGATCAACTGTAGACGTATTTCTATAGGGGTTACATATGTGTTTGAGAGCGTTTAAGGGCTACATCACTAAGTAAACTTAAGAGAAAGACGAGACTTTTCCCATCGCAAAGAATAGAAATACTTTTCTGGTATGATCTATATCTATGGTCTTACTTTGAATTTGAGTTTTAACTGAAGTGTTTGATACAAATTTATTTTGAAATTGTTTTATGATGTAATGAACTTTGTTTTGGAGATTTTTTTTAATTTAATGTTGTTTAATTTTTTTTGTTATTAACATAATCTTGTTTATTTATACCTATTTGTATTTTGATATATTCTTTACATATACCTATTTTCATGGTCTTAGTTTGTGGTTTTCTAATGATTATTCAATGTAACAATTGCACCTTTATGGTTGTCAATCATTTCAACAAAATGCTTAAGTTCATCCTTGCTACAAGACTAATGTTGTGAGCAACCTAATCTAGTTGTTCTTTGACTTAGGTTGGTTGTTCTTTAGTCTTCCCATTAGAATTATTTCCTATAGAATTGTTTCCAACCATTAGTTGGAAAATTCTAGGAGGTTCTCTTAATTTTTTCAACATGCCTCTCCTCTCAAATATGATGTAATTAAGTCACATTGAGCATACATACAATTTTACAAACTATTCTTTGACAAATGATTACCTTTTGAGATCTCTCTTTGTTTCTAGCCCTTGGTTCATATAAGTTGCCTTTATCTTTGTCTTTCCTAACCACAACACATCTTTAGAAAGATGAGGCCTTGTCCAACATTTATAGTCTTTTAAGTCTTAAGTTGTATAGATTCTTTAAAAGTCTAAAAGAAGTAAAAATTGCTCATGGATTATTCTCTTGTTTTTCATTATTTTTTAGGTTGAGGATAAAGTTTAGTTGTAATTAGATAAACATTGCACGTTGGAAGTACATGTGTACATGTATATTTTTCATGTTGTATTGTCGGTTAAATTGAGGATAAAGTTTAGTTGTAATTAGATAAACATTATGTTGGAAGTATGTTGTAAATTTTTCATGTTGTATTGTCCGTTAAAAAACTTCAAAGCATTTTTATGGCTAGTGAGATTGGAAATTTTTGGATTGGATTTTTTTTGTTGCATGTAGGGATTTTCTATTTTACTCATGGTTTTACATAATTCATGCAGCTTGTAAACCCATTTAATTGAGTAAGAGCTTTATTAGTACTGCCTTTGGCAGTACAGTACTATTGCAATAGCTATGGCTTATCTATTGATTAATCTAGTAAGAGTAAACCAATCAATTAAATTTGAACTTTTCTTATGTGAACATGAGAAAATTTTAACAAAAAAAAATTGGAGAAATTATTTATCTCTATTGTGATTGGCTCAAATAAAATGACCTTCTTGGTGGATTGTCGGAGATACTATTTTTAGTGCAACAAACATCTAAAATTGAGGAGGTAATTCCGGTTAAAGAGAGGAGGTGACAATGGTAACAATTTAATTTTTTTGAGTGAAACAAACACCTAAAAATGAGGAGAAGGGAGGAGGTGGCAATGGAAAGCAAATAACTTTTTAAATTTTTTTATGCTTATTAAATTGTTGCATGATTATTATTATTATGCAAATAATTTTTTAATAATTTTTATGAGTGAGTCAGATTCATTTTTGACTATTGGTTATTAAAATATTATATGATTATTATCATTATTATAATTATAAAATTATTGTAATATTTATATTATTATATATAATGATTTAATAGTTTCTCAGTTTTCTATAGTTTTTTAATTGTTTTGGGTATAAAAATATTAAAAATAACTAACAAATTAATTTGTTTTTTATTAATATTAATATTATATTAAAAATTAGTAAAAATTAATATATTATATTATTATTATTATTATTATTATATTTATACTATAATTTATAATGATATAATTTATTTATTGTTTTATGTATAAAAATATAAAAAATACTAACAATTTTTTTTAATTAATAATATTATTATTATAATATTGTTATTTAGTTTAATTTGTATTGAATAAAAAAATATAATTCTTAATAAGAGTAATAATGATATAATAACAATAATAATAATAATTTCATATTAATATGATAGTTAATTTGTTTTTTTTTTTGCAACGTAAGGAGTATTTATTTGCTTGATGTTTTTCTTATTACATTATTTTTGTTTTTATTTCAACTGATAACAAGTTAATAATATTTATGTTATTATTTTCATTTTAATTTCTTGTGATTTTGTTTTAATTGTAGTTGCAGTTGCAGCCGACATTTCTATACAAAGTGAGAGAGGACAAGGATCACCAATTGTGGTTGTCGTATGTATTAATCATCAATTGATTCAACTCATCAATTGATTCAGTTGCAGTGGTTGTCATACCTATTACATTAGCTTTTCTTTAAATCATTCATGTTAGATAGGGGTTTGTGTTGCACTAAAAGACTCTCAAATGTCTTGAAAAAATGTTGGATAGGGGTTTGTGTTGCACTAAAAGACTCTTATGAACGGTTTACTATGTCTTGGTAGAAGATTAGTGCATCTCCTTTATGGATATGATAAACTTAGTTTAGCTACTGGAAAATTTATCAGATGTACTCTCTTCATCTTCAGTTTTCTAGCTTTTTGTGTAATAGTTGTCTTTACCATTGTGATCTTGGCAATACAAAGTAAATAGTGAGAATTTGTTAACCACATGTTGCGTTCATTTGCATGACTAATAGTTGTCTTTACCATTGTGATCTTGGCAATACAAAGTAAGTAGTGAGAATTTGTTAACCACATGTTGCTCTTTAAAGGGTTCATTTGCATGATTTAGTCATATTTTATTATCGTACGAATTCTTGAATAATTTTTTGTACAGGCTGCTTTTTTGTTTTACTTTGTCCATAATTGTATTTGAAAACCATATTTTAAAATGTAATGCTTTAAATTAAATGCATAAGTGTTTATACAACCCTTATTGATACCAAAGATGGAAAATTTCACAAGAAAACAAAGATATTGTATTTAATTTTAATTATAATATTATTATAAATTTATTATAATTATTATATTACTATAATATTATATTATAATTATAATTATAATATAATATTATATTTATATTATATTATATTTGTAATACTAAAAATTTCGAAAGATAAAAATATAACATGCAAATTACCTTCTTACCCAAATTTCATGAATACCTTGGATGTTGACTTGCATGATTGATTATATGTTTGATTGCTATGTTTTTGCAGCATAACATTGATAGAGATTGAAATTAAATGGATGAGAGATAGATTGAAAGATGATTGATGGATGAAAGATTGAGAAGAAAATTCAGCAAAGTAATGATACTTAGAAGCTCATCCATGCCAAAATGACTTGGTTGAGGGGTTTAAATAGACAAATATGAGAGAATGGAGGGATAAAATTTTCTATTTCGTGAGTGATAGTGAAATTAGAAAGTTGATTGTGCAACTTGGGAGAGATAATAGAAGATAAAATTCTTTTCTCAACATAGAACGCTTTTTCTATTTTGGAGTTGGAATGGTGAGGAGATAATAGATTTTTTCTATTTTATTAAATTGTCCCACATTTGATTTTTGATTTTTTGCTATTTTGAAGGACACTTGCAGTTTAGAGGAAAATAGAAGGTGGGTAAGATACATAATAAATTAAATAATTGTATTTATTTAATTTATTATTTGAATGAGAGAATGTTGGATGAAATAAAATATAAATTAAATAAATAAAATCCATAAAATATGGATTTTATTTATTTTTTAGAAGAAAGATGAGGTAATTAAATAATTTATTTTTTTTAATTATTTATGGAAAATAGAAGAATAAAGGAAATTAATTAAATAAATATAATTTATTTAATTAATTATGGAGATGGGGAAGAAAATGAGATTTTTGGTTACAAGTGTGTTAGATGAAATTAATGTATGCGATGCAATATGAGTTTAATGCATACAAAATGAAATGGGCCAATTTAGGTGTCTACAATATTATATTTATGTCTATGTTTATTATTATATAATAATTTTTTTTTATTCATAATATTAATTTTGTATATATATGTGATTGAAAATTACATGATCAATGACTGGCATAGCCAGACTGCTTGAAGTCTATTTTCTAAATTCCTTTTCTAAACCCCCCCAAAAGTGACCACACAGGGTCTTTGGTAGATATAGAAGAGGCCACGCAGGGCCCTATCAAAACCCAAAATTTGGCCTTCTAGGCCTAATAGACTTTCTTTGGACTTAGAAACATAAAATAAACAGCTAAACCCTGAATAGAGCATGTGATTGCAGAAACCAAAATTGACTATTAAACAGTAGACTGGGAGAACAACACAAGGTGAAGAGCATTAAAAAACCTTCAAATTATGTCGAGACCATGCATGAAGACTTGAAAATCCTGAACCCATTTGAATTGTCCGTTAGCCGCATCCACCTGCAATACTTTCTTAAGAAAGGATATCCCTTTTTTTGCCCTTTCCCTATGCTCCAACAATGCCAGACCCTTAACATCAAATAGAAAAGGATAAAACTTTACCACTTCATCTAGATCCTGCAACAGGGGTATATCTTTAGGGCGAGGCACCCCAACTCCGAAGAAGGCTATGTTGATTGTTTCCTTGAGATCGCCCAAAAGCTCTGCCTTGAAGAGTTTTGAAACCATTAATTTTGCTTCCTCCTTAGGCATTCCTGTGTCAAGCACCAAGACAAGGAAACGAGAAGCAATGTATGTGTCTACTTTGTAGAGTTCCCCTTCTTCCAGAAATCCCCTACCCAGGATGATTTTCATTGCCGCTATTGTCAATCCATCATTTTGTCGCAGGACTGTCTTTAGCCTTTGATCAGTTACCATTCCATTGAAGGCCATCTGCCTTATGGTGCTCTATAACTGGATTGGGGTGTCTATCCCCATATTTACAATGCCCTCCATAGCTATGCAAGCCACAAATCTTGAGCCACCTGCCATGGATGCCTTGGGGCTTAAACAGACAACCTCTGTAGAGAAAGGAATGAGACGAAGTGGGGACTTGCAGAGTAAAGAAAGGAATATGAGTAAGATTATTCGCAGCCTGGCTGCTCCCTCTGCCACTCGTGTCTCATCATATACCATGGTGGATAATAAATGCTTCTCGATCTTTCCTTCTGAAGCACACTCAAACTTAATTTCGTTCTTCAATGTTTGATCTGGTGAAGTTTGTGTGATGATGGTTATAAACCTCTTCTAACATTCCACTTGATGTTCCGTATGCCATGTCCCAGCCTTCTCCTGTGTCAAGCGATGGCAAGTGAAGTTTGCAAATTCCTTCTCCAGCAAGAAGGCCACTAATCCTTTAAAAGATCGGCCCTTCCACACCATATGTGTGGGAAGGGCACCCTCCCTACCGCCCACATAATATTATATAATATTATTATAATACTATAATATCAATTAATAATATATCAAGTGTTATAATAAATATTAATAATAAAATTAATATTATTATTAATATTATAACTATAAATAATAACGATTTTGTTGGTTTGACAAAAAGTAAATTTGAAGTTTACCTAATGAATTAGAAAATTAAAATTAAAACACAACTATAATTACAACTAAAACACATAGTATAATTACAGCACTACAAGACATAATTACAACACTATAAGACATGTAGTACTATTGTAATCAAAATCATTTAACTAGTGATAAATAGTTTTTTTCTGCACCAATCAAATTTTTATGGTTAAACAATGAACAAAGTCTATTAACCAATCAAAAACAAGTATTTTTCTTGTTAAATATTTTAAAAACTCTAAATGCAATTTTTTAACAATTACCATTAAAAAAATTCATAACATAATAACTTTTTTGATTGGCTCTAATCTTTTTGTTGATTTTGTGATTGGCCAAAATTTTAAGTGTTATGGGCAGATTTTGGTTAAAAGGTACAAAAAAATCTTAAAAAATGGACCCACATTTTAACTTGTCACCGACTCCTCCCATGAATTTAGGTGGATTAATGGCAGCTTTTGTGTTTATCCCCACCTCGTTCCTTGAATGTGGACGCAGTAAACTATAATTACAACACTACAACACAAGTTCGGTGGCACTTGTTAGTACTATTGTAATCAAAATCACTTAACTAGTGATTAATAGTTTTCTTTTTACACCAATCAAATTTTTATGGTTAAACAATGAACGAAGTCTATTAACCAATCAAAAACAAGTATTTTTCTTGTTAAATATTTTAAAAACTCTAAATGCAATATTTTTAACAATTACTATTAAAAAAATTCATAATAACTTTTTTCATTTTATTGATTTTGTGATTGGCCAGAATTTTAAGTGTTATGGGCGGATTTTGGTTAAAAGGCACAAAAAATCCTAAAACATAGACCCACGTTTTAACCTATCACCCACTCCTCTCATGAATTTAGGCGGATTAATGGTAGCTTTTGTGCTTATCCCCACCTGGTTCCTTGAATGTGGAGGCAATAAAATTTAAACAGTGTGTATTCAAGGTAGTTGGGGGTGTCAAACTATTTTAAGAAAAATATATATAAACTAAAAAAATATATAAGAATAATTACATAGAAATTTTGACAGTTTACTTGAAATCTTACCTTTCAGGTAATACGGTCTTCCTAAAATTTTAATTGTATTTTATGGCTAAAATGACTAAATACGGCCATACAGCCATCAAATTTAAGCCCTGGTTGGGGGGCTCTGAAAAGAAGGAAAAAAAACTTATTGAGAGGCCTATTTTGTATTGTTGACTAGAAACAATACAAGTCTGGCTAAAGTGGCTGTTCTTAAATATCATCCACTTCAACAGTGAAAGATTAATTTTGATATTTACCACTTTTTGTTGTGAATGAGGTGTAAAATCCATATTGACTGTTTGACCACTGAAATAGATGATATTTAAGTAAAACTAGCCAAAACAATTATGATTATGGGAATATACAAAAGTACCTGTTCTATTAAATACTATTTATCTAAACGAGGTGGCATACGCCCTATCGAGGATTTTTTTTCCATTGGTATTGCCATTTCTTCGCGAAATTTGCCATTTCTTAGCGAAATTTGCCATTTCTTAATCACCCAAGTTGTCTGATCATTTTTAATATGCAGTGCACTTGGAAATGCCGCCCCCTTGTCTACATCAATTGCACTCTACGAGCTGGCCGGCTGGTTATTATAAGGTTATTATACAACATATATTATTGCTTCTAACAAGGACTTTTTTTGTGATTTAGAAATTCTATCAGTGTGGCTTGTGTTTCTGATATCTGAATTAAAACCTCAGAAGAG
This sequence comes from Cunninghamia lanceolata, assembly GCA_027924645.1. Classification (NCBI taxonomy): domain Eukaryota; kingdom Viridiplantae; phylum Streptophyta; class Pinopsida; order Cupressales; family Cupressaceae; genus Cunninghamia; species Cunninghamia lanceolata. The sequence goes on along the minus strand of BSBN01000531.1, from coordinate 6,286,027 downwards.
TTTTACAGCAGTAATGGGCAGGCTCCAAGATTTGACCACCTATTTATGGCCTCTGCTCTTATTTTGCACAGGCTTTTCTAATTCCAGTTCTGAGTACTAATTTATATGTTTGTAAAGGATGTTATTTCTGTTTATTGAAATTTCTTTTTAATACGCGGATTGAATTTCAGTAGTGTGTTAAATTGTATGACAGTTTTATGAGATTAACCTGAGTAGTTTTGAGTTAATTTACATCCACCCATATCTCAGAGCCAAATTATCCTTACTGATGATTATATTTTTGTTTTTAGATTAATTAGTCTTCACTTTAGTGCTTCCCAAAACATAATATTTTGTTTTAAGTGTAAGATACCACTGTTTTAAGGTAAATTTTGTTTGGATATAAGTTGCAGAGATATAGTTTGATCTTCAATTTCCTTCTTTAGTATAAATCATAAACAGCATAGATGGCTGTGAAATGTAGTATAGATAAAAAAGTAACATAATTATTTATGTGTATAATTATATTTATAATAGTAAAAAAATTTAAGACAGTGAGATATACATATTCCATCTCATTTTTAAATATTGAATAAAGTTAAATTTACATTAGAAAATATTGATGAAGATATATGATATAAAAACTAAATATATCACAAATTATAATTGACAGTAAAATATAATTTATAATAGAGAACAAAGAAGTTAAATCAAACAAGTATATAAGGATGCAAAAAAAAAATAGTGGGAGAAAACAATCACTCAAAATCTTCAACATTTTTTTGTCTACTTTATCAAAATTAAATAATTTTGGATGTTAGAAGGACAATCAAGACCTAAATTTGATGGTTATTTATTCAAACTTGTCATTTAAAACACTACACATATTTTATTATAAATATATATAAGAATGATTCTACAGAAATTTTGACAGTCTATCTAAAATCCTCTTTAATCTTTTTTAAATTTTAAATATATTTAATGACAAAAATACCTAAGTACAACCAAACAACCATCAAATTCAAACTCATATCCCTTAGCCCAGGTCCCTACCTCTGCTTTAATTACAGTTTTAAAGTATGTCATAAAAAGTTATTCCAATTAATAGTAAGGAAGGGGTCACATGGAGCTGCTAGCGACATAAATTATAATATTTTCCTCCAAAATAAGAGGCTATTTTTTAGGTGGTTGATTTTGAGGGGTGCATTTGAGGTCGGCCTGAAACTTTCCTCCACTTGCTTAGGATTTTTATTCCTTCCATTTAATTTAGGAAATATTTTGGAGGGAAAATTCTATATTTCTAGGTCCTAAAAAAATATCTCTAAATATGGGACTTAAAGTTTTAAGCCTACCTACAATTACAAAATTAGGAGGCCGGGCCTAAATTTGACAGTTGTATAGTTGTATTTTGTCATTTTTGTTGTAAAATACAATTGAAAATTTTAAAAGAAGGGATTTTGGACAAATTGCTAAAATTTATATAGGATTATGATGATTTATATATTTAATTTTTATATGATTTACTTATACTAAGGCATGTCATAGTATTTGAAAGGCACCATTGAATAGATAACTGTCATAAAAAAATTGCTTGACAGGCAAGGCCGACTGTCAAATTTAAGCCCTGATGGGAGGGCTTGTTTAAAAATGCTCCTAAAAAAATTCAGCAACATCGCTGAGATAATTTGGGAAGCCCCCCTCTATAAGACTGCAACCTAAGCTACAAACAATTTTATTTTCCCACTTTGTTATCATAATAGTTCAGTGGGCATATTGATATCTAGGGGAAAAGACCCAATAACCGAGTTAGAGATAGTATTTGTGCATTCAAGGCCTAATATTTTTAAAAGTTTAGCATTAGTAGTTGTGACTCTAAGGTTGTTAGTGTTGACTATAAGTACTAATAATTGAATGAAAAATGCCCTTTAGATCTAAAAAAACAACCAATCATGTGATGCCACATCAGCCCACCAACAAAACATGACTTAATGCACATCTATTGGTCCACCCTTTTTTTGGGAACTATTTGACACCTCAACAAAAAGTATGCTGATGTGACATCATATTTGATGATGTGGCCCTGAAACCCTAGTTATAAGCAAGGGCCTTGCCAAGTAAACTCCTGTAAAAATTTTGGAGTGATTCGAAATTGCCATGTATGATTTTGAGAGGCGTGAAGTTAAGTGCTCAACTAGTGGGTCCTCTCCCCTGTCTATGTGGTATCTATGTATTGGGTTGTTTCCATAAAAAACAAAAAAAAAAAAAAATAGCTCAGCGGAATAGAAATCTGCCAAATATGATTTATGCACAGGCTTCAACATTTTGTTTGTTTCCAAAACGCATTTCGTGAGAGCTGCTCTCACCATAAATGAGTTCTTGATATAATGCTTCCTTCTGACTCTTCATGTATTCAATAAAAGTTATTTGAGTTTCACTGGATTGTAAGAGGCTAGAGCAATGGGGAGAGGCAGAGATGCATCCTATCCTCCATTCGAGACTAAATACGCACATTTGTTACAAGATCATCACCTAAACAGTATTACTGGGGAAGAGCACAGAGAGGAGGATGAACACTGTGCCCCCCCAATACTCGATTTGCAGCTTTTGAGAAGCCAAAATTCAAGCCAGTGTGCCCAACAAATCATGGAGGCCTGTTCAGTATGGGGAATCTTCCAAGCAATCAATCATGACATACCTCTTGATCTCATTCAACAGATGCACACACAGGCAAACAAACTCTTTTCCTTGCCCTTCGAAGTGAAGAAAAATATAGTGAGCAGGGAGTTGTTTCCCTATGTGTGGGGTACTCCAACTGGCGTGGAGCTTAAAAACTCTAATTGGATCGAAGCCTTTAACATATTCCCTCACTCATACAACTTCAAGGCTGCTGCTTCATATGATGGGATCCAACACATAGATCTCAATGTCCTCAGGTATATAAATAATCCGATTAACATTCTAATGTAGTTGACGGTGTTGGTGTTGGAAATAAGCCATATCCGGACCGACGAAGGACTGGTCCAAGAGGTACCAGTAGCTCAGTGGTAGAACATTCCAGCAGCAAATGGAAGGTCCTAGGTTCGAGTTCTAACTGGTCCATGTCTCAACATGGTAGACGGTAGGGTTATATAATATATTTCATTTGAATTGATTTCTGATTGTTGGTTTGGCAGCTTGACATTGCAAGAATATGGTAGAGCAATGGGTAAATTTGGCTGTGAGGTTCTGGGGGCTTTATCATCAGAGATGGGTTTAAGCCCATCTTATTACAGTGATTGTTTTTCTACTGCTGATTCATTCCTTAGAGTGAACCGCTATGTCACCTGCACAAGGCCAGGGGCAGTAGGGTTATATAATATATTTCATTTGAATTGATTTCTGATTGTTGGTTTGGCAGCTTGACATTGCAAGAATATGGTAGAGCAATGGGTAAATTTGGCTGTGAGGTTCTGGGGGCTTTATCATCAGAGATGGGTTTAAGCCCATCTTATTACAGTGATTGTTTTTCTACTGCTGATTCATTCCTTAGAGTGAACCGCTATGTCACCTGCACAAGGCCAGGGGCAGTCCATGGGTTAGAACCCCACACAGACAGTAGTCTCCTTACCATCATCCACCAAGATCAAGTTGGTGGTCTTGAAATCCTCAGGGAGGGAAAGTGGATCAGTATCAAACCCAGGGCCGATGCGCTTGTCATCAATGTTGGCGACCTCTTGAAGGTGAAATTAAATATCTAGCCTAGTCCAGGGTATGATAATTTTACAAAGTATTTAGTTTTGAATTCTAAATTTGTGGTCTGGTGTTTATATGAACCTACATGTTGCCTTACTCCTGCTGATACTGTACAAAGTACTTAAAAGCCCCAGTTTGATAATTTGATGTGGACTCGTCTGCAAATATTTGATTCTGAGTTCTGAGTTTAACATCAGTTTGTCCTTGTTGGTGGTCTTTTTCTGGTTTGTAGTTTTTCTGTTGTTCCTCTTGTTTGTTCTTTGTTGTGGATTTAGCCTTCTTTTTCCCTTTTCGGGTCTGGTTCTCCTGACCAGTATAAAAGCGTGGGGCCCTTTCCAGATCCCTTTTTCCTGTTCATGGCTCCCGTCAAAAGGGTTTCCCAATACCAAAAACATCATGTTGCACTTTTTTAAGTACTCTTTTTGGGTCTGGTTCTCCTGACTAGTGTAAAAGCGTGGGGCCCTTTCCTAACACCTTTTTCCTGTTCATAGCTCAGGTCAAAAGGGTTTACCAATACCAAAAACATCAGGTTGTTTGTTTCCTGTTGTGGATTTAGCCTTCTTTTTCACTTTTTGGGTCTGGCTCTCCTGACCAGTGTAAAAGCTGGGGCACTTTCTGACACCCCTTTTTCTTGTTCATAACTCCCCGTCAAAAGGATTTACCAATACCAAAAACATCAGGTTGCTCTCTTTTAAGCACTATTTTTACATGTTTTTCCCTATTATGGATTCTGATTTAATTTAATTTATCTTTTATAACTCATTGGAGACTCTGGCTCTGAGACACCTTTGCATTTAGAGGGCCATTGTTCTCTCAGCCCCACCCCCTCAATTTCTCTCACGCATAAATTTGGTCACACTGATACCCACCAAACTTAGTCGGACTAAAGTCACTTGAAACTTATTCTGCGCCCAACAATATAGCATATTTTTATGTTGGTAAACTAAATTTGCTCATGATGGCGCAGGCGTGGAGCAATGATGTTTGCAAGAGTGTGGAACACCGAGAAGCTGTGAACTGCAGTCAAGAGAGGATATCACTGGCGTATTCTTTAAGACCTTTTGATGATACTTACATACTCAGCCCAAACCAGAGTGGCTACCATTACAGAGGCTTCACCACCAAAGAATTTCGGGCACAACTTATGGAAGACATTAAACTCACAGGCTCTAAGATTGGTCTTCCTCACTTCAGGCTACATGATGTTTTACATTAAAAGTTCTCACAGTAAAACCAGGATTTGACGGAACCACTTTGCTTTCCAGCAACTTGTTTCCTTTATGCAAGAGTTTCAATTACACTTTAATGCAATGAATCTGTTAAGTCTGTTATATCTGTTGGTATCTGTCCTTCCATAATTAGACTGTTTGGTCATTTCAGAACTGTTATGTCTGTTCTGAACAGATTACTCTGTAGATTTTTGCTGTGTTTTTGCCTGTACAAGGCATCTTCAATAAAAAAATAAAAAATAAAAAAAATAAAAAATAAAAAATTCCGATTGTCTCAATTGTGTGATGGTGAAATTTTAGTTTTGAAAAGTTTTATCTATGGAGGGTGGACCCCTAGGCATTCATTCTCATCAGTTTAGCCTCGAATTGCTCTTCTTTGTTATTGTTAACAGGGCTATGGTGGAATCATATGTAGGGGATACTGAAGAGATCAAGCTAAAGGTAACTTTTAGGATGGATGGTATTCTTCCCCAATGTTCATGTGGGAACCTTATATATCAAAGCTACACTATATATGTTGGGTAACTTTTAGGATGGATGGTATTCTTCCTCAATGTTCATGTGGGAACCTTATATATCAAAGCTACACTATATATGTTGGGTGATCTGACTAAGAATGAACAGCTTTGTCGACCACACTAATTTTATTGACAAAATCAATTGGTTATGGTAAGGAAAATAACACATCTCCCATTTGGAATAATCAAGTTATTAAATAAATATATAAAATTTAAATTAAAAAATAATGGTACTTAGTTTTAAGTTTGCTAAAACTCTGACCACATCATATGTTGTTTGATTTGTCAATATGTTAGAAAAGTAGCATTTGTCAAACAATCTCTTTGGGATTGAGAAATCATTGTTTAAGTACTTATAAGCACTAAAAACATGCACAACTTCCACGAGGACTCCATAATGACATGTAATCCTTGTCATGTACATGTTAGTGTGAAAATAACACTCTCTCAACAACATTTCCTTGACAACACGTGGGTTTTTGCTTCTTTCTTTGTTTCCCCTTTGTTGTACGAATTTTTCCATCTCTTTCGACATTTGTCAACACTTGTTGATTTTCGTTTTCTATACTTGCAACTTCATCCCTAAGCCTCTTGTTTGTCAATTTGTCGTAAATTAACCTTTCCCTAGTGTTTTTCATCTCACCGCACCCATAGGAGCCCTCCAAGGGACCTCCCAAGCCATCTCCAACTTTCAGTTTTCAATTGTAATCTACTAAGACAAATCTCCCCCAGTTATTTTAGGATCTCCCCTAGGAGATTTGACATTTGCAAGTGGAGATTTGGTTTGTAGCCACCTTTTGACCTGGCTCTGAAGATAGGTTAGTTCTTCATCCCTTGACTAATAGTCTCCAACCCTGTATGCCAACCCAAACCTTCTCCACTGTGGGTCACTCGTTGGTCGCCCCCAGGCGATTTGGACTAGTAAAATGGGCGACCCATGGGCAACCCTGTCGTCTTTCCAACCGCGGATTAACTTGGAGTTTAGATGTGAAAAACTCCGTTTTGCTTTGTTTTTCTTCCTATTTGCATGTAATTTGGATCCAAACGTGGAGTGAACTATTCTTACCTCATTCACCTCTTCTAAATCAAGGCTTACTTAGCTCTTGTTGATCTATACTTGTCACCTCTTTGACTCTTGATCAATCCATTGTTACAACTGTGATAAGCTATCTTTGCTTCGTCACTCCCTAATTAGCCTAGTTCACTATCCAATCTAATGAGTTAACTCTCCAATCAAGGGAATTAACTCTTCAATCCTTCCCACCTTTAATGTGCCATTCAGACTTATAAATACCCCCTCCCTCAAGCACAAAGGGAGGCAATTTCATTTGTGCAACCAAGCTTTGTAGGTTTTTGCTCTCCACATAGCATTATTATGCTCATGCAAGACTTATGAGACTTTTATTTTATTGTTGTTATGCTCAAGCTTTGCTAAAAGCTCCTTATTGCATCGTGATGTTGCTCATTTTGCAAGCCATAGTGCTCTCTTAGCTCATATTGAGCTCATTTTTCGAAGCTTTATCAAGCCACTTTTGCATCCCTTCCCTATTGTTGCCAAGAGGAGATCCCTGTTGCTACAAGAGGATAAAGAGGTTGCCAATACAAGGATTCCTGAGGGTAGTGGAGGCTCGTGCATCGACACATTCCAGATTCTTTAATGCTTTTTGGTAGTAATTAGATATTTTCTTAAATTTGCTCTTGGAGATAGTAATTTCATATTGCAATTTCCTTGATAGGCTAGATAGAATTGTATTATTAAATTAGTTTATTTCAAGCAATTTGCTTTATTATATTAGTTTATTTCCAAATACTTTCATTTCCTAGAGTAATTGAAATCAAAACACAAGAAAATACTAAAAACAAATATTAAGGTTGTATTAGGTAAACTCATTTTAGAATTGCACTCATATTTGAATTCTAGATTAATTAGAGCACTTTTCTCTCAAAAATTCATAAAAATAACAAAAAAAACGTTATCTTGCATACATATAGGGTGCATACATATAAAAACAGAAAACAACAAAAACACAAGCATCACATGAAGAGCAAAACCCTCGATTTCATCACGAGGTCAACCAAAATTAAAAAAAAAGGTGAAAACACAAGTAAACCCTCGATTTTAACATGAGGTCAACATGAGCCAACTAACTCAAAACAAAGCAAAGCAAACCTTAGGTCATCACCCTAAGTCAACGTAAGTCAACTCATGGTTAACTCTAATCAACTCTCTCAATTCAGGGTCATGAATGTGCCCTGGGCTTAGAGGTGAGTGGGTGAGGGTGATCCTCAAAGTGATTGAGGAATTACACCCTAGGCCTCAACATGATCAATTGACAATCCAAGAACAAGAACACAGGCTAAGGTAACTTCAACATAGATAACAAACACGAGTCATCATACAATGGTTTGAAGAGAGAATCCAACTTCAAAGAAACATAAATGAAAAAAAATTGACAACCCACTCAATGTTGGAATCTTAGGAACTTGAATAGGAGAACAATAAATAGTGACCCTTTGGGTCATATAGTTATCTCAACTACAACGGTCACTGAACACCACATAAGAAATAATACCCAAGAAAGGCCCCAGGACCGGTCGACTGCTCTTTGCGAAGTCTAATTCTCAAGCAAGCAAGGCCACCCCGTGTCTTGCCTTCTCTCGACTGGCTTCTACCATGAGAGTGAGAATGACATGGAGGTTCACCTGTGGCAAGGAGAGGGTCCCATGTGCTCTATCAAAGCTGACTCGATCACCCCATGCAATCGAGTCATGTTTTTGAGTGTACATATTTTGGTCAACCTAATGTGAAGAGCAAAAACTTTCGTTGATCTTTTCGCGTGTCTTTGCGAGATCCCACTAAGACATTCTTTTTCACAACCATCTTCGTCATCATCGTTGTTTTCATCTTCATTCTTTCCATCTTTGCCTACTCTTGTTCCATTTATTTGAGGTGTTTATGACACCCCTGAATATGACAGAACCTAACTTAAACTTAGGGAACATTCCTTCTAGGGAGCCTAAAACTCCCTCCTTCGACAAGTATGTGCTGATCCAAACACACTAGTCTCCAATTGCTATAACTATGAAGATTCAGATTAGGAACACGACAAAAGAGAACTTAGACGTTCTCTCATATTTAACAATCCTACATGGGAATATGATTCAGTGACACAACATGTGCCTCATAAGGCAAGACGAGTGCAAGTGAGATCAGAAAACCATCGAATGGACTAATCATCAACAAGCAATTCTGGCACTCACCTGGATGATGAAGACGACTCGAAAGAAATTTTCAAGAGGCCAAAGATGCTGAAGAGGCATTGAGAGTCGCTTTATTAGAAGAACAACGTGAGAACACTATGCGAGAAGAATCTCTAAGCCATGACGACACACGAAATGAGATCCCTAGAAATGAGGAAGTGCCAAGAGGCCCTACACCCACAGATCTCATTGTGACGTTGGTGCAAAGACTTAGGAATCTTGAAGCAGAACAACACATTCCAGAGAGAAGGCAAAAGTTGCAAGAACACATTAGAGTCGAACAAGACCAGGGGGTATCTCAGAATCCCCTATATTAACTACTACTCATGAAATGGAAGTAATGACACATTCATGAATGGGAATCCTCCAATTCAAAACTCTCAAACAATACAATAAGTCAAGAAAATCAAGCTATGGCGTTGGGCTATCAAAGTCCACCCATGGGGTTGATGTTATCAACTCCACAATCACAAAGTGCCTTTTTAGGAACATATTTGGAATATTTGAAAGAGCCACTCAACATGGCCATAAGAAGTGTGACGTTACCATGACCTTTGCTGGATCTCCCAAAGTTTGAAGGAGAAGGAGATCCTAATTCACACATCAAGGTGTATACAACTACTGTAAGAGAACTCCTCCCTTGGGACAGAGTTGTTGAAAAAATCTTTCTAAAGACGTTAGAAGGAATAGCCTTGGATTGGTATTACCGTCTCCCAGAGGCTTCAATGCACTCATTCAGACAATTGATAGGAGAGTTTGTCATGGCTTTTGACATGAATAAACTTGTGAAGGAAGGAATTTGAGAACTTCTTACAATGAAGCAAGAACCCAATGAGTTAGTGGCCCATTTCATCACTCGGTGGAGACAAGTTCTCTACTCATCTACAAGTGCTCCGAATATGGACCATCATGAATTATGTGATCTCTTCTTGCATGCTTTGAATAGAGATACAAGAGAAGAAGTTCAAAAATTGCCCTACAAATCTTATGAAGAGGCTTTGGAAAGTACCCTACGGATCGATTAAGCTGCCATTGATAGTGGTTGAAGAGTATATGACACAAATGAAACAACTCAAAGTCTCAAAAAACATTGAAAAGAATGCCTGAAACATTTCAATAGACAATGATATCAACGTTATAAGAAGTTCACCCAACAATGACAAATGGCGTCAAAAAGGAAATCAGGGACTAAATCGTTTCTCCTACGATCCTGACACATTGTTTGTTTCATGGAACAAAAGGTCATGAAACAAAGACTTGTTATGGGTACAACAAAGCCATTTCAAAACTTACCTTTGAACAACAACAAAATTTCCTCATTTTCTTACAGTCCCGGAGAAAAGAGAACAATATGCAAAAATAAAAGGTGGAATCAAAAGAACTTGAACCATGTAGTTTTTGTGGTCCAAGAAGTGGAACAAGCCGATCAAATAGAATTTTTTTTCTCGCAAGTGGTAAACTTGCTCAAAACCTCCCCATCACATCGAAAAACCTTCTTGGAAGTGTTAAAAGTAGGATTCTCAACACAAGAAGAACCGACCCCCTTTACATTTGACATCACAAGACTTTTAAAAGACGACAGAAGTTAGAACAAAGATTCACCACTATATATACAAGTTCAAGTTGATGAAGTCACCATCAAAAGGGTAGTGGTGGATGAAGGGTCGACAATCAGTGTTCTACCGATCTCCTTCTTACGAAGAATGAGGTATAGAAAAATAGGCATTAAACAACAAACTGTTACCTTGAGGATATATGACAGTCAAGATATCTAGACAATCAAAAAAATCAATTTACCACTTACTTTGGGACCCAAGACAATTCCAACAGATTTCTACGTCATCAATAAAGAAACTAATTACAATATGATCCTTGGAAGACCCTGGGTTTGCAAGATGAAGGCCGTGGCCTCCACATTGTTTCAAGAAATCCACTTCCATCACTTGGGAAAGATACACATTGTAAAGATAGATCCTGATCCTTTCAGTGTCTATAGGAAGGAATAGGAAGAGAAGGATAAAAGGGCAAACACATAAGTGAAAATCCTAGAGGAAGAAAATATTTCTCCAGAAGCCACGAATACCATTGACATATCATACCAAAACTCTGATTACCTAAAAGAGTTCCCCTTTGTTCCCCACACCACAAAGTCTCATACTTCATTTGGCTTAGCATCCATCCCTTGCATGAGTGATTATGATGTCAAGAATCTTTCAATTGGGACAATAGAAATCATCGAAGAAGGGGAGGCAAAGGAAAAAAATGAAAATCAACTTATGAATTTGGAGAAACATCAAAATCACAAGACATTCAAGATTTATGGACTCTCCATTTTGACAAAGCATGTTGTAAAACAAGAGCAGGGGAAGGAATAATTCTCACTTCACTAGTGGGGAAAGTTCTTCCCTTTGCATTTAGACTCGACTTCTTTTGCACAAATAACGTCGCCAAATATGAGGCTCTATCCTTAGGGATTATGCTAGCCACGAGAATGGGAATCAAGAATATTTCCACCTTTGGGGATTCCCAAATCGTAATCAACCAAGTCGCAAAAAATTACAAAACCAAATCAGAATGACTACGACCATACAACCATACAAAGAAACTATTCGATAGTTGGTTCAATTCTTTGACTTCTTTTCCATAAAATCCATACCCAGAGAAGAAAATTAAGTAGCAGATTTAATGGCCGCCTCGGTTGCCTTATTTTTACTTCATGCTTGAATTCAAAAGTCAGAGCTCATTGTGTCAATCTGAAGAGAACCACTGTTGGAAAGTGAGGAATTACCAAGCATTTTAGACTATGTGGTGGATCAAACAAAAATGCCAACTAAAGATTACGTTGAAAAGGATGAAGCCATCCTAGAGTACTTACATGCTTATGATGGGCTCCCAAAAGTATACCATAAGAAAGGGTACATGCTCATCCCTCATACAGATGATTATTTTGGGGATAAGAAGCAAATCCTCCAAGTGGACAGAAATTTAGACTTACCACCCGTACCTCAAAAATTTGAAGAGGGACATCCATTGCTAACAGGTGATACCATCAATATGAATGTAGGAATCCTTGAAAGACCAAGAATGTTGAAACTGGGGGCAAATTTAGATGATGAAGAATTAGAAGAATACACTACTAGTTTCTCATCGAATTATCTGATGTCTTCGCTTGGACATATGCAGACATGGCTGGACTAGACCCAAAAATCATAGTACACAATTTAGTAACAAAACCCAATGCAAAACCCATAAAGAAAAAGTTGAGGCCCATAAAACCTCAGGTAGCTGAAATGGTGAAGGAAGAATTGAAGAAGTTGTTGAATGTAGGTTTTATTAAACTTGTGGATTATTCTAATTGGGTGTCAAACATTGTCCCAATCTTAAAGAAGAATGGGAAAATTTGAATATGTCTTGATTTTAGAGATATAAATCAGGCTTGCCCAAAATATGACTTCCTCTTACCATCCATAGACCAAATTGTCGATTCAACCAAAGGATATGAAGTACTATCCCTCATGGATGGGTTCTCAGGATACAACCAAATCAAAATCTCAGAGGCTGACCAAAATAAAACGACATTCACGACCCCTTGGGGAACTTTTTGCTATGTGGTAATGCCATATAATATACAAGGAATAGAAGCATGTCTTGTATTTATGGAGCTCTAGGATATATTTGAAATATAATATACAAACTTAGAAGTGCCACATCAAAACCACCAACATATGTTATGGTGGAATTTGATAATTACTTTCGAATGTCATTTGAAAATGCATCTCCAAATATGATTGCAATTGCACCAATACAAAGGGCACACACACATCAACTACCTTTATTGTTAGCTTGGGCACTAACAATACACAAATCACAAGGATTGACTCTTCCTAAAACAACATAATTGACATAGGACAAAGAGAAAGAGCATTGCTAACATTGGTGGCTATATCACATGTTACGTCTTTGGATGGATTAAGAATTTTGCCACCATTTTCATATGGCCGCTATGAAAAAGTGAAAACAAGGAAAAAACTCTCCAAAAATAAAGTTGAGGAAGAGAGATTCAAATCTTTGGAATAACAACGTTATGTATTTCATATATATTAACATATAAATTTCTTCTATCATACACTTATTACTCCTTTAATGTGATGTACATTTTGGTTTTGGATATATATGAAATGTCTCATTAAATGTTTCAATAATGTTCAATAAATGTCACATATTTTATGCATTTAGATGAGTATAATAGGCTTCCTCATTTGTCAAAGGAAAATATATTTTTTTAGAGACACAAAAAATAAATAGATGCTAAATTAATACTTTACATGCTACACCTATAGATGCTACTAGCATAGGTATCTTAATTACATATCTCTAAAGGACACACAAAGATATCAATCTCAAGGTGCCTATCTATCTTAAATAACAAATTCAATATAGACACCTTAAGATTGATATCTCTCAATATCTTTAGATAGATGTAATTAGAATATCTATACTATTTAGTCAATATGTTAAGAATAATTCAACCATAATAAATCCAAAGTGAAGGGTGTGCATTTCACCATTACTATACAAACATTAAAAAAAACATAAATGAGCTAAGATAGAAAACAAGAAGAAACATTTCTTTTTCCACTTTGTTATCTTGTCTCATTAGAGGAGGAATCTATAGTGATTTTATCCTACCAACAAAAAATGAGACCATTCATTAAATCATTTCTTCCGATGAAAACTTCCCACTCGTCTGTAGCTCCTAGTTCACGTGCCCTTGCTGTGAATCGCCCGTCTGCAACTCCTGTATCGCCCTCACCCAGTGTTGGGGAGAATGCGAACGCTCCTATATCGCCCTCGCTCAGTGTTGGGGAGAATACGAAAGCTCCTATGTTCGCCCCTGCTACTAATGTCGCTCCTCCTACTGTGGATGTGTCAAAGGTGGTTTGTAAGGTCGCTCGGCCGATTTGTGCTAAGCAAATTCCTCTGACTGGATTGCAGATGGACTCCTCTCTCGGCACCCCCTTTGGAGTGCCCTCATCTTCTATGGCAAGGAACGGTGCTAGCTCTGGTTTTGGTCTCCCTTCTGGAGGGCAGGGATCCTTTCGGGCCCTCTTTCCTGAAACGGATTTTTCAACTGGGTTACGGCCTACGCGCCCCTCTCTTAGGGCTCTTTTGCCCTCTGCACTATCTCCTCCCATTGTAGTGTGTGGCCAAGAGGTCCTAGAGAATGAGGTCCATTACCAGTGCATTGGGGTTGTTTGTAGGTTTAACAATCTATGGTCGTCCTTGTCGGACCTTCACAACTGGGTCATGGAGTCTTGGAAGCCCTTAGTGGAGGGCAAGATTGAGTTGTTTCCATGTGCCAGGAGTTTTTTTGTGGCAGCTTTTGATTCCCATGAAGAGAGGGATATTGTGCTGAATGGTTGAGTTTGGATGTGGGGTGTGCATTCCTTGTCTATTAAACCTTGGTTTAGCTCCTTCAACCCTCTCACCGAGCCTCTGAACATTTGGCCTACCTGGGTTAGGCTCTCGAATCTTCCTCTTTAGTGCTAGGAGGATTCTTGTTTCAAGGACATTGGAAATGCTATACGACAATTCTTGATGTTGATTCAGCTACCTCTTTCATTAGACACTCCATGTTTGCCCACATTTTGGTCGATATTGACATCTCCAAACCCCTCCATGGGGAGGTGGTTTTGCAGGTGGGGGTTAGGAAGTGTTCACAACTGTTTGATTATGAGAGCCTCCCTTTTAGATGTCGACATTGCTCTACCACTGGCCACATGGCCTCCATTTGTCCCCACTCTCACTGCAAGGGTGCGGCCTCCTGGTGAAAGAATGCTACGGATGATCACTTGATAGTCAATTCTCCTGTTTCTTTGATGGATCTTTCACCATCTGTTGAGCCCTCTTCGTCTTCTTCGAGCACTTTAGGTGCTGGCACGGCTACCAGGAGTCCCCCGATTCCTCCTGTGTCCTTAGATCTTCCGTTGGTTGCCCCCTCTCATGAGGGTGTTCTAGAGTTCCGTGCCCCTATACTGTCTTCGAGCTCTCTTGTTGCTTGTGCTGGGGCCTCCTCCTCATCTCGAGTGCCAGCTTTGTCTATGGATTTTGTAGATGATTCCCCTCTCTCCCCTTGTTCTGAGGACTTAGACCCTTTGTGTTCTTGGACCATTGTTCAGAGGAGGAAGAAAGGTCTTCCTAAGGCTATTTCCACTTTGCACCCTCAGGTCAAAGGTGTTGGTTATGATAGGTCAGGTTCGAGCATAGTCTAGTCCATGTTGTTCTGTCCTTTGTTTATAGCGGGGCTACCTTTTGTTTTAAGGGTTCAGGCCCTTTCAAAATCCTGTTTGGTTTCCCAGTTTCACTGCTTGTGAAACTCGTTTTGTTTGCTTGTTTAGGCTTTTGTTCATGGGTTTGGGCCCTTCCTGGTTACTTTCATCAAAACAAAAAATGAGACCATTCGATGGTATTTTTATTCTACAAAACATGAAATGATATACATGTGCCAAAAATTGAAAATTAGTTTTTAGCCCTTTGAAATATTTGTGTCAAAATGAAAACTAGAGTTTGTACATACACTTAAATTTAGTGATTTTTTGTGAAAACTAGAGTTTGTGCATAGGCTTAAATTTAGTGATTTTTTGTTATAAAATACAACTAAAATTTTTAGAAGATTGTATCATATAAAAAGAAATTTTTTGGATAGATTGTCAAAAATTATATAAAATTATACCAAAATATATATCTGATTTATAATATACATTTTACAAATAAGATATATTTTCACATTTAAAAAGCAATTTTGAATGGATAACATCACAAAATATTTTCGACCGACAAATTTAGGCCCTTGTTCCATGAGAGTCATTTAAACCATTTATTTGCCCCTTACTTTTCGTTGGGTACTTGAGGAGTGTGCTTGGTATTTTAGGTGTTGTGTTTAAAATTTTTAAGATAGGGTTAAGGTTTAAAAAAAATATATGATAAAAAATTAAAAGTTTTTTAAGTTGTTTTTGTTTTGTTTGTTTGTTTGTTTTTTAATTTGACTTTTACATATATTGATAGATGTTATTGTTGTTGAAGTTGTTTAGGTTGATTATAATTTATAGAAAAACACAATTTTATTTTGAAAGTGTTTTATGAAGTAATGAACTTCGTTTTAGAGATCTTTTTTTTATTTAAAGTTGTTTTAATTTTTTTGTTATTAACACAATCTTGTATATTTATACCTATTTGTATTTTTGATATATTATTTACATATACCTATTTTTCATGGTCTTGGTTAGTGGTTTTCTAATGACTATTCAATGTCACAATTGCACTTTTATGATTGTCAATCATTTCAACAAAATGACTAAGTTCACCCTTGCTACATGAATAATGTTGTGAGCAACCTAATCTAGTTGTTCTTTGACTTAGGTTGTTCGTCCTTTTGTCTTCCCAGTAGCATTATTTCCAACAATTATCTATATTTCAATGGCTATTTTTAGCATTTCTTATGGAAAAATCTAGGAGGCTTTCTTAATTTTTTCAGCATGCCTCTCCTACCAAATAGGATATAATCCTAACTCAGATTGAGCATACATATAATGGTACAAACTATTCTTCCACACATGATTACGTTTTGAGGTCTCTCTTTGTTTCTAGCCCTTCGTTCCTAGAAGTTGCCTTTATCTTTGTCTTTCCTAACCACAACACATCTTTAGAAAGATGAGGCTTCGTCCAACATTTATAGTCTTTTTAGCCTAAAGTTGTTAATATTTTTTAGAAGACTAAGAGAAGTAAAAAATGCTTATGGAATATTTGTGTTTTTCATTATTTTTAGGTTGAGGATAAAGTTTAGTTGTAATTAGATAAACATTGTGTTGGAAGTATGTTGTATTGTCGTTAAGGTTGTGGAGACCAGTGAAGGAAAAAATTTGAGCATTTTTATGGTTAGTGAGATGGGAAATTTTTGGATTGGAATTTTTTTTTGGCATGGAGGGGTTTTCTATTTTACCCATGGTCTTACATAATTCATGTAAATTGTAAACCCACTTAAGTAAGAGCTTTATTATTGTATTGTGAATGGTTGAGTTTTTTATGCAATAGTGAAGAAAGTTATTCTGCCATGTCTTTTTACCCTAAAGAGTTTTCTCAAGTAAAATATTGTATATTATATTTAAATTATTTTTTATTTACTTCAAATTCTATATAGATTGCTTCTAAGACTTTTTCCCTACATATTATTTAGAAGAAAAAACATATAATATGATAAAACTTCTTTGATATGAATCTTATAATATTCTTTAGTTGAAAATACTTTTTCAACTTAATCTTCTAATAAAATTAAGTATTTATAATATTGTGAATGCCAATATACTCAAATACTACCATAAATTGATATTGAAATCTAATCTCTTGATCAACTATCTTACATAAATCTTGGATTTTAATATTTATTTTTACTTTAAAAATTGTGTTCTTACTAAGTGTCAATTACAAGTTAAACTGATTTATCAAAAACAAATAATTTTGCATGTTAGAAGGAGAATCAAGAACTAAATTTGATGGTTATTTACTCAAACTTGTCATTTAAAATACTAACACATATTTTTATTATAAACATATAAGAATGATTCTATAGAAATTTTGACACTATATCTAGAATCTTCTTTGAGTCTTCTTAAAATTTTTATTATATTTTATAACAAAAAAACCTAAATACAACCATAAAGCCATCAAATTCAGACATCTAGTATTCCTTAGCCGAGGGCTTTTCCTCTGCTTTAATTAAGTTTTGAAGTATGCAATAAAAAGTTACGGATTCTGCTTAAGTTTAATTTTTCTTTTATAACTCATTGGAGACTCTGGCTTGAGACACCTCTACATTTACAACACCATTGTTCTCTCAGCCACACTCCCTCACTCTCTTCACACAGAAATTTGGTAGCATTCATACCCACTAGTCTTGTTTTGATGCAAGTAGTAGGGCACCATCAAGTTTAGTTTTATAATACAAATTTAGTCAGACTAAAGTCACATGAAACTTGTTCTACGGCCAACAACATAGCATAATTTTGTGTTGGTAAACTAAATTTGCTCATGATGACGCAAGCATGGAGCAATGACATTTGCAAGAGTGTGGAGCACTGAGTAGTTGTGAACTGCAATGAAGAGAGGGTATCACTGGCATATTCTCTAAGACCTTTTGATGATACTTACATACTTAGCCCAAACCAGAGTGGCTACCATTACAGAGGCTTCACCACCAAAGAATATGATACATAACTTAAGGAAGAAATCAAACTCACATGCTCTAAGATTGTTCTTCCTTATTGGAAAACTAAGAATAAAGAAAATAGCAGTAGATAACACAAAAAAGGAAACTAGAACTATTTCTGTTATCGATTAGAAAACAAGAGATTACAATTTATAATAGTAAACAAACTAGACAACTTCCTATAAATCTACTAATATACTTGACAACATTGCAGAGTCAATTGACAACACATTGGACAACACACTCTAGAGAACTGGACAACTCTACAACATGTAACAAATTAGACACTGTACGCTCAAAATCGTGACTCCGATTGCCTGGGGTTGTCGGGTTAGATTTCGGCATGCACACGGACCCTTCCCTCCTTACCACAGGGTGATTCGCCATGTCACTCTCACTCACGTGGAAGTAGCCAGTCAAGAGGAGGAAAGACACGTCAGAGGTCTAGCTCGTTGGAGAGCTAGACTTTGTGGAGTGGGGTCGGTAAGTTCTGTGGCCTTTGTTGTATGTTTCGTTCAATAATTGTTGCAGTTGAGATAACCCTATGACTCAGAGGGTCACTAGTTTCTCTTCCTTTGTTTGGATTCCTTAGATTCCCCCTCTATGTGGGTAGATGATTGTTTTCGTTGATCGCTTCTGCTATTTCAATGGGTTGAAGGGATTCTCGTTGCAGTTGCAATTGTCTAGTTCCTTTTAACAACAAGAGGACAAATGGGTCTCCTTGTGGTAGAACAAAGGTTTGTTGTTGTGGTTGCAGATGTAACTCCTTGATCTCATCATGGATAGCCCTCACCCACTCTCCTCTCACCCCTAACACATTCATGAATCATGATAGAGGAAGTTGTGTAATTGCTAACGTTAACTAGATCTAGGGTTTTGACCTAGGGTTTTGTTGACCTAGGGTTTTACTTGTGTTTTTACCTTGTGATGAAATCAAGGGTTTGTTTGGAATGTTCAACTGTGATCACCTCATGATGGAATCGAGGGTTTGCAATTTTATCTATTCTAGGGTATCTATATGCATGCAATCTAAATGATATGCAAAACATCTTTTTTTTGGTATTTTTTAGAGTATTTCAGAAATAAAAGTGTTTCTAATCTATGAAAAGGAAATATGTGTGCAATCCTATATGACTTCTCAATTCAAAGTTAACCTATTTTTTTTGGGTTTTTGGTGTTTTGAATGCAATCTATTCTAAAGAAAAGGGAAAATGCTTCTTCTAACAATCTAGATCTAGAAATATGAAAGCGATTAATCTAACATGCAAGATCTAACTATCAAGGAAAAAGCAATGTTTTACTGTTCCCAAGAGCAAATTTGATTCTCTAATTACTATGAATAAAGAAAAAACAAAGAAGGAACCTAGAAGAAATGAAGATTTGTTGACTCCACTACCGTCAGTGATCCTTGTGATAGGCAACCTCGAATCCTTCTGTGGCAGCAAGGGATCCTCTTGACAACAAAATGACCCAAAGAAGAAAAAAAAAGCTTTGATGAAGCTTGTATGAGCTCAATGAGAGCTTGGATTGAGCACAATGGCATAGAATGAAGCAGCGTAGTGTTGCTTGGTTGAACAAATAAAGCAAAAGGCACCTTCATCTTGTATGAGCATTTAAATGCGAAGTTAGAGAGAAAAATTAGCAAGATTTGTGTGCACAATGAATTTGCCTCCGTGGGAGAGATTTGAAGCTATGCAACAATGAAAGCTTTGAGTCTTTGAAGAAATAAAGAAAGAAATGAAGAAAGAGGCTTAAAGGCTTGTGAAGAAGCTTGAAAAAGCTTGTGAAGATGAGAAGAGTATTCTCCAACTTTCTCAACTTGCTAAATAATGAAGAGGTGAGGGGTATTTATAGGTTTGAAGAAGGGATGAGAGGTGGAATTGATTAAGAAGTTAACTCAATTGATTGAAGAGCTAACAAGGATTGATTGAGGAGTAAATTGGATTGATTACCCAGTGAACTCTTAGAGAGTGATGAAGCAATGATAGCATATCACTGAAGAGGAAATGGAGGTGAGGGAATGCATGAGATTGATTAGAGAGTTAATTTGAGATAAAATAGAGTTAATTATGAATGTGTGGGTGCATGAAATAGTTAACTCTATATCAGGGATCAAAAATGATGCAAATAGAAAGAAAAATGAGTGAAAACGGAGCAAAAACGAGAGAGAGACTCAAGTTTTTCTGCGGGCTAAAAAATGGCAAGGTCGCCCCTTTTGTCAATAGGGTCGCCCCTGGGTGACCCTGGGTCACCTGGGGGAGATCCGGGCTGGACAGGGTTAGATGCAGAAAAATAGGCTGGAAGATGGCAGAAGAGAGGAAAAGGTGGGTTCTGCATCAAGAAACTGGTTAGTCATGTGGAAGAATCCAAATCTCCACTTGCATCTATAGGATCTCCCGGGGGAGATCTAGAAATAATAGGGGGAGACTTGGATTGGTTGGGCAGAACTAAAAACTGATAGTGGTAGATGGATTGGGAGACCTCTAGAAGGTTTCTAGGAGGTGCACAAGATGAAAAACAAAGGGGAAAGGTGAGAACTCACCTACAAGACACTCACAAGGCTTAGAATCAAGGTCAAAAGATAGAAAATGCAAGTCAACAAGTGTCACAACAAGTGTTGAAAGCATCGCAAATAGGGAGAGAGGGAAATCAACAAAGAAGAAACAATGCAAGATGAGAAAAGAGGACACATCATCAAGAGGCTTGCTACTTAGAGGATTTTATTTCATGCTTACATGTACGTGCCAAGGATTTGAATCATAATAGGGGTCCTTGTGGAGGTAGTGCGTGATTTTTGTGCTTACATATTTGCCCCCTTCAAGGACGATAGTCTATATGGAAGGTAGATACCATTCCCTAACTAGGCCTTATGTTTCCCACAATTTGTACCTGCAATAACTAGTATTAGTCCAGCATTTAAATATATCAAAATGAAAATGAAAACTAAAATGACGAACTTACCATGGATCATTCGAGTTTGACTAGTTGCTTGCTTTTGTCGGTTTGGACCTGTAGGGATGAGAACACGCAAAACAACACATGAAAGATGCATAAAAGTAAAAAGAAAACATGCTAATCTAGAGAGGAGGAGAATAGATTCTCCTTTTATTGCAGATTTTGAAGAACATATTTGATTTTAACAGATTTTTTATGTTTTACCATTTTTTTAATGTTTTTTCAATTTTTTTGATTTTTATGGCTTTTGTGAATATTTTTGCAAAGGTTTGATTTGACACTCCTTGAGATTTTTGAGAGGCCTACATTTAAGATATTTCTACCCTTGCCCTCTTGCATGGGGAGACTCATGTACTTGATTACACAATTTTGCTCCTTTGACTTGTTTGGAGGAGTGACTTGTGCTCAAACATTGTTTTACACTTTATTCTTACAAGACTTGATTTGATGAGATCCATTCATAGCTTTAGTTGACATTTTGTACTTCACTTTCCCTTTTGTGCATACGGTTGGCTAGAGCTTTTATTTTGCTTATGAGAGTGCATAGCTAAGATGTTCACATATGGATGATGCAATTTGTTTTTGTCTTTTTAGGAATATATATGAATGCAGGTGACGATATGCAAATGCAATAACACAAGCGATGTTGAAATGAAACTTTTACTTCTATGAAATGTCATGAGTTATGACATTGACTTTATTGCTTTGAGACTCTTTTTCTAATTTTGATATGAATGCATTGTGGAACAAACAACATGACTACTCATAAATACAATTTTCAATCTAGGGGATTGCGAGTTGTCCTGATATAAGAAAAATATTCAAGGATGAGAGATAGGATTTTGTAACTCAAGTGGGGAGCGGGGATGAAGATGGAGTGTGTCTGAATTTTGGCTTCGCTAAAGGCTAAACACTAATCCTTATCTAGATAAGACAAATTGATAAGCTTTCAACTTTAGACAAGTGGCAAATTTTATTGGTGTTCACTAGACTTAGATCATAGATGACAAGCAAAGTAGACCTGGGGCAAAGGATAAATGGGAAAGAACAAGGGTCCCTAGATAGAAGATGATTCTAGAGACTACTAGACCCTCAGCTTTGCTGAGCTAGTGCATGTGTGTGCTTTGTACCTCTCTTTCTCTGTTAGAATGTCACCCTTGAGGCTATGAGCTTAGACTAATCTCTACCCAAGAGTACAGCCATTCAACAATCTTCTCTCTTTCACTCTTTTTTTGTATCTCTTTTTTTTTTTTTACTTTTTTCACTTTTTTGTACTTTTCCTCACTTGATTTTTATCATTTTTTTTGGATTTTGACTTTTCAAGAAATGAATGCTTTTAGAACTTTGACATACAATACTTTGATTTCTCAATTCTCACTTTTCAATACTCTTATTTTGATCACTCATTTTTTTTATTCACTTGAATTTTAGATTTCTTCCTTTAGAGTTTTGATCTTCTTGGCATTTTTGGCCAAGAAAGATAAGGGGCTGAGCGCCACCTAAAGTTTTTGTAATCTGTTTGCACTTCTCTTCTACTAAGGAAGAATTGGGAAGGTCTACTTGCAAGCTTTCTTTGAACACTGTAGGTTTGAATACTAACTTTTGTTTAGACCTAACATCTTGACTCATTAAGTCTAGGATCAACATAAAGCTAAGAGCTAGGCTTTGATTATAATCACTAGGAATCAAAAGGGAATAATGGCGATTGTGGAGATGGGGAATCTCTAGGTCCTAAAAGGATGACGTATACCTGGGCGACCTTAGACTCCTTACTAAAATGAAAATAATATAAGAGCAAGTCATTCACTATAATGCGAGATGAACATAATGAAACTGAAATGCAAGAAACAAATTCTTTTTGTGGTTTTGATTTTTATGATTGTTTTTGTGTTTTTATGTTTTATGATGTTTTGAGATGCTAAAATCTCCTTCTGCAATAATGCACAAAAGGTAGTGTCATTTCTGACATCTTCCTTAGCTATGTGTGGACTTATCCAATTTGGTCTAAACTTCAATTTAAAGTTTTTGCAAGGACACTCGAAGACTTGGTGTGAAAATGTCTTTGTATTCAGTGAGGAATTTTGTGTACTCACATGTTTCATTGTTTGATGATTTGCCCCCTAGCTTTATCATTTTTTGTTCTTGTATAGTTTCTTTGTTTATTTTGAACTTTTGAGGGGCAATTGGAGTTGGTGTTGACTCTCCTAGTTTTTGTGTGGATTTTGGTTCTTCTTCTTTAGTCATGATTTCAACCATAGGGATGTTTATGTCTGGTTCAACTGGAATGGCCACTAAGTTGAATGGAGCATAAGACTTTGTTGAGTTGGGATCAAAGGGAAATTTTCTTGTTGCCCTCTTTCATATACATTTTGAGGTCTTGTCTATGTTTTCAATTTGTTTTGATGTCTCTCCTTTTTCAAAAGTGTTGATTTTTGTGTCACTAGTGGTTTCCATGGACTTTCCCTTATTTTTGACTTGTTCAACTCTATAATGGCTGAAAGGATCAGGATCTCCTTTGATGACATGGGTTTGTCCCATGTATGAGAAGTGTATTTATTGAAATAATGTGGAGGGAATGGCCCTCATCCTATGAATCCAAGGCCTTCCTAGGATCATGTTGTAAGTGGTTTCTTTGTTGATGACATAAAATTCAGTTGGAAGGGTTTTAGGACCCAATGTGATTTGAAGATTGACCTTACTCATGGTTTGAATGTTTGGGTTATCATGAATTCTAAGAATGGAAGTTTGTTTTGTGATTTGTGTTTCATCGTATCCCATCCTTTGAAGGAGTGAAAAGGAGACTATGTTGATTGTAGACCCATCATTGATCATTACACGTTTAATGGAATAGTCTTGGACTTGGACTATCAGATGGAGGGGGACGTCACCTTGTTTGGCTATGTCATTATCTGAGGGTAACTTTTCAAAATCAAATATTGAAGAAGAACACTTTTTGTTTGGAGTGTTTTGAACTATATGCCCTAGATCTAGGGCTTTGAGGAGAGCATTCTTGTGTGTAGGAGAACTCTTGATAAGCTCTAGCATGTGAGAAAAATTTGAATTGTTGGTGTCATCTAGTTATTCTGGTCCTTGTATGACACAAATTTCTTGATCTTTATCCAATTCCACAAGGCCTAAGGTGTTTTGATCAAAGGTGTTGGGACTAAGTTCATCTTGTGAGAATGTGTTCATGAATGCTTTTTGTTGATGCTTTGGGAGGTTTGATATGAAGCGATGGTACCCTTGACATGACTTGATCTCATGCCCCCTTCTCTTATGAAATGAGCAATATTTATCATGATTGTGATCTCAAGGTTTATGATGATGGTTGTGGGTATTCTGGTTGATTTTTAGGGGATAGTTGTTGACATTTTGGTTCTCCAAATTTGTATGACTATCGTAGTCATAGATATTGTTGTTTCTAGATGGTGGAGTATTTGTTGATCTATCTATGTTTTGATCATTTGTCTAGGATTTGTTATTTGTATCATGGTTGATCAAGCTTCCATTAGAATCATACTCCCTTCTTTCACTATTAATAACGGCTTGGTCAATTCTAAGGGCACTTTCAAGTGCTTCTTCGTATGATTTATAAGAGAGTTTTTGGACTTGTTCTCATATGTCACTGTTGAGGGCATGTAAGAAGAGATCACAAAGTTCTCTATGATCTATGTTTGGTGCGCTAGTTGAAGAATAAAGAACTTTCTTCCATCGTGTGATAAAATGTGCAATTGACTCATTGGCTTCTTGTTTGATTGTTAAAAATTCTTGTATTCCTATCTTGACCAATTTGTTTATGTCAAAGGAAACCACAAATTGATTGATGAGTTCCTTAAAAGAGTGGATCGATGCTTCTAGAAGTCGATAGTACCAATCTAGAGCAATACCCTCTAAAGTTTTTGGAAAAATCTTTGCTACTGCCCCATCCCAAGGGAGGAGTTCTCGCACTATTATGATGTAAGCCTTGATATGAGAGTTGGGATCACCCTCTCCTTTAAATTTTGGAAGCTTAGGGAGAGGCTGTGGTAGTATAACCTGACAAATGTTATAGTCAAGAGGCTCCTTTAAATACTCAAGGTATGTTCCTAGGAGGGGGTTATGTGTAGAGGGTTTTGTTCCTCCAAACATTACTGCTTCAGGTGGATCTTGTTGTATTTGTTGAAAGGGTATGCTATGTTGTTGATATCCTGAAAAATTTGGATGACTAGATGGTGTCATGTTTATGTTTTGAATATTGGGTGGGATCATTTGTGGTTGATCTTGTGTCATAGGAATCCCACCTATTTGATTGAGACTTGCCACGTTGGATGGTGAGGGCAAGGGAGGCTTGAATGTTTCATGGAAGTTTGGATGGGGGTATTTTGTTATGCCCCCTGGTTTGATTTGATATTGTCCATGAAATGATTTCCACGTGCCCTAGGTTTTTCCTCAATTTTGTTTTGGCAATCTTGTTCAACCCTCCTAGCCTCAAGGGTCTCGATTCATTGGACCAAACTTTCTATCAGGTCTGTGAGTGAGGCTTTGTCCATTCTTTGAGTTTTTCCACCTTGTGATGGATTGCTTTGCATTGGGGTTTGAGTGACCCTATTTGTTCTTTTTGATGACTTTTCACATGTTGTGGATTTTTTAATCTTGATGTACTATGTGGAGGGGTTTTTGTGCCCCCCAAGCTTCTTGTAATATTTTCTTTTGATGGCTCACATTAGTGGCCATTTTCATATTATTGGTTATGGGTTGGTCTTGATGATGGATCTTAGACCGAACACTCACTTGGCATGTTTTGATTTGGTCAATGTTGTGGGGATCTTGTTGGATCCCCTTTCAGTCTTCGGAGCTTGATTGATTCGAGATTGGAGCCATTGGATCTGAACATGTGCTACTTTCATTGGAGGGGTGATTCCCCTGAGCTTCTTGTAAGTTCTTCTCTTGACAACATATTTCATTGTCCATTTTAGTGGTCATTTTTTTATGCCTTGTTATGGGTTGATCATCTTGATGATCTAAGATTGATTGTTCACTTGTTGTGTTTTGATTTGGTCAATGTTGTCAAGATATCTTTGGATCTGTGTTGAATTTGTAACTTTACTCGATGGGACATTCCCTTTGACTTTTTGTATGAAACATTGTGAAGTGCAAAAAAATGTGAAAGAATCCATCCCACAAGGATTTGTTGAATGAAGATGAAAGTGGGATCTTTGTAATGAATGTGAAAATCTCAACCAAAAGGTTTTTCTCTTCACGTCAGGTTCACCAAAATATGTATGCTCAAAATCATGACTCCGGTTGCCTGGGGCTGTCAGGTTAGATTTTGGCATGCACACATACCCTTCCCTCCTTGCCACGAGGTGATCTGCCATGTCACTCTCGTTCACATGGAAGTAGCCAGTCGAGAGGAGGAAAGACAGGGCAGAGGTCTGGATCGTTGGAGAGCTGGACTTTGTGGAGGGGGGTCGGCAAGTTCTGTGGCCTTTGCTATTGTGCGTTTTGTTATTCATTCAATAGTTGTTGCAGTTGAGATAACCTTATGACTCAGAGGGTCACTAGTTTCTCTTCCTCTTTTTGAATTCCTTAGATTCCACCTCTGTGTGGGTAGATGATTCTTTTCATTGATCGCTTCTGCTATTTCAATGGTTCGAAGGGATTCTCGTTGCAGTTGCAATTGTCTAGTTCCTTCTAACAACAAGAGGACAAATGGGTCTCCTTGTGGTAGAACAAATGTTTGTTATTGTGGTTGTGGATGTAACTACTCGATCTCGTCACAGATAGCCCTCACCCACTCTCCTCTCACCCCTAAACACATTCATGAATCAGGATAGAGGAAGTTGTGTAATTACTAACATTAACCAGATCTAGGGTTTTGACCTAAGGTTTTGTTGACCTAGGGTTTTACTTGTGTTTTGACTTTGTTTTTACCTTGTGATGAAATCAAGGGTTTGTTTGGAATGTTCAACTATGATTACCTCATGATGGAATCAAGGGTTTGCAATTTTGTCTATTCTAGGGTATCTATATGCATGCAAGCTAAATGATATGCAAAACATCTTTTGCTTTGGTATTTTTTAGAGTATTTCATAAATAAAATTGCTTCTAATCTATGAAAAGGAAATATGTGTGCAATCCTATATGACTTTCCAATGCAAAGTTAACCCATGGTTTTTTTGGGTTTTTGGTGTTTTAAATGCAATCTATTCTAAAGAAAAGGGAAAATGCTTCTTCTAACAATCTAGATCTAGAAATATGAAAGCGATTAATCTAACATGCAAGATCTAACTATCAAAGAAAAAGCAATATTTTACTATTCCCAAGAGCAAATTTGATTCTCTAATTACTATGAATTAAGAAAAAACAAAGAAGGAACCTAGAAGAAATGAAGATTTGTTGACTCCACTACCGTCAGTAATCCTTGTGATAGGCAACCTCGAATCCTTCTATGGAAGCAGGTTATCCTCTTGACAACAAAATGACCCAAAGAAGCAAAAAGAAGCTTTGATGAAGCTTGTATGAGCTCAATGAGAGCTTGGATTGAGCACAATGGCATAGAATGGAGCAGTGTAGCATTGCTTGGTTGAACAAATAAAGCAAAAGGTACCTTCGTCCTGTATGAGCATTTGAATGCTAACTTGGATAGCAAAATTGGCAAGAGCTGTGTGCATAATGAATTTGCCTCCGTGGGAGAGCTTTGAAGCTATGCAATAATGAAATCTTTGAAGTTTTAAAGAAATAAAGAAAGAAATGAAGAAAGAGGCTCAAAGGCTTGTGAAAAAGCTTGAAAAAGCTTGTGAAGATGAGAAGAGTATTCTCTAACTTGCTCAACTTGCCAAAAAATAAAGAGGTGAGAGGTATTTATAGGTTTGAAGAAGGGATGAGAGGTGGAATTGATTGAGAAGTTAATTCAATTGATTGAAGAGTTAACAAGGATTGATTGGGGAGTGAACTAGATTGATTACCCAGTGAACTCAATTGATTAGAGAGTGATGAAGCAATGATAGCTTATCACTGAAGAGGAAATGGAGGTGAGGGAATGCATGAGATTGATTAGAGAGTGATGAAGCAATGATAGCATAATTAATTCCATTAGAGAGTGATGAAGCAATGATAGCTTAATTCTATTTGATCTCAAATTAACTTATCACTGAAGAAGAAATGGAGGTGAGGGAATGCATGAGATTGATTAGAGAGTTAATTTGAGATCAAATAGAATTAATTATGCATGTGTGGGTGCATAAAATAGTTAACTCTATATCAAGGATCAAAAATCATGCAAACAGAAAGAAAAACATGCAAAAACAGAGCAAAAATCAGAGAGAAATTAGAGTTTTTCCGTGGGCTAAAAAATGACAGGGTCACCCCTTTTGTTAGTAGGGTCGTCCAGGGGGTGACCCTAGGTCACTTGGGGGAGATCTGGGTTGGACAGGGTCAGATGCAGAAAAACAAGCTAGGAGATGGAAAAAGAGAGGAAAAGGATGGGTCCTACATCAAGAAACAAGTTAGTCATGTGGAAGAATCCAGCTCTCCACTTGCATTTGTAGGATTTGCCAGGGGAGATCTGGAAATAATATGGGGAGATTTGGATTGGTTGGGCGGAACTGAAAACTGACAGTGGGAGATGGATCAGGAGACCTCTAGAAGGTTTCTAGGAGGTGCACAAGATGAAAAACAAAGGGGAAAGAACTCACCTACAAAACACTCACAAGGCTTAGGATCAAGGTCGAATGCCAAAAAACACAAGTTGACAAGTGTCTCAACAAATGTCGAAAGCATCGCAAACATGGAGAGAGGGAAATTGACAAAGAAAAAACAACACAAGACAAGAAAATAGGACACATCATCAAGAGGCCTGCTGCTTAAAGGATTTTATTTCACGCTTACATGTACATGACAAGGATTTGAATCATTATAGGGGTCCTCGTGGAGGCAATGCATGATTTTTGTGCTTACAGACACATCATTCAGTTATGATTACAACAATTACACTTACATTCCTCACTTTAGGCTACATGATGTTTTATAATTAAAGTTCTTACAGTAAAACCATGATTTGACGGAACCACTTTGCATTCCAACAACTTGTTTCCTTTATGCAAGAGTTTCAATTTCACTTTAATACAATGAATCTATTAAGTCTGTTATGTTTGTTGGTCGTCCTTTCATAATTAGACTATTTGGTCATTTCAGGTCTTTTATGTCTGTTCTGAATATAATGAATGAATGAATAACTTTTAACGTCCATGACGCTAAACCACCTTGCTATTTTTGTCTTTTGCATTTCAATCCTTTTCCTATTCAAGGTGATGATGAGCTTCCCAACTTCTCAATAGCCTCCTTGCTGAATAAACTATACCAAGAAATAACTGTCAAGATGTTAGCATATTTGTAAGTAGGTGAATTCCCATCACAATGCATCATGTAGGATAGAAGTCTACTAGCCTTGAATGCTAGATCAACTCATGTGGGGAATTTTAAATTTGGGGATCATCAAATTCCATCAAAACTATCTTGGAGCTATAATATGGCTTGTGCATGCTATAGAGGAGTCATAGATTCAAAAACTATGTAGACAAGGAGCATTGCCAAGGGGATCTGTAGGATGGTGGCCATGTGTCTTGCGAGCTATTAGACCAACTTTAGTAGCAGATTAGATGGCATGCACTACTATGGAGTGAGACTGATCTTTCATCTTTCCCAAAGTCCTAGAAGCACACCATGTGGTGATAGTTGTAAAATATCTAACCAACCATGTGTCTTTAAGAAGAGTGGAGCCTTCTATATAGAATACCATTGCACCAATCAAAAGGGATTCAAATGTCAATGTGGACAAGTGGCATGGCCTTAAGATAGGATCTTAAATTGCAAGATAGGGAAACCCCACAAATTGTTGGATCATGATCTAGTTGCCACATTTGATGGTACACATGTGTTGACTTGAACTCTTTACTAGGCTACTCTAAACACATCAAAATTATAAAATGATTTGATGGAAATGATTGTCCAATATTGTAGAGCATTATTCTTTAAGCATGAACAAGGTAAATTGAGCATGCCCCCTATAGTGAAGGATTAGGTTTTAAAAACTTTTACACAACATCCATGTATTCAAAATATACAACTAATTAGATAGATTTGTAATGTGACAATAAAGAGTTACTCAATTGTGTTGAATATCATACAATGTGTAGAGAGAGTGTTTGCTTATGTAAGAAAAGAGGAGGGATGGTTTGTAGGTAAGGTGTTGAACATCATACAACTGAACATGGGTGGGAGATCATCTTAAGATTACATCATGGGAAAATTATGGATGTAATAGAAATAGATATGTTGGGTAGAAGAGATCTTGTAGATAAGCTCTATGGAGTAATGAATATCAAGGAGAAAATTGTACAAATAAAGCAATAGAGTTAATCACCAACATGAAAGAGAATGAGTTACTAATACCATATGGAACATTAGATGCAAAGAAAAAACAAGCATTTGATACTATCATGATATATTATTATCAAGATCAAAATGTCATGTTGAATTATGCATGATAATTCAAGCAACAACATGAATAGGAAAATCATATCCAATTGGCTCCATTCATTAAGCTCTTCAAGATGAATTAGCACCACAATGTTGTCCCCTGTTATTACTTGTACCAACTAGAGTTACAACTTTCAATATTAGTGTGTCAACAATTCATTCAACACTGAGAATTTTAGTTGCATATTTTGTTGAATTAGAAGGAATAAGACTCATAAGTTTCCAAGAAGAAATCCAACATGTAAAACATATATTGATTGATGAAATGAGCTTCATTGGACAAAAATTGTTACAAAACAAATATTTGCGACTTCATCAAGCATTTATTTAAAAAGAAAACTTGAGTTTTTGAGGAAGATCAATCATTTTGGTAGGAGATTTAGGTCAATTGCCTCCTATTAGTGATTAACCACCATATGATAATAACAAACATGAAAAAATACTATGGGAATCATTTAAAAAGTTGTTACTCTGGATAAGATATTTAGACATGAAGGTGAAAGTGATGACCAACAAAGGTTTCATCAACTATTGATAAATATTAGAGATGCACATCTGACAATTGATGATTTAAAATTATTGATGAGAAGAACCAATGTTCCATTGGACCTAATAGTTAGGGAAGAGTCTGACAATAATATTCATCTGTTTGCAACAAATAATAATGTACAAACCATAACAAAAGGAAAGTGTATTCATTAGAAAGGTTGATAGTTCGTAACATTGCAACCAAAGAAGGGAGTACCAATCCATCGAGAGGTCAAAATGATGAACTTGATGTTGAGTTATTAATTATCAAAGATGCAATGGTCATGTTAACCTCTAATCCATGGATAGAAGTGAGTCTTGTAAATGGAGATCAAAGATATATTTGAAATATAATATACAAACTTGGAAGTGCCCCACTAAAACCACCAACATATGTTATGAGGGAATTTGACAATTACTTTGGAATGCCATTTGAAGATGCATCTCCAAATATGATTCCAACTGCACCAATACAAAAGGGACACACACATCAACTACCTTAATTAGTAGGTTGGACACTAACAATACACAAATCACAAGGATTGATTCTTCCCAAAGCAACAATTGACATAGAATAAAGAGAAAGAGCAGTGCTAACATTTGTGGCTACATCACATGTTAAGTCCTTGAATGAATGAAGAAATTTTCCATCATTTTCATGTGACCACTGTGAAAAAGTGAAAATAGGAAAGCAACTCTCCAAAATGAAAGTTGAAGAAGAGAGACTCAAATATTTGGAATTAGGAAAGCAACTCTTCAAAATGAAAGTTGAAGAAGAGAGACTCAAATATTTGGAATAACTATAACATTATGTATTTCATATATACTGACATATAAATTGCTTCCATAAAACACTTATTACTCCTTTAATGTGATGTACTTTTTAGTTTTGGATATATATGAAATGTCTCATTAAATGCTTCAATAATGTTTAATAAATGTCATATATATTATGCATTTAAATGAGTATAATAGGCTTCCTTAATTGTCAAAAGAAAATATATCTTTAGGTAGATGTAGTTAAAATATCTATAGTAACTAGTCTATATGTGAAGATTATGTAATGTCCCAAACAAAATGTTTGCATCCAAAATCAAATTTGAAAATGAATTTTTTATTAACTTCAAAATACCCAGTTTTTCCCTACACGGATTGATCCTGAAATTGACAATTTTAACACAAATGCAAAGGGGAAACTTATTAAACATAAAATATTGATAATTATCTTAAAATATCAGTAATGGTACGGCCTCATGCTGTTACATATCATAAAATTACCATATTTTGTGAGAAACACAAATCTGCATATTAATCTAACAATTTCACTTCACCCGATTTCACTAGAAATCACATAAATGACAACAAATAACCTCCAACTTATATTAATGGCATATCTGATATAATTACAGCATAAAGGTACTGTTCTAAAGTCACAAAAATAGCAATAAACAACTGAAACAAATCTGGAAACCACTCTGAAATCTGCTCAAACTGCAAACACCAAAACACTGCAACAACACACCAATTGAAACTACATTGAACACTCTGAGGCAACCTCTGTAGCTGAACCAAGAGGATCTAATAAGAATATAACATCTGAAACATAGCTTCTATAGAAACCATAACAAACACACAAATCACAAATCTAATCTCCACAATGCTGTTATCAAAACCTGCAAAACACATAAACTGAACTTGCTAAAATCCTGCAACTGTGTGAAGCCCCAATGCAACCTCTGTATGAGATTACCCTCATGTACCAAAAGGGTTTCATCCTCTGATACCTACAACCAATGGGTTTCCATCCACTGATCACCAATCTCCAATGGGTTTTCATCCATAGAAGATTATTTGTTGAACACAATTGTCCAGATAATTTTTGGCAGAGTTTTTGTATGATAAAATGAGATGCCTGGAATATGCAATTGCTTGCAAATATATAGAGGGACAAATCCAAATGACCCATTCTTAGAAAAATAAATAAAATAATATAATTCCCATCAATTTCCCTCCAAAATAGGTCTCATAAAGACTCTCCATAACCTCCACTTGATTTCCGGCTAAAAATAGGCAATAACTCCCTCTTGGAAGTTGTCATAAAATCTGTCATAGAATATTCTAAAATTAGGTACAATATGATCTTTGAAATTATTAATTGCACCATAAGATACTCTACACCCCACTTTGGATTGCCAATACAAAATGAAATTATAAAATATTTAATATTTAATTGGTCCCGATTAAGTAGTTTGAAAATATAAATTAATCGTCGGTCCAAAATATTAAATATTAAATCTCCTTCCTCAACCCATAATATAAAATGTTGGAATGAGCATTTTCCCCATGCAATTGAATTATTTAAGATTTGGGACATGACAAGTCCTCCCTCCTCAAGATTGCTTGTCCTCAAGCAATGCAAACCAAGATGCTCCAAAATCTTCATGCCAAAATAAATGAAATTATAGTGCATAGAAAGTCTTGATCCTGTACCTGAGAGATGTTGCAATTTTTTCTACAAGACACTGTACAAACCTAAAACCATAAATTCCTCAATGCCATGTACATAACCAAAATATCCATATGATATGAAATCTATTATATGCAAATCTTGGATGCATTCTTTCTAATACTCCAACTGATCTTCATCCTTGCACAGAGATTTGGTAACAAATCCTTGAAAAGTATACCTGGGATGATTGACATTGTGTTTTTTCTATTGTGGGGTATTGCTGCAACAATATTCAATGTACAAAAAAAATCCCATGTTACCTGTGGGCACATCGAATGCCTTCTATCTATCCCATTCAATAACCTCTTCCTTTTAGCTCGCCCGTCCCAAAATGTGTGTGTATTGTCACAAGACAAGGTAAACAAAAAAATCCTACAACTTCTCCCAATGATATGATTCTAATTTTTTCTTCTATTAGGACTATTGGAACATTCATTGCATCCTCTACAACAATGTGTACACATATGGGAAACAACAACCACTTCTATCTTCAAAACAATGAAATCGATATGGTTGAAATGCATTCTAATTCGTCCAATTTTTACCTCAACATGAGAGATGATACCTTCAGCTTCAAGGACTAGTCTATAATAGCAATAGTTTAGTAGAGGAGTGAAAAATATCATCATACAACAGCAACATATGCTCCATAATTCTCCAAAAATTGAACCAAAACTCCAAATCACACAATACTGCCAACACTGTTCTGCTCCCAACTGAAAGACTAAAACCACAACTTCTAAAGCTGATATAAATGGAGAAAATAACAATATAAAATGGTATACATTAGCATTAAACTGTTCTACAATAGTAGCATACTCCATCATATATAATACCCACAACTTCAGTGGAAATCTACAAACAATACACATGATGTAATAATTGCAAAAATGACAAACCTGTGCAACACTCATCCATGTTGTTGGTTTTTCTTCTTAATCAGCATTAGGGTTTGCCATTTCTAATGCACAAGCAGATTCAGCCAACTGATATAGGAGGTTGCGTGAGCTGCCTCCCCTTAACTTCTAGTTTTGCCGCACCAAGGGGGGTATCCCTATCGCTAAAGATGTAACCTTGACTAGCTCAATGATATGAAGATTTAGCTTGACAGCATCAGGCATAATACTCTCATGTATGGACCAAGATCTACATGGTAGATCACAAGGTTGGCAACATTCTTGGACATATTTGTCTGGTGGGTATGAGAGCATGTAGGGGGTTCCTAATCCTACTCCTACAACTAACAGATGGAGGTTATGAAATGGGTGGACATAATGTCCTGGATGCAAGACAAGGGGTTTTGGCTCATAACTACTGACCCAGGAGTAGATTGGTGCCTATCCATTGGGCAAGGAGTCAACTAGACGTATACAACAGATGGTTTGCAACTTTCACTCAAGTTTCAGGGGGTTGGACTGATGCTTGCCTTACAAACATCACCCAAGAATGGGTATCTAACTACCTCTACTTACAGATATCCCTGCTGACATGCAACCTTCTCCATGCTCAACCTAAAATAGTTTAATCCACTCTTTGAATGGAAGTTACAGATCAAGCATGCAGTATAGATCTCTATACCCTAGAATCTATGAAACCCTTAGCAACCAGATTCAAAAGAAGGATGACAACATGCAACAAATGGAGACAAGTAGATAAATACATGCAATGAAGCATTTCTCATATAACACAACACTGAAACTGAAATATGTGCAAAATACATTCATGCTGCAACACATAAACTCCAAAATGGGATAAAACAACCAGGATCATGCCCTATTCTTCGTTATTTACACAAAAATTGCCCAGGTCTTCAATAACCAATAAATGAGCAACACAACCCTACTTATACAGCAAGGAGGTGCTCCGCCTTAACCACTGGGCGACTCAAAAGTCTACCAGATACAGTACATTGAGAAAATGGTGCTCAACGCATTGAATGCAGCAGGTGGAAGAGGAGACAGGGGAAGGTCTCGAGCCTTGCGCCGCCGCCCTTGGATGTACAACTTCAATCAGGTACCAGATACGTCCACATCTTCGCCCATACCCTGTAACATTCGCCATTAATGGCGTACCAACCCGTGGCCTTGGGAAATGTAGCATACTGTGCATCATAAACCTTTCCCACCAAAATGTATCATCCTGATATTTCAAATCATGTAGGATCGAATTATCCCACATGCACCCCGCGGCAACCTCCTTAACACTTTATATACTGGGTCGTAAGCATATATGATGTCGGTGCTTTTGCTCCTGACGACATTAGCATAAAACCCCGTCATCATCCTCCTGCATGATATTCGGATGCACAAAATATCATCCTAACGTTAGCAAACCACCTGCTGAGCTCATCCCGATAATTCATATCACCCTACTATGAAATATCACCCCGTAGAAAATATCACCCTGTGGGAAAGCATATCCGGACCTCATCACCTGATAAAAAATATCACCTTGATGACCAACCTTGCTTTAATGTGAAATATCGCCCGCATGATAATCGCCCTCATCAGCATAACCTGATGCATCGGAGGAAGATCCTCCTGCTTAGCCGATACCAAATGTCTCGCCGATGAACATCCTGATGATGTCACCGTCATATCCTACTAACGTCATCAACATATTTGCCTACTGCACACCTTCTCATATCTGGATGACATCATCATCATATTCGCAACATCAGGGGATCTCTATAAAATGACTGATGTTAAAATATGACCCCCCGGACCTTGATGACGTCACCATCATGTCGGCATCAGGATGATATTCGGAAGGTAACTAGATATTTGGAAATATCACCCTGATGCACAAATATCATGTTGCACTATAACTTCACTGTAAGATCGGGGTGATATATGAATATGACAGATATTAGAAATGATCACCCCCCACTGGACAATGCATGAAGCTGACAGGCGGATATCTCCCTGACGTCAGCATCATCATGATGCTGGAACAAACATACATCAGGGTGATATTCGGATATGAAAACATCACCGCCTCCTTCGGAAATATCATGATGCAGACAGGCAAAAAAGCAGATATCACCCTGACATAAGAATGATGTCAGCAGCATCAGGGTGATAAAACAACGAACATGAAGTGATAAAACAACATCAGGATGACCTAACTAAGATCACCCAATTTTCAAATATGATGACCCCGATGAATATCGGGTCATACTTAGAACCTTGCAACAACATCATCAAGATGATCTTAACTAAGATCACTTAATGTTAAGATATCACCCCGGCGAAAGATCATGTAGGCAAAAAATACGATGACCCTCGCAAGCAACATCAGGGTGATGTTTGGAAATATGATGACCTCCTCCAAAGAAAATATGATGCTGATGCTGAAAAATGCTGAAGAGGCCCAAAGACTTAGAGCTTTTTTGGATTTTTAGGGAAGGTGCCTACATGTTCAAATGCTTGAAAACTAACTGCTCATGCGGGCACCAATAGTGGCTCTATCTGGGGACACATGCCTCTTGCAAGCATGGTGAGAACCACAGATCTCTGGGATGCAGACTAGTCCCTATCCATTGGGCAATAGAGTCATGAAGTCACAATGATCTGCATCACCAAACACATCATTTTAAAACATTATTCTAGCGGCCCAGGGCAGCCAAAAAGGAAGAACCATAATTTTTTCTTGTCAAATGCCTGATTCCAAACTGAAAGATCCCAATCCCAACTGAAAAGATTGGCATAATCTACCCATAATGTCATCTGCTCAATTAGATATTGCACCACTTTTGAAAGCTTGCCACTGTCATTTTCACCTCTGTCATTGTGGATTTCAAAGTTAGAGATATAATCATACATATTATAATATTCTTCAACATCAGTCAATACATGTATGTTATATCCCTCAGACAATACATCATACTGCTCTTGGCATTCTTCATCATTTATCTGGCTGCTGCACATTACCAGGCACTCATCCAGCTGATCCAAAAATGGAAGACATTCATTATAAAAGAGACCCTCATCATCATCTATATCATTTATGGATAATGGTAAAAAAACCTGATCTGCACATCCATAATTGCATATGTCTGAACCAACTGATGATGAACATTCACTATCCATAGTTTGCAAATCAGTATCATCATCATCAAATAGAGGGTTAATCCTGCACCAATGAAGGTCATGACTCACAACATCACATGCATCTACAGGCTCATCATAAAAGGGATTCATGCTCATTGTAAAGGTCTTTGCTTCTTCTTCATGACAATCCAATTCTTCTTTAGTATTGTCAGATCTAGAGTCATAAGAAGAACAAACCTGATCCATGCACTGGTCATGTATATCATCTCTATCATCTGATTGCCCCACATATAAGATTGCTGCTGTTTCAATGCACTCTGAA
The DNA here is from genome assembly GCA_027924645.1 of Cunninghamia lanceolata. Classification (NCBI taxonomy): domain Eukaryota; kingdom Viridiplantae; phylum Streptophyta; class Pinopsida; order Cupressales; family Cupressaceae; genus Cunninghamia; species Cunninghamia lanceolata. Next base: position 6,248,161 of record BSBN01000531.1, on the reverse strand, counting down.
GTTGAACAATCTGCATCATTTTCTAGCCCTCTAATGCTTCCTGATGAAACTGATATTGATTCTTGATCCATATGATCACAACTTTGCACAATTGGATCATTTAAACATGCTCTTTGTTTAGGACTGGTATGCAAATATTACTTGAAAAATTATTATTGTCAACTTCATTTGCTGGGCAAAATAGGACATCCTCCTCTATAACAGAAACATCATCAACTTGAAATGATGCAAAAACTAGGACAACAGGGGTGTGAGTACTTTGACATTCATTGTCAACACCTGAATTAAATCTTTCATTAACATTGGGGGCTGCAGGACAACAAAAATTTTCAAAAAAATAACCCTTTTGTATTCCATACCTCCAATTGTTTTCAATATCTATTGCAAACTGATGTGCCTAATGCAATGTGGTGGGCTTCTTATCTCTCAATGTATAACTCATTTTTTTATCAAATGCTTCCAAATAGACAACTAGGCACAATGCATCATTAGGTCTCATACATTCTGGTATTCTATTCAATGCCTTCATAAATCTGAGGTTAAAGGCTGGGATCAACTCATCTTCTTCAATATGGATGTACATAAAGTCACTAATGACTGCATATTCAGAAATTCTTTCACCATATTGTACTAGAAATGCAGATTTAAATTCTTGCCAAGAGCTGATAGAGTTAGCTGGAAGGTAGGAGAACCAATCCCTTGCATCTTCATCTAGAGATTGAACAAATAGCCTCATGACTACATCCTCATGGTCAATCTCAAAGTCATCCATCACATTTCTAAACTATTGCAAGTGTCTCTCAGCTGATTCATCCTTTATACCACTGAATTTAGGCAAATACCTTCTGATTTTAGGTGGAAGAGCATTTGGATAACCACAAATGCCATTGAAATTTATGGGCTTATATCTATCTATGTTGAAACTTCTTTTATTACATGGTTGGGACTAACTACTATACATTATTGCATTTGACACCTCACAAGGGTGCATGGGCTGACAATACATCTTTTTATGCTTTTGCAACCCTCTTCTCTACTTAGATTTTCAATCACAATGTGACCTCAGGCCCTTAAAATGTAAACTGCTATTTTAACCTGCCTAAAGTCCTCTATATGAGTCTTTTGAACAATATTGCATGCCCTTTTGAAATACAGAGTAGGTTCTAACAAAAGCATGCAAGCTTTGCTTTCACCAATGTTTCCCTTTTAACCAGTGCTATTTCACCAAATAGGGAACTTTTCAAAAACTTGTACAAATACCTGGATATGTTGCAGCTGCTGATAGGTTTATTCAACAGAGTCGCCACCTCCTTGACAGAGGAATGAGCTTCAAACAGGCTGAAGCTGAAAGTACATTTGTTCCTTTCTGGGTCTCCCAATAGCAGAGCCACACATAAAACTTTACATTTGCTGCAACAAGGCACTTCCAGGCCGAATTCTTCAATCTTTTAGACTCAAGTTTTATGGATATGACATTGTCTCCCCAGCAGAGTCGCCATCTTGTTGGTTTTTCTTCTGAATCAGCATTAGGGTTTGCGAGTTCTAATGCACAAGCAGATTCAGCCAACTGATACAAGAGGTTGCGTGAGCTGCCTCCCCTTCACTTCTAGTTCTGCCGCACCAAGGGGGTATCCCTATAGCTAAAGATGTAACCTTGACTAGCTCAATGATATGAAGATTTAGCTTGACAGTATCAGGCAGCATACTCTCATGTATGGACCAAGATCTGCATGGTAGATCACAAGGTTGGCAACATTCTTGGACATATTTATCTGGTGGGTATGAGAGCATGCAGGGGGTTCCTAATCCTACCCCTACAACTAACAGATGGAGGTTATGAAATGGGTGGACATAATGTCCTGGATGCAAGATAAGGGGTTTTGGCTCATAACTACTGACCCAGGAGCAGATTGGTGCCTATCCATTGGGCAAGGAGTCAACTAGACGTATAAAAAAGATGGTTTGCAACTTTCACTCAAGTTTCAAGGGGTTGGACTGATGCTTGCCTTACAAACATCACCCAAGAATGGGTATCTAACTGCCTCTATTTACAGATATCCCTGCTGACATGCAACCTTCTCCATGCTCAACCTAAAACAGTTTAATCCACTCCTTGAATGGAAGTTACAGATCAAGCATGCAGTATAGATCTCTATACCCTAGAATCTATAAAACCCTTAGCAACCAGATTCAAAAGAAGGATGACAACATGCAGCAAATGGAGACAAGCAGATAAATACATGCAATGAAGCATTTCTCATATAACACAACACTAAAATTGAAATATGTACAAAATACATTCATGCTACAACACATAAACTCCAAAATGGGATAAAACAACCAGGATCATGCCCTGTTCTTCGTTATTTACACAAAAATTGCCCAGGTCTTCAACAACCAACAAATGAGCAACACAGCCCTACTTATACAGCAAGGAGGTGCTCTGCCTTAACCACTGGGTGACTCAAAAGTCTGCCAGATACAGTACATTGCAAAAATGGTGCTCAATGCATTGAATGCAGTAGGTGGAAGAGGAGACAGGGGAAGGTCTCGAGCCTTACGCTGCCGCCCGTGGATGTACAACTTCAATCGGGTACCAGATATGTCCACATCTTCGCCCATACCCTGTAACATCCGCCATTAATGGCGTACCAACCCACGGCCTTGGGAAATGCAGCATACTGTGCATCGCAAACCTTTCCTGCCAAAATGTATCATCTTGATATTTCAAATCATGCAGGATCGAATTATCCCACATGCACCCCGCGACAACCTCCTTAACACTTTATATACTGGGTCATAAGCATATATGATGTCAGTGCTTTTGCTCCCAATGACATCAGCATAAAACCCCGTCATCATCCTCCTGCATGATATCCAGATGCACAAAATATCATCCTGACGTCAACAAACCACCTGCTGAGCTCATCTCGATAATTCATATCACCCTGATATGAAATATCACTCTGCAGAAAATACCACCCTGCAGGAAAGCATATCCGGACCTTATCACCTGATAAAAAATATCACCCTGATGACCAACCTTGCTTTCATGTTAAATATCGCTTGCATGATAATCGCCCTCATTGGCATAACCTGATGCATCGGAGGAAGATCCTCCTGCTTAGCTGATACCAAATGTCTTGCCGATGAACATCCTGATGACGTCACCGTCATATCCTGCTGATGTCATCAGCATATTTGCCTACTGCGCACCTCCTCATATTCGGATGACGTCATTGTCATATTCGCAACATCGGGGGATCTCCATAAAATGACTGATGTTAAAATATGACCCCGTGGACCTTGATGACATCACCATCATGTCGGCATCAGGATGATATTCAGAAGATAACCGGATATTTGGATATATCACCCTGATGCACAAATATCATGCTGCACTGTAACTTCACTGTAAGATCGGGGTGATATATGAATATGACAGATATTAGAAATGATCACCCCCCACTGGACAATGCATGAAGCCGACAGACAGATATCTCCCTGACGTCAGCATCATCATGATGTTGGAACAAACATACATCGGGGTGATATTCAGATATGAAAAATCACCCCCTCCTTCGGAAATATCATGATGTAGACAGGCAAAAAAGCGGATATCACCCTGACATAAGAATGATGTCAGCAGCATCAGGGTGATAAAACAACGAACATGAAGTGATAAAACAACATTAGGATGACCTTAACTAAGATCACCCGATTTTCAAATATGATGACCCCGATGAATATCGGGTCATACTTAGAACCTTGTAGCAACATCATCAGGATGATCTTAACTAAGATCACCCGATGTTAAGATATCACCCCGGCGAAAGATCATGCAGGCAGAAAATATGATGACCCTCGCAAGCAACATCAGGGTGATGTATGGAAATATGATGATGATGATGACCTCCTCCAAAGAAAATATGATGCTGATGCTGAAAAATGCTGAGAAGGCCCAAAGACTTAGAGTTTTTTTGGATTTTTAGGGAAGGTGCCTGCATGTTCAAATGCCTGAAAACTGACTGCTCATGCGGGCACCAACACACGTGATCAATGAGAATTTGATGATTAGCCATGTAAGGACTGAAAAATCCCCATTAGAAGTCACAAACTGAAAAATACTCTTCTCCATGACTAGAATTTCTACTATACCATAGGCTGCAATATGCATGAATGTGTACCATTCATCTCATATGCAAGTCTCCTCTTCCTTGATTGGAGACCAAGGCATGCTCAAAATTTGGCTCCTCTCTCCAAGATTGTAGTCATGATAATTACCATGTATTCCAAGGACTCTTACCATGTTGTCCAATGCTCTACCACTTGAAAGACAGTTCGGATCAGATTGTATGTGGGCTAGAAGGTGGCTATAACAGTCATAGTTAGCTTGAGATTTCCTTTCAAACAACAATATATCATCTAGAATATTAACACTTAGTATTCCCAAAGGATGAAACGTTTTACACACAATATGAGGCAAAAAGGACTTCCCAAAACCATGGCTATAACACTGCATTCTTTTACTAAAAATCAGAAATGTGATATTTAGAAACCACCTTGTATTAGTTGCAAATAACTCAGCAATGACAATGGGCTGGAAACTCCTCCACTTCATGACTAAAAACTCTTCTTGGGCTTGCAAAAAGGTCATGAATGTCTCCCATTGATATTTCATCCACATTACTAAGGCAACTTTTGGAACTTCGTCTTCAATGCCTTGAAGCTCTACCTCCCTCCTCTTGGATTCCAACTCCATAGTGAACTTCCCCATAGAGTGCACCCATTGCAAGTTCCATGTTTTGTTCATACCTCTAAGATCCATGATATAGAAGTCTTTGCATATCTCTTGTTCACCCATTAGGATGACCAATTTCCTTTCCTTCATGATGCTAGGAATTTGTAGTGTCTCCTCCTTCATGAGTAATTCAATTTGCTTGTAGCTTGATACCCAAAGCACCATAACAAACTTAGTCACAAAATCTTGAACTTCAAAAAGACACTTATTTTGCTTACCCACATCTAACATCAAGCTTCCCAAAGGGGCTACCTCCATTTGGCTATCACTCATGAGCTTGTCTTCAATTTTTGTGCTTGGCTCCCACAAGTGATCTATAAACTATGAACATTGGTTCTTCACAATGGGGTTAGAAAATAAAACAAACCCTATGTGATTCATCATAAACCTCCTTTAATTCCATATGCAAGAGATGAAGAACTCAATAGTAACATCAAATCCACTACATGTTTTAACCCTCAAGAGATTACTTGGATCCCTTATGCAACAATAATTTTGAACTTGAAACAAGTAGTCCACATGCCCGATACTGCAAGTTGTATCCCTTACCCTATCACCTATTTTTGCATGCTTTCCATGATGACAAAAATTTTGTAGTGACATAGGAAGCATCAAATCTGAAATATTTTCATACCTTGGGCTGCAAATAAAATGTTCATCCTCCATTGTCAAAAGAGACATTGTTGAGATATCCTCAACACTTCCATCCAAGTGGCTAAACTTTTTTGTGCTAGGGCTGACCACAATGATCTTCCCATGTGTATAACCATCTATAATGATAGTCTGAGTATCAATCCATGACTCATTCCCAACATCACCATGCTCTTCAACTAAAGCTTCTAACAAGATAGTATGAAAATCTTCTTGATCCACCTTCATTTCATCTACTACTCCTGTAACTTTTGAATCTTTCTCTTTGACTTCATTGATATTTTCTTGAAATATACAATCATTAGAAGTCAATAAAGAATCTTTAATGAACAAAGATTTTTTACCTTCAACCTCTATGGCTTGGAGTGCCTTTGGTTCATCTCTTTCTTCCTTCTGCAAGAAAATTTCCTGTGGTTCATGTTTGATGATTTTTTCCATAATAACTTGGTGTGACTCAGGTGTATCAACCATTGACTCTGGTTCCATTATCTTCTTTTCTTACACTCTTGATCCTTCTTCTAGTATCCTCTCTTCATTGTTCCCACATCTATGACTTGACTCCCAAGGTTCTTTGCATGTAAAACAGAGCCCCTTTCTTCTGAGTTCATTTTTGGTGTCTCCTTGCGTCTTATTTGTAACAACTGGACTTGACTTTTTTTGTGGCTTCTTTTGGAATCCTTCTTTAAACTTATTCTTCAGCTCTCCATTACCTTGAATATGGTAATGCTCTTGACCTCTTTTCTGAGGTTCACTCTTCCTTGCAACATTCTCATATTTTTTATGAGACAATTTCAATTTTACTTCTTCCACCTTCCGATCTTGATATTTTTTCATTTGCCCCTTACCGAAAATTTTTAGAAGTCTTTCAAAGGAAATAGCTGATTTGTAGGCTTCAGATTGCTTGGAATATTCTTCAAACCACTTTGATATCTCAGCATCTTCAGCCATGATTTGCTCTTCTCCAAATTTGGAATCAACTGCTAATTTCCTTTGCTCTCTTCTCAAAGCTCTGAGGTCTCATTCACAAAGAAGCATGAATCAAACAACCCTACAGGCTGGCAAGATCATGTTTTGATGCCACTGTAATGTCCCAAACAAAATAAAATTTGAAAATTAATTTTTTATTAAATTCAAAATACCCAGTTTTTCCCTACACGGATTGATCCTGAAATTGACAATTTTAACACAAATGCAAAGGGGAAACTTCTTAAACATAAAATACTAATAATTATCTTAAAATATCAGTAATGGTATGGCCTCATTCTATTACATATCATAAAATTACCATATTTTGTGAGAAACACAAATCTGCATATTAATCTAACAATTTCACTTCACCTGATTTCACTGAAAAGCACAGAAATGACAACAAATAACCTCCAGCTTATATTAATGATATATCTGATATAATTACAGCATAAAGGTACTATTCTAAAGTCACAAAAGCATCAATAAACAACTGAAACAAAACTGGAAACCACTCTGAAATCTACTCAAACTGTAAACACCAAAACACTGCAACAACACACCAATTGAAACTACACTGAACACTCTGAAGCAACCTCTGTAGCTGAACCAAGAGGATCTAATAAGAATATAATATCTGAAACATAGCTTCTACAGCAACCATAACAAACACACAAATCACAAATCTAATCTCCACAATGCTGTTATCAAAACCTGCAAAACACATAAACTGAACTTGCTAAATCCTGCAACTGTGTGAAGCTCCAATGCAACCTCTGTATGAGATTACCCTCATGTACCAAAGGGGTTTCATCCTCTGATACCTGCAACTAATGGGTTTCCGTCCACTGATCACCAATCTCCAATGGGTTTTCATCCATAGAAGATTATTTGTTGAACACAATTGTCCAGACAATTTTTGGCAGAGTTTTTGTATGATAAAATGAGATGTCTGGAATATGAAATTGCTTGCAAATATATAGAGGGACAAATCCAAACGACCCATTCTTAGAAAAATAAATAAAATAATATAATTCCCATCAATTTCCCTCCAAAATAGGTCTCATAAAGACTCTCATAACCTCCACTTGATTTCCGGCTAAAAATAGGTAATAACTCTCTCTTGCAAGTTGTTATAAAATCTGTCATAAAATATTCTAAAATTAGGTACAATATGATCTTTGAAATTATTAATTGCACCACAAGATACTCTACACCCCACTTTGGATTGCCAACACAAAATGAAATTATAAAATATTTAATATTTAATTGGTCCTGATTAAGTAGCTTGAAAATATAAATTAATCATCGGTCCAAAATATTAAATATTAAATCTTCTTCCTCAACCCATAAAATGTTGGAATGAGCATTTTCCCCATGAAATTGAATTAATTAAAATTTGGGACATGACAGATTAATCCAACCAAAATAAATCCAATGTAAAGGGTGTGCATTTCACCATTAATATAGTTTATAATTCATACTGAACATTAAAAAAAGACATAAATGAACTAAGAGAGAAAACAACAAGAAGCATTTTTTTTCCACTTTGTTATCTTGTCTCATTATATAAAATTATAGTAAATTATAGTAAAATATATATTTGATCTATGATATACTTTTTAAAAATAAGATATATTTTCACATTTAAAAGGCAACTTTGAATGGATAACCATCACAAAATTTGCCTCTTGCTTTTAGTTGGATACTTAAGTAATGTGCTTGGTGTTTTAGGTATTGGGTTTAAAATATTTAAGATTGGGTTAAGGTTTTTTACAAAAAAAAAATTATGATAAAAAATTAAAAAAATTTAAGTTATTTTTGTTTTGTTTGTTTGTTTTTTAATTTGACTTTTACATATATTAATAGATGTTATTGTTGTGGAATTTGTTTAGGTTGATTATAATTTATAGAAAATCACAAATTTATTTTGAAATTGTTTTATGTGGTAATGAACTTTGTTTTGGATATTTTTTTTATTTAATGTTGTTTAAATTTTTTTGTTATTAACATGATCTTGTATATTTATACCTATTTGTATTTTTTTTAAATATTGAATAAAGCATAAAGTAATTACAACAGAGAGAAAGTAGCCCTAGGCTACAAGGAACTAACCAACATAAAATACATAATAAATATGGCAAACAAAACCAACCATTAAATTCTAAAATTACATTGTGTGCCAGATCAAACTATGTCCTATCTTTGTAACAATATAGCTGCCTTGTGGATTGTGCATACTCACTCTTTTAAAACTAGAATACAGAGAACAACTATGAACAGACTGCTACACAGTGAACAAAACTAACAAGCTCACTCTTTAAAAGCCGAGTACAAAGAAACAACAATGCTTTGATACTGAGAAAAATCTTTGGAATCATTTGAGAAGTGTAATCCACTATGCAACCTCTAGAACCAGCTGTCCACCTACAACCCCACTGTATCAATACTAAGACAAAAGATTGCTGATTCACATGCTGTTGGGTTTGTTGATTTTGAAGAACCATCTTGAAATGCTTCTTTGCTTCTGTCTTAGCAAACTCATAAACCTATTTGTATTTTTGATATATTCTTTAGATATACCTATTTTAATGGTCTTGGTTAGTGGTTTTCTAATGATTATTCAATGTCACAATTGCACATTTATGGTTGTTAGTCATTTCAACAAAATACCTAAGTTCATCCTTGCTACAGGACTAATGTTGTGAGCAACCTAATCTAGTTGTTCTTTGACTTAGGTTGGTTGTTTTTTAGTCTTCCCATTAGAATTGTTTCCTATAGAATTGTTTCCAACCATTAATTGGAAAATTCTAGGAGGTTCTCTTAATTTTTTCAACATGCCTCTCCTCTTAAATATGATATAATCCTAAGTCACATTGAGCATACATACAATTGTACAAACTATTCTTCGACAAATGATTACCTTTTGAGGTCTCTCTTTGTTTCTAGCCCTTGGTTCCTATAAGTTGCCTTTATCTTTGTCTTTCCTAACCACAACACATCTTTAGAAAGATGAGGCCTTGTCCAACATTTATAGTCCTTTTAGTCTTTAGTTGTATAGATTTTTTAGAAGACTAAAGGAAGTAAAAATTGCTCACGGATTATTCTCTTGTTTTTTATTTTTATTTTTAGGTTGAGGTTAAAGTTGAGTTGTAATTAGATAAACATTGTGTTGGAAGTATGTTGTATATTTTTCATGTTGTATAAGTTGAGGATAAAGTTTAGTTGTAATTAGATAAACATTGTGTTGGAAGTATGTTGTATATTTTTCATGTTGTATTGTGGGTCAAGGTTGTAGAGACTAGTGATGAGAAAAGTTCAAAGCATTTTTATGGTTGGATTGGAATTTTTTTGGTTGCATGCAGGGGTTTTCTATTTTACCCATGGTTTTACATAATTTTCATGCAACTTGTAAACCCACTTAATTGAGTTCCGCACTACTATTGTAACAAAATCACTTGACTAGTGATTAATAGTTTTCTTTCTGCGCCAATCAAACTTTTATGGTTAAACAATGAACAAAGTCTATTAACCAATCAAAAACAAATATTTTTTTTGTTAAATATTTTAAAAACTCCAAATGCAATTTTTTTAACAATTACCATTAAAAAAATTCATAGTAATTTTTTTGATTGGCTCCAATCTTTTTGATGATTTTGTGATTGGCCAAATTTGAAGGGTTATGGACGGATTTTGGTTAAAAGGCACAAAAATTCCTAAAAAATGGACCCACGTTTTAACTTGTCACCCACTCCTCCCATGGATTTAGGCGGGTTAATGGTAGCTTTTGTGTTTATCCCCACCTCATTCGTGGAATGTGGAGGCAGTAAAATTTAAATGGTGTGTATTCAAGGTAGTTGGGAGGTCTGAAAAGAAAGAAAAAGGTTTCTTGAGAGGCCTATTTTGTATCATTGAATAGAAACAATACAGGGCAGGCCAAAGCCACTGTTCTTAAATATCACTCACTTCAACAGTTAAAGATTAATTTTGGTATTTACCACTTTTTGTTGTGAATAAGGTGTAAAATGGCTATTAACTGTTTAACCATTGAAATGAATGATATTTAAACAAGTGCCACGTAGTGGCCAGTACCTGCCTTGTAGTGTTGTTATTATAGTATTTGTTTAGTTGTTAATTTTTTTTGTTGATTAGCTATTGGTTGTATATAGTATTTGTTTAGTTGTAATTTTTTTACTGATTAGGTATTAGTTGTATAGACAAATTGCATTCCAATAAATGAAAAAATTAATTTTTGAAGAGTGTTGAAATATTTTGAAATTGAAATCTCAAAAATAATCTAATTTGGCAAAAATAAAATAGGACTAAAATATTTCCTAATTATAAAACTAAACTTTTACAAAGTCTATTAAATAACACAAATACTTCCTTAAAATTTAATAATACTAATACTTTTAAATAATTTAAAATGCATTAAAATATTGTAAGTTTGAAGAATAATTACAGAATATAATAACAGTGTGGATAGATTTGAAATGTCTGCCTAAGATATTAAAATGTAATAATATTGAATACTATTACAATTTAAAATGCATTAAAATATTGTAAGTTTGTAACATATTCATATTTACATCACTACAATATTTTACTTTAGTCATTTAATTTTTTATTTAAGTAATAATAGTAAGTACTTTTAGAGAACATGATTTTAATTATTTTAATTAATCTAGTTTAGTAATAATTTTGGGTGCATTCATTTAATAAAACTGTGTGGTTCAACCCCATTTAATTAGACATCAAAGGTTAAGATCAAATGAATAGTTAAGAAATATTTTAGTGAAATTAGGTTATTTATGTGTAGAACCCTAAAGTATAGTTATAAAACAAATTTAAACCCTAATAATTTTTTTATAAAATAGCCATGAAAAGAAATCAATAAATAAAAATATGCATGCTTTGTAAACAAAATTTTATGTTATTTTATTTTATGAAATTAGGTTATTTTGGGGATTTTAATTTTTTTACTCTGTTAAAAATCTATAGTGTCATGAAAAATACTTTTATTTTTGGGATTTCAATTTTATTTACTCAACAATAAAAAATCTAGTGTGATGGAAAATATTTAAATGAAGTGATGCCATGTTCCTAAATATAGTTAGTAAAATCTTTAAAATATAATGCACTTCCTTATCGTATACTTTTTCCTTTTTTATTTGATTTGATAAAACCCTAATAAAATATAGTTATAAAATATTATTAAACATAAATAAAATAATATATTAACTGCCACTCCCTTTTCATAAGGCAATATTACTGCCATTATTGTAATGGATGCGCATTAATCACCCTTATAATATAAAAATTTTCTGTAAATTAGATTAAAAAAAAATAATTTTTCAATTTGTAATGATATTTGCATCTATACAATAGCAATAGCTAAATATTTTTTAAATAGAAAAACTATTTACTTCTCATTGGTTGAAAGAAAAGTTATTAATAACTAGTTAAGAACAGACTTGCTTATAGTGCAGTGAATTTGTTTTACAGCATGAGGATTTGTTATTTGAAGCAATAAAAACCCTAAAGATTTAAATGTCTACATTAAACAAAAACCAATACCATCAAATGATTAAGAAACTTGTTGAGAGTAAATAATAATCACTGCACCAACCCAAATCAATTGATAAAATCTAATTTAATATACTACGAACTGTAAAATATTGTAACACCTGCAAATGGAGATATCTCCATAAATGTATCAAAAGTTCGTAAAATATTGTAACACCTGCAAATGGAGATATCTCCATAAATGTATCAAAACCTGCATAACTCGATAGATTGTCCTCGTCATAGTTTTGATTTGGGAAATGTAGGGTATTTATAAAAGTTTGGAGTAAAAGCGGTTTGGGTAGTTGAACAGTAATAGTTAGGTGAACGGTTTTTAATATTTTCAATTTGTTACGAATAAGTTTTGATTTAGGTTTTTAGGTTTGTAAATAATAAATTAAATTCGTTAATTTCAATTTAATATTTAGACTTGGAAAGATTTAATTAAATACAAGCAAAGTAACAATAATAATAATAAAATTGAAATCTCTAAAATAATTTAATTACATAAAATAAAATGTGTCGAACCCTAAAAACTAAATTAAATTTAAATTACCAAAAAATTAATCGCCATCCATTAAGGCATGACTTAATTAGTGGGAGACAAAATTCTCTCCGCATTTATAGTTTTTTGTTGCACTCTCCCACAATCCGACAATCCATAGAGAAGAGGTCTTTTTTTTCAGCAGATAAATCATTTTTAAATAATTTTTTGTTAAAAATTTATCATGTTGACATTTATCATGTTAACATAGGAAAAATACAAATTTCAATCAAATTTATTCGACAAAAAAAAATAATCCCGTCTTTTGATTGGTTTGCAATCAATAGATTAATAACTAGATAAATGCGAACTCATTGCAATAATACCAGCCGAAGGCAGGTACTAATAAAGTGGGCCAAAACAGTTATGATTATGGGAATATACAGAAGTCCCTGTTCTATTAAATAATATTTATCTACACGAGGATTTTTTTTCCATTGATATTGCCATTTCTTAACGAAATTTTCCATTTCTTAATCAAGTTGTCTGATCATTTTTAATATGCAGTGCACTTGGAAATGCCGCCCCTTTGTCTACATCAATTGCACTCTACGAGCTGGCCGGCTGGTTATTATAAGGTTATTATACAACATATATTATTGCTTCTAACAAGGACTTTTTTGTTATTTAGAAACTCTATCAGTGTGGCTTGTGTTTCTGATATCTGAATTAAAACCTCAGAAGAGTTTTACAGCAGTAATGGGCAGGCTCCAAGATTTGACCACCTATTTATGGCCTCTGCTCTTATTTTGCACAGGCTTTTCTAATTCCAGTTCTGAGTACTAATTTATATGTTTGTAAAGGATGTTATTTCTGTTTATTGAAATTTCTTTTTAATACGCGGATTGAATTTCAGTAGTGTGTTAAATTGTATGACAGGTTTATGAGATTAAGCTGAGTAGTTTTGAGTTAATTTACATCCACCCATGTCTCAGAGCCCCAAAATCAACAAATTATCTGTACTGATGATTGTATTTTTGTTTTTAGATTAATTAGTCTTCATTTTAGTGCTTCCTAAAACATAATATTTTGTTTTAAGCTGTAAGATACCACTGTTTTAAGGTAAATTTTGTTTGGACGTTTGATCTTCAATTTCCTTCTTTTGTATAAATCATAAACAGCATAGGTGGCTGTGAACTATAGTATAGATCATAAACAGCATAGGTGGCTGTGAAATGTAGTATAGATAAAAAAGATAGATAATTATTTTTGTGCATAATTATATTTATAATAGTAAAAAAATTTAAAATAATGAGATACACATATTCCATCTCATTTTTAATATTGAATAAAGTTAAGTTTATATTGGAGAATATTGATGAAAATATATGAGATAAAAATTAAATTTACCACAAATTATAATTGACAGTACAATATAATTTATAATAGAGAGAACAAAGAAGTTAGATCACCAACAAGTATATAAGGATGCAAAAAAAATAGTAGGAGAAAACAATCACTCAAAATCTCCAACATTTTTTTTCCTCTTTTATCAAAATTAAATAATTTTGGATGTTAGAAGGACAATCAAGACCTAAATTTGATGGTTATTTATTCAAACTTGTCATTTAAAACACTAACACATATTTTATTATAAATATATATAAGAATGATTCTATAGAAATTTTGACAGTCTATCTAAAATCCTCTTTAGTCTTTTTTAAAATTTAATTATATTTTATGACAAAAATACCTAAGTATAATAATACAGCCATCAAATTCAAAATTCAGTAAGGGACCTACGTCTGCTTTAATTACAGTTTTAAAGTATGGGATAAAAAGTTCTTCAAATTAATAATAAGGAAGGGGTCCTATGGAGCTGCTAGAGGATCTAAGGAATATTTTAGAAGGAAAACTTTTTATTTGATAATTTTTAATCTTTTTATTTGTAGGTCTTAAAATATCTCTTTCAATCAATTAGCATTAAACTAAAAAACTCATGAAACCACCAGCTTGTACAAAAATTCATTGACCCTTGTTATAAAATGCACCTGACTAAAAACTTTCAGCAACACCCCTGAGATAAATTGGGAAGCCCCCTACATGGGACCAAACAATTTTATTTTCCCACTTCATTATCATAATAGCTCAGCGGAACATAAATCTGCCATTTATGATTTATGCGCAGGTTTGACCATTTTGTTTGTTTCCAAAACACATTTCGTGCGAGCTGCTCTCAGCATAAATGAGTTCTTGATATAGTGCTTCCTTCCTTCTGACTCTTCATATATTCAATAAAAGCTGGCTGAGTTTCATTAGATTGCAAGAGGCTAGAGCAATGGGGAGAGGCAGAGATGCATCCTATCCTCCATTGGAGACTAAATACGCACATCTGCTACAAGATCATCACCTGAACAGTATAACTGGGGAAGAGCACAGAGAGGAGGATGAACACTGTGGCCCCCCATTACTTGATTTGCAGCTTTTGAGAAGACAAAATTCAAGCCAGTGTGCCCAACAAATCATGGAGGCCTGTTCAGAATGGGGAATCTTCCAAGCAATCAATCATGGCGTACCACTTGAACTCATTCAACAGATGCACACACAGGTAAACAAGCTCTTTTCCTTGCCATTTGAAGTGAAGAAAAATATAGTGAGCAAGGAGTTGTTTCCCTATGTGTGGGGAACTCCAACTGGCGTGGAGCTTAAAAACTCTAATTGGATTGAAGCCTTTAACATATCCCCTCACTCATACAACTTCAAGGCTGCTGCTTCATATGATGGGATCCAACACATAGATCTCAATGTCCTGAGGTAAATAAATAATCTGATTAAAATTCTAATGTAGTTGACAGTAGGGTTATATTTCATTTGAATTGATTTCTGATTGTTGGTTTGGCAGCTTGACATTACAAGAATATGGTAGAGCAATCCGTAAATTTGGCTGTGAGGTTCTGGGGGCTTTATCATCAGAGATGGGTTTAAGCCCATCTTATTACAGTGATTGTTTTTCTACTGCTGATTCATTCCTTAGAGTGAACCGCTATGTCACCTGCACAAGGCCAGGGGGAGTCCATGGGTTAGAACCCCACACAGACAATAGTCTCCTTACCATCATCCACCGAGATCAAGTTGGTGGCCATGAAATCCTCAGGTAGGGAAAGTGGATCAGTATCAAACCCAGGGCCGATGCGCTTGTAATCAATGTTGGCGACCTCTTGAAGGTGAAATTAAATATCTACCCTCGTCCAGGGTATGATAATTTTACAAGTATTTGGTTTTGAATTCTAAATTTGTGGTCTGGTGTTTATATGAACCTACATGTTGCCTTACTCCTGCTGATACTGTACAAAGTACTTAAAAGCCCAGGTTTGATATTTTGTTGTGTACTCATCTGCAAATATTTGATTCTGAGTTCTGAGTTTAACATCAAGTTGTCCTTGTTGGTGGTCTTTTTTTGGTTTGTAGTTTTTCTGTTGCCCCTCCTGTTTGTTTCTTAATGTGGATTTAGCCTTCTTTTTTACTTTTTGGGTCTGACCAGTGTAAAAGCATGGGACCCTTTCTAAACGCCTTTTTCCTGTTCATAGCTCCCGTCAAAAGGGTTTACCAATACCAAAAACATCAGGTTGCACTCTTTTAAGTACTCTTTTGGGTCTGGCTCTCCTGACCAGTGTAAAAGCATGGGGCCCTTTCCAAATCCCTTTTTCCTGTTCATAGTTCGGGTCAAAAGGGTTTACCAATACCAAAAACATCAGATTGCACTCTTTTAACTACTCTTCTTGGATCTGGCTCTCCTGACCAATGTAAAAGCGTGGGGCCCTTTCCAAACCCCTTTTTCCTGTTCAATGTGTTCATAGCTCTCGTCAAAAGGGTTTACCAATACCAAAAACATGTTGCACTCTTTTAAGTACTATTTTTACATGTTTTTCCCTATTATGGATTCTGATTTAATTTAATTTTTCTTCTATATCTCATTGGAGACTCTCTCTCTGAGACACCTCTGCATTTACAGGGCCATTGTTCTCTCAACCCCATCCCTTCACTCTCTCTCACACATAAATTTGGTAACACTCGTACCCACCAGTCTTGTTTTGATGCAAGTAGTAGCGGACCATCAAGTCTGACTAAAGTCACATGAAACTTGTTCTGTGCCCAACAATATAGCATATTTTTATGTTGGTAAACTAAATTTGCTCATGATGGCGCAGGCGTGGAGCAATGATGTTTACAAGAGTGTGGAACACCGAGTAGCTGTGAACTGCAGTCAAGAGAGGGTATCACTGGCGTATTCTTTAAGACCTTTTGATGATACTTACATACTCAGCCCAAACCAGAGTGGCCACCATTACAGAGGCTTCACCACCAAAGAATTTCGGGCACAACTTATGGAAGACATTAAACTCACAGGCTCTAAGATTGTTCTACCTCACTTCAGGCTACATGATGTTTTACATTAAAAGTTCTCACAGTAAAACCAGGATTTGACGGAACCACTTTGCTTTCCAACAACTTGTTTCCTTTATGCAAGGGTTTCAATTACACTTTAATGCAATGAATCTGTTAAGTCTGTTATGTCTGTTGGTATCTGTCCTTTCATAATTAGACTCTTTGGTCATTTCAGAACTGTTATGTCCGTTCTGAACAGATTACTCTGTAAATTTTTGCTGTGTTTTTGCCTGTACAAGGCATCTTCAATAAATAAAAAACAAAAAAATACTTTCTGATTCTCTCAATTGTGTGATGGTTGAGATTTTAGTTTTGAAAAGTTGTATCTATGGAAGGTGGACCCCTAGGCATTCATTCTCGTCAGTTTAGCCTCGAATTGCTCTTCTTTGTTATTGTTGGGTGACTTTTAGGATGGATTGTATTCTTCCTCAATGTCCATGTGGGAACCTTATAATCAAAGCTACACTATATATGTTGGGTGATCTGACCAAAGAATGAACAGCTTTGTCGACCACACTAATTTTATTGACAAAATCAATTGGTTATGGCAAGGAAAATAACACATCTCCCATTCGGATTAATCAAGTTATTAAATAAATATATGAAATTTAAATTAAAAAATAATGGTACTTAGTTTTAAGTTTGGTAAAACTTTGACCACATTGGATGTTGTTTGATTTGTCAATGTGTTAGAAAAGTAGGACTTGTCAAACAATCTCTTTGGGATTGAGAAATTATTGTTTAATTACTATTTTAGTTCATTTCCATGATAGTGGAACTAACCTTTGCACTTGTGGATTTGAACCCTATGCATGAATTTGAACCTGACCTATAGATCTAAAGTTCATTGGAAGCCATTTGCCTTGATGTTTGGAACTTGTGTATAAAAAGGAGTTGTGTTGACAAACACCATTTAGGAGTTTGTTAGGCTAAGATTGTTTTCCTTTGGTAAAATCACATTACTAAGTCACTGGTACATAACTTGATTGAAGACAAGAGGCACTCATGCAATATGCCTAGAAATGTGCAATCAATGATGTAATGATGATGCCATGGTCTTGTGATAGTGCAATATGTAATGTAGATCTCATGTTATATACTAGGCGAACTTTCAACTGATTTAGGGTTTGTCTTCAAATATAACACCTAGCACACAAGTTAACAAATTTCACACTCAAGTCGGCACATAAAAGCTAGTTGGAGGGAGCCAATGAGCGCCCAAATTTAAAGTTGAATTTTAAAGCTAAGGAGTCCACACTGAACTAGGCTAGTTCCGTGCATGTAGATTTGACTTGAGATAATGAATGGATAAACAAAGAATCAAGATGAGTCCTTGGGGATGTGTGATGATACCAATGTTTACACTAAAGTGCACCATTTATACACTAGTCATTGCATAAAGGACAACCTAGTCAAAATGGACCGAAAATGGAGGGGAAAAGTATAGGGTATGCAATTTTCACCATTACATTTTGCTCCCACATTGACTTGCATATAAACTTCTATGAGGATGCATGTCAAAGTAAAACAAGCAGGCAACATGAAAAGTCAATATTCAAACACTCATTAAAGGATATTGATAATAATGATGATTTTACGTACAACTCTCCTTGCAATGAGTGCTTTATCTTGAAACCTAGAAGGACTGAAGAAAAAGTTCCAATGAGTACCATATGTTAAGCATTTAAAAATAGGCATAAACATAGCTGCTAAAACTATCTATGAATAAAATATAAATAAATGTGAAAATTAAAGGTAAAGTGGCTTTGTTTGGAATAGAAATAAGGACTTTGCCTGGAGCAAAAACAACAGGACTTCCTAGTGCAAAAATAGGACTCCATTTGAAATAGAAATAAGGTTTTGTTTGGAATATAAATAATCATCATAATTATGAGCCAATCACTACAACCATAGTCATCAAAGAGAGTTAGCAATATTATATGCCCCATTGCCAATTAGTTGTATACAAAGGATGCAAGGAATTAGAGGAGATGAGAAAAGATATAAATACGTGTTAGAAGTTTTCTCATAATGTATAACATGAACTATATTTGTAAAATGTTTTTGTGACCCTTGAGACAACTTCCACGTATGTGGCCCACACTTCTACAAGCTTTTACAAGTATCATTTTAAGGTAGTTTCGATCAAGTTCTTTCACAAATATATTTCTTTTTATATAAAAATATAATGAAAATTTTGTTTTTAATATGTGTGTAAAAGTTTTGTTTTCAAACCATAAATCCTATACATGAAACCTAAACTAATTAATATAAACCCTAAACCCTAAACCTACATATAAATCTCTATATATCAATTTATATCTTAACCGATTTAATATCAATGTTGTTTATTTATGTAAATCATTGATATAAATTGCTATATCAAATCAATCTAAGCACTTGATATAAAATTTATTTGTATTAATCAAATATAAATCGATGTGACATATCAATTTAAATATACACTAAATTTATTTGTATCGATCAATATAAATTGATTTGATATATCAATTTATATTGATTGCTACAAATCAATTTACTATATATTTAAATTGATATATTAAATCAATTGATATAAATTGATTTGATTTATCAATTTTAATATAAATAAATTTAGTGTGTGTGTGTGGATCAAACCAATTTATATCAATTGATATCAAGAAATTGGTATATCAATCAATATAAATTAATTTGATATATCAATTGATATAAATTACTTTAGTAGATATTGTTAGATTATAATGCCCCAAGCTTTCACCCAAGACATTAATGGGTAAAACACTAGATGGATAATTATTTGTGTTGCAATTACAAAACTAACATGTCATATTGCACACTCACATGCACAAGGTGTGATGACAATGCAATGACACACATGGCATCATCACTAATGCATCAAGCATGGTGGCACAAGTGGAAGACTTCACACACAAGGAAGAGTATGAGAGCAACACTCATTGCATACACATTCAAAGATGACACAAATCAACGTCCCCACACTTAGGAATACCTACACAAAAGGTGGGTTCATTGGGGGTATAATCCCTCAACCAATTGAACCATTGATAAGTTAATTTCACACTAAGGTAAGCATCCCAACATGAAAGATATTATAACTTGCAAACTACAACATCTTTCACCAAAGTGAGATGATAGGAATACAAATCAGACCAAGGGAAATAACTTCTATTTAGAAAATTTTCTAAAAAAATTTAAGAAGTTCCATCTATCTGAAAGGGTTTGGACAACAATGTGGAATTGGATGACAATGAGAAAAATAGATGTCAGTGTAATAAATGGATGTTAATGTAGAACTGGTTGTTTGTTCTCCTACAAGATGTCAGCATGTAATCAAAATGACATCATGCCACACTGTAGTCCAAAATCATGTTGTCATCCTAGGGTGAAAGTTTAGAACTATGTCACATTTTTATTAAGGAAATGGCCAACATAAATACAGTTTTTCAACTTAGACTACTTAAAAGTGACATGCAAGTTTAGAGTTTTAAAATTATATAAACTAATAAAATGTCAAACTCTTAATGTAGTTTATGTTTCAAGAACACACCCAGATACTGAGAGGGGGGGATGAATCAGTATCCAAACAAACTTCAAATCCTCTGGAGCAGACTAAAACTTAAACTTTATAGCATTAACATAAACATGAAAGATCAACACAATGCATAACAACACATAACACTAGATATACGTGGAAAACCCAAAAAGGGAAAAACCATGGTGAGGATTAACTCACAATATATGAAGCTCACTGCAATAAAAGATTAAAACTTTGTTTTAGGGCTACAACCCAAGGAAGCTACTATTCCCTGTTGACTTTGTTTTAGGGCTACAACCCAAGGAAGATACTACTCCCTGGAGAAAAGTTTTAGGGTCACTCCCAAGGAAGCTACAACTCCCTGCAGACTTTGTTTTAGGGCTACAACCCAAGGAAGCAACTACTCCCTGAACTGAGAACAAACTCAGAAAAGATTACAGCATGACAATCCTTCTACTGTCTAAAAACTAACATTGAAGGTCACTCCTTTTGATGATTGCACTTCTACCTATTCACTCCTCTTTTGATGATTGAATTAGTTAGACACACTCTTTACTTCCCCCCTATCTAAAAAATGTCTTCAAGATGAATCAGGACATACCTTATTGCTTATGTTCTTTCTCCTTCAGTCACACACCATAATGCATATCATACTCATATTCTGCTCTTCATACACTCATATTCGCAATCATACTTCACCTAGATCAACTAGGTTTACAATATATACATGATATTACATTGATTACATTGCAAGTCGACCAATACAAAAAGAATATTGCAATTACAAGTTGACCAAATATCAAACATCATGAAACATGTAGAGGGCAAGCCCTAACATGAACTACAAGCAACTCTAGGAAGAGAAACACACCTTGTGGATCCCAACACTTGCTTAATCCAGTCCTAAGCATCCTTCACAGCATCATCCTTCAAAGAATAATATCCACACGCTTCACCAAAATGAATTAGGTCGCCCTTAAGAAAGAAAACATGAAGCTTATAGCACATCGGTCTTTACAATCTTGGCAGTATTCATGAATGATTAAAAATTAATTGTTCTTCTTCCAGATGAGTCAACATGATCCACACAACATCTCCAAACACTCCTTGAACTCCGCACAATAAGAACTTTGTGGCGCACACCTCCAACATTCCTCAGTCGACCTCAAGAACAATTCTTCACAAATTATCTTGAAAACTTTATGTGGTACTAGAAACACAAAATATCTGCACGTGCTTCAAACCTGAGAGACATAGAGACATGTGGAATATCCACATAAACTCATATAACTGATCTGTACATCCTCCAATTGGCGCAAGTACTCAAACATGTGTCTTGAAAACAATTAGGCATCCAAAACCATCTCTAGCTCACTGTCATTTGGAAAACTGAACTTGCGGATCATCAAAACATCTGAAGCTCATATAGATGCACTCACACACTACTTTGAACATATCTTCAAAACTGCACAACCATAGCTATCACTGTAGAGGAATACAGAGCATTCCAACAATCCTTCATCATCACCTCATTCTTCCATAGCATAGACCAGAACTTTGTCAATTATAACTTTCACTATGGAGGAGAAGATGATATGAAACTTTGGCTTTAGAACCTTTACAACATATTGAACTAAACTTTTGAACCACATGACCATATCTTCAAATGCAGAGGAATGTAGAGCATTTTTCCAACCAGTCTTCAAGGCAACTTCCTGCAGCAGAAACCTTCACCAACTTCTGGGGACTAGAACCTTCTTGTAGCACCACATACTTCCTTAGGATCATTAATAAGGAGCATACAATAAGCTACAAGCCATCAACAACATCTTCACAGTATCAACATTTATGCTTCTAATTCCCATCTTAATATATCATTCTTCATCTTGATGCTTCTAATTCCCATCTTAATATATCATTATAATATCATCTCTACTAACAAAAAACATACTCAATACAACTTAACAATGCATGACATCCAACCATGAGCATCAACAACATCACTATTAGCATACCATCAACATAAGCATCCATGACACTCCAAACTAAGTGTTGACATCAAACAACCCAAACTGAGTGTTGACATCAATGACAACCACACAACCACATCAGTGACAACCTTAGGTAACATATGTGCAACAATCTCCCCCTTTGGCATTGATGACAACACACACCATCTCATTCTCCCCCTTTGACATCAAGGACATAGGGCAACAACTTCTCCTCCTCAAGGTACAAACTCTCCTTTACAATCTTCTCCCCCTGCCAACAATAACCACTACCTACTCCCCCTAAGAGGTAGCCACCATCAATCCAGAAAAAAAGTTATAGCATGAATTACTCCCCCTGAACAGATGCACCAACTATGCATCTATCAAGAAGGAGGGCAATTACCCCTAACTTCTACCGAAGATACTCAAAAGTATCCTTTGCAATAGCCTTTGTGAAAATGTCTATAATCTGATCCTTTGTTGGAACATATTCCAACTTCACTTCATTCTCTATAACCTTCTCTCTCAAAAAGTGATACCTGATTGATATATGCTTAGTTCTAGAATGCATCACTGGATTCTTGGAAATATTGATAGCACTTGTATTATCACACAAAATAGGAATAGGCTCATCATACTTTACCTTGATATCTTTCAATGTTTGCTTCATTCACAAAACTTGTGTACAATAGGATGTTGCTGCAATATACTCTGCCTCTGCAGTTGATAAAGATACTGAATCTTGTTTCTTACTATGCCATGAAACTAATCCACTTCTTAAAAAGAAAGCACCACCACTTGTACTTCTATCATCAACACAACCAGCCCAATCAGTATCAGTGTAAGAACTCAAATCAAAATCATTACCTCTTGGATACCATAGGCCATAATCTAGAGTTCCTTTCAACTATCTGAATATTCTTTTTACTTCCTTCTCATGAGTTTGCTTAGGATTAGCTTGAAATCTAGCAACCACACATACTATATGCATAATATCATGTCTAGAAGTACTCAAGTACAATAATCCTCCAATCACAGATCTATAAAGAGTCTAATCAACCTATGGTGATTCATCTGCCTTGCTCAAGTGATAATCGGTAACCATAGGAGTACTTACTAGTTTGGGGTCCTCCATACCAAACTTCTTCAACATTTCTCTAACATACTTATCCTGAGAAATAAAGATACCATCATCTAGCTAAACAATTTGAAGCCTAAGGAAGAAAGACATCTCACCAATCATAGACATCTCAAACTCTTTCTGCATCTCTTCTACAAACCTCTTACACATACTATCATCTCCACCAAAGATAATGTCATCAACATATATTGCAACTATCAAAATCATGTCTCCTTCTTCCTTAATGTAAAGATTACTATCTGTGGTACCTTTCTTGAAGCCTTGCTGAAGTAAGGATTTATCCAACCTAGCATACCAAGCTCTAGGAGCTTGCTTGAGTGCATACAAAGCTTTTTTGAGTCTACACACCATGTCTATATCTTCTGATAACTGAAAACCATCTGGTCGCTCAATGTAGACCTCTTGTTGCAAGTATGTGCCTAATCGGTGTTATCATTGATGTCAACATATCTATGTTGTCATCGGTGTCAACTGTGCCCTTATTTTGTTACTTGCTTATAGATGTTGAGGATATTGAGAAAATTAGCTCATCCTATAAAAATAGTGAATTGCAGTAGAAACAATGCATTACATGCAGAAGAACAGTCCAGAAGAATGCTATGCATTTCCTGTAGAATAAATATCTTTGCCCGTGGATTGGAAGTTATTTAGAAGTCTGTCTGAAGATGTTATATTCCAAGGTTGAGCTTCCGGAATGAAGATTTGAGTAAGTTGTGTTCACTAGTGTGAAAACTACTTTTTTTGTAAGTTTGGTGGTGACAGGGAGAAAGTGTTTTGCTCCGCATTTAAGTATTTTGGTCTGCGGTTTTGGAATTAAGTCTGTGATGATGTTTAGTGCCTTCAAATGCAATGGTTCGTGATTTGGTGGTTTGCAAGCTATCTTTTACTCATGACAGTGGCTGACAATGTTGTTCTTATGCTCTGATGTGAAGAATCTTATTGACAGAGTGATTAGAGATTGAGTGATTGTTCCTATTGCTTACAATGTGCTTGTGGATGTCTCCTGATCATGTTTCTACCTTTGGATTGGTCCACAAAGGAAAAATTGGATTGTGAATGAAGAATGTTCTTGCAGACCTAGTGCTATCATCAGTCTTGGCTAACCTGGTTGAATTCATCATTTGCAGAGATGCATTGAAGATTGTAGAAGCGTTTCATGGCGTGGAAGATTGTGTTTGAGTCCCAGCTAAGGCGTGGTGTGATCTGCATACATTCTTACATCTTTTCCTTAGCTAAATTTGTATTAGGCCTAGATCTATTTTATGAATGCTTATAATTCCGACCTTGGAGATTGATCCAACGGTTGATGAATGTAATGCCAACCTTGATGTACATTCCAAGGTTGATGAATTGTATAAAAGTGTGTAATGAAGTTGCGAAAGAGGGTGTGTTGTGAATATGAAGAGATAAGTGCGAAAGTGTAAAGGAGCAAAGCAGAGGAGTCATTTTGTGCTTTAAGGGAACTGAACCCTGGCATGGAGTAGATGCTATTCAATCAATTCACCATCTTGGCAGTGAGCCATCCTTTGGTAGTGAGCCACCTTTCGGTAGTGAACCATTCTTTGCAGTGAGCATTTTGGGCAGTGAGCCTCTATTTTTCGGTATTGCTATAACTTATATATTTTTGTGGGCTAACACCCACCGTGGTTTTTCCCTTTTAGGGTTTTCCATGTAAAAATTTGGTGTCTACTATGTTGAATGTGTGATCATGATTAAGTTAATGGTTTCATGCTTTCATGGTTAAATCTGATTATGAATAATTAAATTGTTCATAGTTTGTGAAGCTAAGTTTTTGGGACAACTGATTCACACCCCCCTCTCAATTGTTCGGTATATTTCAACAATTGGTATTAGAGCAAGGTTCCTTTGAAGAAAGTCTAACAACTTGAGGAAGATCCAGGATGTCTTATAAGAAGGAAGCTCTGCAGTTTGATGGGACAAATTATGCTCTTTGGAAGGTACGAATGAAAAGCCATCTTCTTTGTCTTGGTTATAAAGTATGGAAGGCTACACAAACACAATATACCATGCCTCAAAATGGTTTGAAGACTAAAGATGAAATCAAAGAATATGAGTTGGATGTCAAAGTGAAGGATGCTCTGTTAAGTTCCTTAAGTGACTTAGTGTTGACAAAAGTTGTGGACCTTGAATCTGCAAATGAAATATGGGTGAAGCTGAAAAATCTGTATGAAGGAGATGATTCTATAAGAGAAGCCAAGCTATAGAGCCTGAAAGTGAAATATGAGGGTTTGAAGATGAATGAAGATGGAAACATAACAGCCTTTATGCAAAGAGTTGATGAACTTGTCACTGGAATAAAGGGTATGGGAGGAACTCTCACTGATAAGGAAGTTGTGATGAAAATTCTCAGATCACTACCAAAGTCATATAGTCACAAGGTAGCTGCTATTGAAGAATTCATGACTGTGAAAACTATTAACATAGATTAGTTACTTGGAAAGCTTACATCCTTTGAGATGAGAGAATTTGGTGATGCCCTACCTAAAGTTGAATCAACTTTTAAAGCCAGTACTTCAGAAAAGATCTCCAGAGCTGAGAAATACAAAGTGGATGATGACTTTGATGAACGTGAAGCTAACTTTGTTGACAGGCTACAAAGAGGCTCTGGTAAGTTCAAAGCTAAATTACCTTTCAAATGTTTCTCTTGTGGTAAAGTAGGTCATTATGCTTCCAGATGTCCTGAAAGAATTGAAAGAAATAGGAAAAAATATGAGAGCAAGCCTAGAGTTCCAAAGAAATGCTACTGTGTCATAGATTTTGATGATGAAGGTGTGACTGATGATGAATCTGATGATGCTAGTACTAGTGCAAATGAATGCCTATTTATTTCCATTAAAGAAGATCTTGTAACTACTAATTCTGCGAGCTGTGTGAAGGAAGAAAAACCAGTGGAAGAAAGTGCTTTGGCTGTTCAGGTTGAGAAAGATAAGGATGAATAGATCATTGATAGTGGATGCTCACATCACATGACGAATGACAAAAGTAAGTTTATAAGTTTGGAAAAGTATGATGGGGGATTGGTTAGGTTTGGAGATAATGCATCTGGTAAGATTTGTGGAAAAGGATCTATTTCATTTGATGGAAAGCATAATACTGACAATATTCTATATGTGAAGGGTTTGAAGCATAATCTTTTGAGTGTTGGTCAGATGTGTAACAAAGGATATGATTTGAGATTCAAAGACAATGGGTGCAAGATCATGGAAAGCTCTGGAACTGTGATTTCCACCAGTAAGAAGACAAAAGGTAACATCTATCAATTAAGAGGAACTAATGACTACTGTTTACTAGCCCATGTAGATGAAAATTGGCTATGACATAGAAGGATGTTTCATATAAACTTTGACAATCTGGTAAAGATAAGTTCAGGTTAGATTGTGAGAGATTTACCAAAACTTGTGAAACCCTCCAATACAATTTGTAAGGAATGTCAGTTGGGAAAGCAAACAAGGACAAGTTTCAAGAGCAAAGAATAATTTTCTGCCAGTTTGCTGGATTTAGTGCATACAGATGTTTGTGGTCCTACTAGGGTGAGAAGTCTACAAGGTGACAGGTACTTCATGTTGCTTATTGATGATTATTCTAGAATGACTTGGGTTACTTTTATAAGAGATAAATCAGAAGCCCTAGAGAAGTAGATTTGTAGAAAGTATTTTGGAAAGAGGCTATTCATACTGTTGTTTACATCCAAAACAGAGTTCAAGTGAAAGGTAATGGTACTCAAACTCCTTATGAATTATGGTATGGAAAAATTCCTACAGTTAAATATTTCAAAGTCTTTTGAAGCAAGTGTTATATCAGGAGAGATGAAGATCTAGGAAAGTTTGATGCAAGATGTGATGAAGGAATCTTCCTTGGATACTCTACCAAGAGTAAGGCTTACCGGTGCTACAACAAAAGGCTCAAAAAGATTGTTGAGAGTGCAAATGTGAAGGTAGACGAAGACAAAGAAATAATATTAGACCTGAGTTGTTATGAACCAGATGAACCTATGACTATAGTAAATAAAGAGAAAGATAAGCAAGAAGACATTCAGGATGAAGAAGAGGCTCGAGAAAGTGTTGTCAAGACTCCTAGGTATGTAAGGATCAAT
Source organism: Cunninghamia lanceolata (assembly GCA_027924645.1). Lineage (NCBI taxonomy): Eukaryota > Viridiplantae > Streptophyta > Pinopsida > Cupressales > Cupressaceae > Cunninghamia > Cunninghamia lanceolata. The sequence goes on along the minus strand of BSBN01000531.1, from coordinate 6,220,446 downwards.
CATTCTGAAGATTAGATTGTAGGTGACAAGAATAAAGGTTGACAAGAAAATAAGGCTGCAGAAGAACAAGTGAATTACTGTCTGCTTTCAAAGGTTGAACCAAAGACCGTGAATGAAGCATGTAATGATGAAAGCTGGGTAAAAGCCATGGAGGAAGAGCTAAAGCAGATAGAAAAGAATGATACTTGGGAATTAGTTCCCAGACCTGCTGACAAAAATGTTATTGGAACTAAATGGGTTTTCAGGAACAAGCTGAATGAGAATGGAGAAGTTGTAAGGAATAAGGCAAGGCTTGTATGTAAGGAATATGCTCAGATTGAATGAATAGATTTTGAAGAGACTTTTGCTCCAGTAGCTCAGATTGAAGCAATCAGAATATTCCTGGCATTGGGTGAACCCACAATACTAGGTTACAATTGCATTGATGAAGGAAAAATGCATGTGCACCAAAAAAAAGTTTTGGAGGGGTTTAGTCGAACAGGGGTGTTTGAATGAACCCAAAAATGGGTTTGTTCGAACCCCCCCATTCGAACGAACCAACTTTATGCCAGGCTTTTTTCAATAAAAATAAGGGGTTCGATCGAACCCCCTTTTATATTATTATTTTAATGAAAGGGGGTTCAATCGAACACCCTTTAATGTTATTTCAAATTTTTAATGTTATTTTTAGGGGGTTCTAATGAAAGGGGTTTCGATCAAACCCCCTTTCATTCGAACCCCCTCTCTAGGGGTTCGTTCGAACCCCCTTATTTTGCCCTTGCCCCTCTCCAACTACAATTTTATGCATATTTTTGGGTTTCGAGGCCTAGGTTGATCAAAATGGAATCAACTTGGCAAACCCATCTGGAAGATTATAGTCCTCGAAATGAGCTTTCTATAAAGTATAATTTTAATATATTTTAGTTTTATTATACATTTTTTTTTAGTTTAATTAAACATAAGTTTTTCACCAATAATCAAGCTCTCTGTTCTGCACATGTGGAAAAATGGTATATTACCAAAACAAAATTATGAAAAATACCTATCCTCTTGGTATTCATGCCCTTAATCCAATAGAAAAAAAAATTTGAATTCTGATACATACAAAGAATGTTATGCTTTACATAGTACACCTATGTCTAAATTGTAATTGGTTTGACTTCAAAAGTTAATTAGAAGAAAAATATTCAATAAAACATTATGCAACCAAATGCATCCTCTATTTATCATAGTTAAAAATCTAAATTCAAAAAAATTAGAATTTTATCCTTCATAGAAAAAAAGTTATGTTTTACACAGTTCACATCACTCTTTAAAAATGGTGTTTACTGTTAAAAACTAGTTATTGAAGGAGATGGAAAAATAAATGCAATTTGATTCCAAATTTTTTTATAAATATATATTTAGAATCTATAGACAAAATGTGACAAATCACTAGTTTACATCATCTCCAAATTCCTCATGGTTTAGCAACTATAGGTATCTAAAAGTGAAGATTTTTTCCAAAATGTTCATTTCAATGCCAACTTTGGCCAAAAAGTGTAACCCATTATTGTGGGATCACCCCATTTGTAGCCCACAAATATTTTAAAATGTATTAGATGGATGTAAAGTCTGCATTCCTGAATGGTGAGTTGGAAGAGGAAGTTTACATTGAGCAACCGGAAGGATTTAAGTTATCAGACCAAGGAGATGTTGTGTGCAGGTTGAAGAAAGCCTTGTATGGACTCAAGCAAGCCCTTAGAGCATGGTATGCAAAGTTGGATAAGTACTTGCTTTAGTTAGGGTTCAATAAAGGTACTGCTAATAGTAATCTTTATTTCAAGATTAATGGAGATCAAATATTAATTGTTGAAGTCTTTGTTGATGATATCATTTTTTGAGGCAATGAAGGTATTTGTATGAAATTTGCTGGTGAAATGCAAAAAGAGTTTGAGATGTCCATGTTTGGTGAGATGAATTTCTTTCTAGGTCTACAAATAAATTAATCAAATAAATGAATCTTTTTATCTCAGTCTAAGTATGTGAAAGAATTATTGAAGAAGTTTGGGATGGAGGAGTCTAAACCGGTGTGTACTCCCATGGTGACTGGCTGCAAGTTGAGCAAAACTAATGAATCAATTAAGGTTGATTAGAAAAAACACATGTCATTGATTGGAGGATTGCTTTATCTAACTCAAACCAGACCTGATATTATGCATACAGTCTATCTTGTTGCAAGGTTTCAAGATGATCCAAGAGAATCACATGTGATGGTAGTCAAGAGAATCCTGAGGTATTTAAAAGGTACTCTGGATCATGGCTTATGGTATCCAAAGGACAATGACTTCACTCTCAATGCTTATACAGATGCAGATTGGGCCAGAGATGTTGATGACAGAAAGAGCACAAGTAGAGGTGATTTCTTCTTGGGTAATAGATTAGTTTCATGGCTGAGCAAGAAATAAGATTCAATCTCTTTGTCAACTGCAGAAGCAGAGTATATTGCAGCAACATGTTGCACTCAAGTTTTATGGATGAAGCAGACATTGAAGGATATAAGAGTTGTATATGAGGATCCAATTGCAATTTTTTGTGACAATACAAGTACCATAAACATTTCAAAAAATCCAGTGATGGATTCAAGAACAAAGCACATATAAATAAGGTATCACTTTTTGAGAGAGAAGGTGACAGAGAATGAAGTAAAATTGGAATATGTGTCCACAAAGGATCAGATTGCAGACATCTTTACTAAGCCTCTACCTCAAGATAACTTTGAGTATCTCAGAGAAAAGTTAGGGGTCATTACCCTCCTTCCCTGAACTAAGATGCATAGGAATGCATCAATCTAGTGGAGCTCAAAGTGTCATTCATTGATCTGGATTGATGTTTTGAAGTCTACCTCTCAGGGGGAGTAGCTAGATGTTTATGATAAAGTAAGTGGATCAGAGTAGCATCATGCAAGTATGTGCGCTTTTCCATTGATGTCAAAGGGGGAGAGAAATCATGTGAAAAACTCAAGGGGACAAAGAATGTAGGTGTGTAAAGAGATAGGGGGAGAATCTTGTCTTGATGGTCTTTTCAGTTTTTCACATCATATGTTGCCATCAATGACAAAGGGGGAGATTGTTGCAAGTATGTGCCCAATCGATGTTGTCATTGATGTCAACATATCTATGTTGGCATTGGTGTCAACTGTGCCCTTATTTTGTTACTTGCTTATAGATGTTGAGGATATTGAGAAAATGAGCTCATCCAGTAAAAATAGTGAATTGCAGTAGAAACAATGCATTACATGCAGAAGAACAGTCTAGAAGAATGCTCTATATTTCCTGAAGAATAAATATCTTTGCCTGCAGATTGGAAGTTATTTAGAAGTCTATATGAAGATGTTATATTCCATGGTTGAGCCTTCGAAATGAAGATTTGAGCAAGTTGTGTTCACCAGTGTGAAAACTACTTTTTCTATAAGTTTGGTGGTGACAGGGAGAAAGTGTTTTGCTCCACATTCCTTTGCATTGAAGTATTTTAGTCTGCGATTCTGGAATTAAGTCTGTGATGATGTTAAGTGCCTTCAAATGCAATGGTTCATGATTTGGTGGTCCGTAAGCTATCTTTTACTCATGACAGTGGCTGACAATGTTGTTCTTGTGCTCCGGTGTGAAGAATCTTATTGACATAGTGATTAGAGATTGAGTGGTTGTTCCTGGTGATTATAATGTGCTTGTGGATGTCTCTTGATCATGTTCCTACCTTTGGATTGGTCTGCAAAGGAAAAATTGGATCGTGAATGAAGAATGTTCTTGCAGACCCAGTGTTATCATCAGTCTTGGCCGACCTAGTTGAATTCATCATTTGTGGAGATGCATCGAGGATTGTAGAAGCATTTCATGGCATGGAAGATTGTGTTTGAGTCCCAGCTAAGGCGTCGCATGATCTGCATACATTCTTACATCTTTTCCTTAGCTAAATTTGTATTAGGTCCAGACCTATTTTATGAATGCTTGTAATGCCGACCTTGGAGATTGACCCAAGGATTGATGAATGTAATGCAGACCTTGATGTACATTCCAAGGATGATGAATTGTATAAAAGTGTAATGAAGTTGTGAAAGAGGGTGTGTGTTGTGAATATGAAGAGATAAGTGCAAAAGTGTAAAGGAGCAGAGCAGAGGAGTCATTTTGTGCTTTAATGGAACTGAACCTTGGCATGGAGTAGATGCTATTCAATCAGTTCACCATCTTGGCAGTGAGCCACCCTTCGACAGTGAGCCACCTTTTGATAGTGAGCCATTCTTTGCAATGAGCATTTTGGGCACTGAGCCCTATAGGCAGTGAGCCTCTGTTTTCGGTATTGCTATAACTTATATATTTTTGTGGGCTAACACCCACCATGGTTTTTCCCTTTTAGGGTTTTCCACATAAAAATCTAGTGTCTACTATGTTGAATGTGTGATTGTGATTAAGTTAATGGTTTCATGCTTTCATGGTTAAATCTGATTATGAATAATTAAGTTGTTGATGGTTTGTGAAGCTAAGTTTTTGGGACAATTGATTCACCCCCCTCTCAGTTGTACGGTGTATTTCAACACCTCTTCCTCTAGATCACCATTCAAAAATGTTGACTTTACATCTATTTGATAAACCTTGAAGTTCTTGTAAGCAGCAAGGGCACGGAACATCATGATTGCCTCCATCCTGGCTACCGAAGAAAAAATATCCTCAAAATAAATACCTTCAACTTGTGAATAGCCCTTACATACCAATCTTGCTTTGTTCCTAACAACTTCACCATCTTCATTTCACTTATTCTAGAACACCCACTTTGTTCCTATGACATTCTTATTAACTAGTCTAGGAACCAATTCCCATTTCTGATTCTTCTCTATCTGATTCAATTCTTCTTCCATTGCCTTCAACCATCCATCATCTTTGTTATCATCAACAAAGGTTTTGGGCTCTATCTTTGACAATAAACACAAATTCACTTGCTCACTTGCTTTTACAAACCTTCTCCTAGTCTACACACCTTCATTCTTATCCCTAATGATCTAATTTGCTGAATGGTTCCTTTGAACATACTTTGTTGGAGTTTTAGGGATCTGCTTTGATTCTTGTTCCTTCTCTTCTTTCTCTTCATCTTCTTCTTCTTCAACGCAGGGAGGTATATCAGATCCATAGGCCTCTGGTTCTTGTGAGATCTGATACAAGTCTTCATCTACCTTAACATTTGTGCTTTCAATCATCTTTCCCAATCTCTTGTTGTAGCATCTATAGGCCTTGCTTCTATTTGAGTAACCAAGAAAGATCCCTTCATCACACCTTGCATCAAACTTCCCAAGGTCTTCTTCATCTCTCTTGATGTAGAATTTGCTGCCAAAGATCCTGAAATATCTAATAGTGGGAGGTCTTCCATACCATAGCTCATAAGGGATCTTAGTGCTATTGACCCTCAATTGTACTCTGTTGAGCAGATAGATAGTAGTGTGAACTACTTCCTTCCAATACAAATCAGACAGATCTGCATCTTTCAACATTGCCCTAGCCATCTCTTGCATAGTCCTATTCTTCCTTTCCACTACCCCATTCCGTGGAGGGGTCCTAGGAGAATATAGATGTCACCTAATACCATGATCTTCACAAAACTTTTCAAATTCATTTGAAGTAAATCCACCTCCTCTATCAGACCTTAAGGATTTGATCTTAGCATCCATTTCATTCTCAAATATTGCTTTGAAAATATTAAACTTATCAAAGGCTTATGATTTTTCTCTTAAGAAAGTATCCCAAGTCATTCTAGAGTAATCATTAATAAGTAACATGAAATACCTTTCACCTTGTTGACTCTTTGTTCTTGTAGCGCCACATAGGTCAGTGTGAATCGGATCCAATGGTATTGATAAAAATACTCCTTGCTCTTGAAATTTGTCTTTGTCTGCTTTCCCATTTGACATTCCTTGCATAATGTGTTTACAGGCTTGGTTATCTTAGGCATATCTCTCACTGGATGAATAGAGCTGATCTTTACCATGTTATCAAAGTTGATGTGTCCCATTCGCTTGTGCCATAGCCAACACTCACTAGATTGAGCCATTAAACAGGTTCTTCCATTTACCTCCTTTAGATTATAGATATCTCCATAAGTCTTAATACCTTCTACAACTAGTCTTCCAGACCCTGCCTTTCTGATTTCACATCCTTTGGCATGAAAAGTAAGATTGTATTGTTTATTGCACATCTGAATGACATTGAGAAGATTATGCTTTAGCCCTTTGACATAGAGGACATCCTCAGTCCTACTCTTCCTATCAATAGTTATAGCATCCTTTCCATAGATTTGTGCTGACTCATCAACACCAAACTTAACAGCTCCACCATTCCATTTCTTAAGGCTGATAAACTTCTCCTTGTCACTAGTCATGTGGTTAGAGCAACCACTGTCAATTACCTAAGTATTGGCTTCTTCCTTTAAATGAAAGGAAATACATACAACCATTGATTTTTCATTATCTTGTTTATCCTGCAAGGTATCAGACTTTTCACATTTCCCAATATCACCCTTTTTGTCACCAACATTCAAGGCCATGAAAAGTGTTTCATCATTTGAATCATCATGATCCTCATCTTCTGAAGAATAACTGCTCTCCATGGAATACAAACTTTTGGGCTTCTCTCTTTTGTTGTTGTGCTTTGAATCTTTAAAAGGACATTTAGAATAAAATGACCAATTTTCCCACAATTGAAACATTTTAAAGGTAACTTACCTTTGTATTTGCCTATTCTCTTCTTCAATATTCTTACAAAGTTTACCTCTACCTCATCAGGGTCATCATCTTGACCAGCTTCTTCATCTTCTGCCTTCTTACTTGCCTTGAATGTTGCTTCCTTCTTTAGAGCACCTTTGTCAAATTATCTCATTTCAAAGGCCATGAGAGCATCAAACAATTGATCTACTATATAGACATCCAAGTCCTTAGATTCCCCAAGAGTAGATACCTTATGACTATAATATTTGGGGAGAGATCTCAGAACCTTCTTCACAATCTCATCTTATTTTCACTTCTCCACCAAGACCTCTGATGCCACCAATTACTTCATCCACCCAAAGCATATAATTAGCAATGTCTTCTTCTTCTATCATCCTTAGGGTTTCAAATTTTCTCTTGAAGATTTGCATCTTGGCTTGCTTCACTTTGCTATCTCCTTCATAAATACTACCAAGTTTTACCCAAACATCCTTAGCAGATTTGCAACTCATTACTTTCAAAAGTTCTGAATCAACTAGCCCACTCATGATAGCACTCTTTGCCTTGGCATTGTTATCATACAACTTAATCTCATTAGCATCTGTAGGATCAGAAGCAGTAGTAATGTAACCATTCTTGACAGCTTGCCAAACACCAAACCCTAGAGAGGATAGATAGTTTTCCATCCTTAGCTTCCAAAAGGTGTAATTTGTTTCATCAAACATAGGTGCCTTGTGACATCCATTATTAGCCATCCCAGACCTTCCTCAAGTGGTTAAGCTTCTTTTGAGTAACTTGTCTCTAATACCAATTGTTGAACACACCCGGATACTAAGAGGGGGGAATCAGTATCCAAACAAACTTCAAATCCTCTAGAGCAGATTAGAACTTTAACTTTACAGCATTAACATAAACACAAAAGATCAACATAATGCATAACAACACATAACACTAGATATACGTGGAAAATCCAAAAAGGGAAAAACCACGGTGAAGATTAACTCACAATATATGAAGCTCATTGCAATAAAATATTACAACTTTGTTTTATAGCTACAACCCAAGGAAGATACTACTCTCTAAAGAAAGGTTTTAGGGTCACTCCCAAGTAAGCTACAACTCCCTGTAGACTTTATTTTAGGGCTACAACCCAAGGAAGCAACTACTCCCTAAATTAAGAACAAACTCAGAAAAGATTACAACATGACAGTCCTACTGTTTGAAAACTGACATTGAAGCTCACTCCTTTTGATGATTGCACTTCTACCTCTTCACTTCTCTTTTGATGATTGAATTAGTTAGACACACTCTTTACTTCCCTCCTGTCTGAAAAATGTCTTCAAGATGAATCAGGACATGCCTTATTGCTTCTGCTCTTTCTCCTTCAGTCGCACACCGTAATGCATATCATACTCATATTCTACTATTCATACACTCATATTCGCAATCATACTTCACCTAGGTCAACTAGGTTTACAATATATACATGATATTACATTGATTACATTACAAGTCAGCCAATACAAAAAGAATATTACAATTACAAGTCGGCCAAACATCACACATCATGAAACGTGTAGAGGGAAAGCCCTAACCTGAACTACACGTAACTCCAGGAAGAGAAACACACCTTGTGGATCACAACACTTGCTTAATCCGGTCCTAAGCATCCTTCACAACATCATCCTTCGAAGAATAATATCCACACACTTCACCAAAATGAATTACGTCGCCCTTAAGCAAGAAAACATGAAGCTTGTAGCACATCGATCTTTACAATCGTGGCGGTACTCATGAATGGTTAAACATTACTTGTTCTTCTTCTAGATGAGTTGGCATGATCCACACAACATCTCCAAACACTCCTTGAACTCTGTACAACAAAAACTTTGTGGTGCACACCTCCAACGTTCCTTAGTCGGCCTCAACAACAACAACTCTTCACAAACTAACTTGAAAACTTTGTGCGGTACTGGAAACACAAAAGATCTGCATGTGCTTCGAACCTAAGAGACACAGAGACATGTGGAATATCCACAAACTCATATAATTGATTTGTACATCCTCCAACTAGCGCAAGTACTCTAACATGTGTCCTGAGAACAATTAGGCATCTGGAACCATATGTAGCTCACTGTCATTTGGAAAACTGAACTTGCAGACCATCAAAACACTTGAAACTCATATGGATGCAGTCACACACTACTCTGAACATATCTTCAAAACTTGCATAGCCATATCTATCACTACAAAGGAATACAGAGCATTCCAACAATCCTTCATCATCACCTCATTCTGCTAGAGCATAGACCAGAACTCTGTCACTTATAACTTTCACTGTGGAGGAGAAGAAGATATGAAACTTTAGATTTAGCACCTTTATAGCATAATGAACTTAACTTCTAAACCACATGACCATATCTTCAAACGCGGAGGAATGCAGAGCATTTTACCAACTAGTCTTCAAGGCAACTTCCTCTAGCAAAAACCTTCACCAACTTCCAGAGACCAGAACCTTCTTGTAGCACCACGTACTTCCTTAAGATCAGCAGGAGGGAGCATACAACAAGCTACAGGCCATCAACAACATCTTCATAGTATCAGCATTAATGCTTCTAATTCCCATCATAATATATCATTATGATATCATCTCTGCTGACAACAAACATACTCAATATAGCTTAACAATGCATGACATCCAACCATGAACATCAACAACATCACTATTAGCACACCATCAACATAAGCATCCATGACAGTCCAAACTAAGTGTTGACATCAAACAACCCAAACTGAGTGTTGACATCAATGACAACCACATCAGTGACAACCTTAGGTAACATATGTGCAACAATTTATGTTTAATTTTTTTAAATATTAGTTTGATATATATTTTTTTATAAATTTAAGAGAATAATTTTAATTGCTCAAAAAAAATTGAAAAAAGTGAGGTCAATGGGATTCCACAAAAAATATAGCAATCTTTTTTCTTTGATTTTTTTCCCACTTAGATAACTTGAAAATCTAGATCATGGAAAAAAAAATATTTTTCAATGAATATTTATTTTTTAATAATTTTTTAAAGTCAAATTTAATCAAAATATCATAGTTTTGATGGGACATCAACTTTTATCTAAATTTTTATCATTAATAAATTTATACCCTCCTGGAGAATAATCTCTCCTCTAGTGCACCTTATATTTAAAAAAAAATTAAATATATTTTAATATTTTTTTGAGTTTCTAATTATCCTCATGTTTGATTATAATAACCTACTTGCAATAAATTAAAAAAATCATAATAAAACTAATCAAAATATATCAAAAAAATATAATTTTAGATTCTAGACTTTGAGCTTTACAAAAGGGTATTTTTTAGATTTATAAATAAAAATTTATGGTTATTTTTAGATAAATAAATATATTATTGGTGGCGAATAACTAATTTATTTTATGGATCGACACTAGAATTCCTTTAGGTGGGATTTTGCCTTTCAAGAGTTGCAAAACAAGGAAAGCAGAGTAGTGTGGATGTAGAGGAATGATAGATGGGATGAAAGGAAGGACTGGGCACGTTAGGCACACAAGAATTGGAGGAGCAAGAGGGGTATCCAAGACTGGGACCTCAGAAGAAGGGATACTAATCGATTTGGAGATGGAGAGGGCTTTCACCAGGAAGGGAGTCAGAGGATTTGGAAACCTAAAAATATTGCCACAGGGCAATGTGATACTAGTAAGTTCTAAATTCCTAGCTAATTGCATTTCTTTTGCATTAAATAACATTGAATTGATTAATTCGGTGGCTCGCTTGAGCTCTCGAGCATTCTTTATAAAATGGGTTGGGAACTGGTTGGCTAGGGTAAAAATCACCCAATGGTGCCAAAAACACTAGGATAAAGAGAACAATATTAAATTCATGCCTAAAGGTTTCTTATTTGTAGAATGTCCTTCGATGGAGAAGAAGGAAATTTTAAATTAGGGACCTCACCTCATGGAGGGAGTGAGAATTTACATAAAGAACTGGGAACCAAACTTTTATTCGGTCAAGCATGAAATTTGATCACCCCAATGTGGATTAGGTTATACAATCTACCTATAGAGTATTGCGATCCTGAGATCTTAAAATAGATTGGGGAAAAACTAAGAAATTTATCAAAATTGATGATAAAATTTTGGAAGGTGATTTGGCATATATGCAAGAATATGCTTGGCCATTGATCTGATAAATCCTTTTCTTGAATAAATTGAAATTAGATCAGAGGTAGGTGTATGGAGGCAGAAGGTGGAAATTGAAAAATCCTTGTAGGTGTGCAAGGTTTGCAAACTTCAGGGTCACCTGGATGTGATTGTATAAAAAACAAAACATAAGAGGCTGAGGAGGAGATAGGTGAATATGGAGAGAGGGGTATAAAAAAGAAAAAGAGGGAGTGGAAGATCCCACTACTATGGATAAGATGAAGGTTCTATTGGAGGGGATATGGTATGGTCTATTTGTCCCTGCTAGAAGGGCATCGAGCATTTTAGGTTTAGTTTGGAATCCCTATAGTATGAATGTGGAGGAAGTACAGTCCAATGAGGCATGGTAAATTTACAAACTTAGATTACTGGTGGACAGTAGCAGCTTCTTTCTTATTAATGTATATGGACCAATAAAAATAGATCAGAAAAGGATAGTGCGGGGACAACTTTTTGTTGTTATCCACATGCTAAAATAGGAAGTATTATTATATCCTGAGGTGATTTTAATGCCACATTGGATCCTATAGAGAAGACGGGAGGTCTCTCAAGGCGTTCTTAGGTTCAATTAGATTTCTAAGAATTTGTCAATTCCAATCATTTACAAGATATCATTCCAAAAAATGGGTTATTCACATGGACAAATAGAAGGCAAGGATTTACAAACATAGCAAAAAGACTAGATTGGTTCTTTGTGGGGGATTGGTCTAGGTTATCAGTGCTATTTGAGACCTTAATCCTTCCCTCTTTGGGGTCTAATCACTACCTAGTTCAAATCAACATAGATCCTCATGCACGATCTATTGGAAATTCATTTAAGTTTGAGAAAATGTGGTTGAGAGATCCAAAGATTGAAACAAGGATTAATACCTAGTGGAAACATGCTCCAAATTGTAGAGGGTCAAGATTATTCAAATTATACAAAAAATTGAGCTTTATTAAGATCCAACTAAAGGAATGGAACAAATCCCATTTTAAGAATATCTTTGAGGAATAAATCCAGATAGAAGCAGAGATGGTTGAATTGAATAAAATAATATTAGCACAAGGTATGGATCAAGATAGGTTTGTGAAAGAGAAGGATTTGAAATAGAAGTATGATGAGATTTTGGCCAGAGAAGAGATTTTTTGGAGGCAAAAATCTAAGGAAAGCTGATTGAAGGAAGGAGATAGGAATATGAAATTCTTCCACAACACCACCAAGATCAAAAGAAGTCTAAAAAAGATATCCTCAATCAAGGAAAATGGTGGAAATTTAGTTAGTAATGTTGAAGAAATTGGTGAGGTGGCAGTAAAATACTTTAAGTTTGTTCTGAACAAGGAAGATCAAACAGATGATCAGATGAAGAATGTGGTTTTGAGCAGAATTCCCACCATCATCAATCAGGAACATAATGAATTTCTAACTAGGAATCTTACGGAGGAGGAAATCAAAAGGGAAACCTTCCAATTGTCCCTTGACAATGCCCCAGGACGAGATGGTTTTCCCACATTTTTCTACCAAAAGTTCTGGAGCACGGTTGGGGCTGATTTGGTTTTGGCTGCTAAAGAATCAAGAAGAAAGGCAACAATGCTCAAAACATTGAACGATACCTTTGTGGCATTGATTCCCAAGAAAAATGCGGTGGAGTCAATGGACAACTTCAGACCAATCTCATTATGCAATATAGTATATAAGATAATATCCAAGGAATGGCCAACATGTTGAAGGAATTGCTACCTCTCATCATCTCTAAGGAACAACGCGAATTTACACCGGGAAGAGCCATCTTAGATGGGATAATCATCGCATATGAATCTATTCATATAGTAAAAAGAAGTAAGGTAGAAAGAATGATCATTAGCTTAGATATAAGGAAAGCTTATGATTAAGTGAATAGGGATTTATTGCTAGCAATTTTGGAAAAGTTTGGCTTCAATCATGATTAAATTGAATGGATATGAAGTTGTATATCATCTCCAATATTTTCCATATTGGTGAATGGATAGCCAAAAGATTTTTTTGAATCCTCAAATGGATTAAGGCAAGGAGACCCTCTATCCTATTATTTTCTTATAATCATGGTTGAGGCATTGGGTAGATTCATTTAGGAGGAAGCTAGACAGGGGAGCTAGAAAGGCATCAAGGTATCCCCTAATGTTGAGGTAGTAACTCATTAGCAATTTGCGGATGACACCCTTCTCTTTGGGGTGACAAATTTGCCGGAAACAAGGGCGATGAAAGAGACATTGGATAAATACTGTCAAGCCTCATGCCATAATATTAATTGGAATAAATCAAAAATCTTTTTCTTTAATATAGAGCTTAGAAAAAAGGAGATTGTAGCAAAACTTGGACTCAAAATAAAAAATTTCCAGGTAAATATCTGGGGACCCCTTTGTTTCATGGAGCAAGTAAAGCTAATCTTTGGGAACATCTTATTGTAGACATCTAAAATTATCCCATTCCCAAATCGGACATTCATCTGCCATATTTCACATCAATTAAATAATTCTTAATTATTTGATTAATTTCATCTATTGTTATGAAAATCAATCACTACATCATTCCTCCATATTAATTAAATAATTCTAATTATTTAATTACGCTAATTTCCCTCCACACATTAATTAAATAAATTTAAATCATTTATTTAATTAAAGCTAATATTCCATTTCCTTCAATAAATAAAATCCAATATTTTATTTATTTATCCATGTGCACATGAAATTATATAATTAATTAATTTAATTTCCCTATTATTTTCTCACACCATAATTCACTCAATCAATCAATTCAGTTAACTAATCAATCAATTTAGTTAACAAGTCAATCAATTCAGTTGACTAATCAATCAATTTAGTTAACTAATCAATCAATTCAGTTGACTACTCAATCAATTCAATTAACAAATCAATTAATTCAGCCAACTCATCAATCAAATCTATTAGCTCCCCTAATTTATAAGAGGATAAGGACACTTGTCACTCTCTGATTTGTTCAAATCCTCTCATCCAATTCCAACCATTGATCGCTCTGATCATTCTCCACCATTGATCTTCATTTCTAAAGGTCTATAAATAAAACATCTTCCACACCTCTTAGGGATATCTCTCATTTTCGTAAACTTATGCTATTGCAATTGAATCATTCACTTTGGGAGATCAAGGTAATGCTATTTTGATTTAAGAAATCCACATATCCACAACATATCAAAGGAGCATATCCATTGGAGTTTGGTGCATTCCAATACGCTCAATCGGTGAGGTTGAATTTACTTGCGAAGGAAGGTATACTTGTTTTATTGGTTTATTTTCATTAGTTCATCTCTGTATTGCAAATTTATACCATCACATTTTTGGCACGCCCCATTGGTCTAACCCTCACCTTTTGTAGGTTTGTGAGTTTCATCTTATGAAATCTAACTCTTTTTTGTGAAGATTTGGACTTAAGTTTTGTAGGTTTTCTCCTACACAAAATCTGACCTCACCGTTGCATCTGGGAGGCCTCGCTGGCGAAGATTGACATAAAATACCCTAGGGTTTGCTCATTTTCCAATTTCTAATTTTTTTAGTTGCCAGTCCATACTATACAGATCCGTACCATATGGACTGGTCGTACCATTCCGTGTCGTGCTCTATTCGCTGTGTGGTCTTATGTCTCAATTTTATCTTCGCTGCCTACTACAAACCCTATTACCACGACCCTCTCAGTCTCCACCCCCCTTTTCAACTTGAATACCCAGTCATTGCTTCTGAAACACTTCGCCACCTCTCTGTGACATCCCAGTAACCACCTCCACCGCTTTTGTCATCGCCTCCTAAACACTGGTCACCACTCAAACTCCTCCCCCAAGTCCCTGTCACCTCCCCTCTGCAACAAATCCTTATCCCTCCACCTCCGGTCGTTGCCTGCACACCTTACTCCCAGTCACCCCACCCTTCATTCTACCATCACCACCCCTTGTCGAAAACATTCTCATTGCTCATACTTTATCGCCACCCTTCTCTCCACATTCCACCACCTGCCCTGTCAACCCTCCACTCCATCGCTACTTGATGCAGGAGCATCCTGAGTGAATGAGCTATCCCGCATTGACCAAAAAGATTCTCAGTTGTTTTCCTTCAATTTTGGTTTGCATGTGTCTTTGGTGGCCTCTCTCAGTCTTACAGTTGGTGTGAACACCTTAACAAGTTTTCAGATGATTTTGAGCTACTGGTCTTTGTAAGATTATATCCATTACTTATGCTACGATACATTGAAGCTTATTTTCAAATGGTGTATTGATTGATGTTCTCCACAAAGCAGAAGTGGAACTGATGTTAACTTCAGAGGGACAAGCTGCTTTGTAGAAGAATAAGGCTCTTGGTTTTTTTTAAATGGCTTTGCTAAAATATATACCTCTTCATACACTCACAATATCAAGGCAGACCCTTCGTATGGATGATGTACTCCAAGATGGCACTGATATGAATTCCATTGACAAGTATGGTTTAACTGCTCTTCCAAGGGTTGCCTTATGTAAGGAGGAGGCTATGGTCAACCATCTTTTCAAAGAGGGGAGCAGATCTTCCTATTCGAGATAAAGATGGTGCTTTGTTGCTACAGTATGTTGTTTTGGCTGATGTGATTTAGACACTAAAATCATTAAGTAAGAATGATCTTGATGTAAACATTACAGACTTTCTAAGATGGACGATGAGTCATAGATGGATTTGTTTGTGCACACCATAGAAATCAAGGTATGTAATAAATTAAAGGTTAAGTTATTCATGAAATGATTAGATGGGTCGCAGCTTGGAGGTATTTCCCAAGCTAAGTGAATAATACAAACATTGTTTTTTCTCCTTCTAGTGCTGATGTCTTAGTTTCCCCATCGAATGACTTTATCTCTTCTATTTTTTGTAAGTGATGGCATATAAAACAAAGGTATGATGTTTTAGAGAGGGTGGAGCCCAAAAGAAAAAGGAATAGCATGGGTAAATCATGCCCAAACCAAACCAGCAAAGAGAGGGGACTACATAAAAGTGAGAGAGGGAGAAAATAGGAAAGATAGAGGAAGAGAGTGTGGTCAGTTTGGGAGAAGGGCATGACCAGTTGGAGTGTGTGTAGCAGCTAGAGGGAAACTCATGGCCTGTAGCATACAGAAGATGATTGTGAAACATAAAAAAATTCATTGCCTATGAAATTGGAGTGTATGGGTGGCGAGAAAGATGCAAGAGATATAAGTTTTGCTACCAGAAAAAGAAAATTACCAAGAGAGAAGAGAAGTTGAACAAGAAGTTGTTCAAAAAGGGAGAGAAGGATTCTGTGGGTTTCAATGCCTCCAATAGAGGCTAAAAAGAAAGAGGATAGTTAAAGAAATAATTTTTTTTCCATCACAGCTACCTAGGAAGAAGGATTGAGGTGTGCTTGGAATGAGAGGAGATTTAGGCTATTTTGACTTAGCTTACAAAACCTATGATTTTGTGTCTTTTGAGATTCCCGTGAGATGAAGATAGATATTGTAACTTTAAAGGGCACTGCATATAGAGAAGAGAAGATTGCAGTCAGAGATAGAGAAAAGGAACGACCTGCTTTCTTGTAGCACCATAGAGGAGAGAGGATAGATTGAGGTTGATTGGGTGAGAGTGGCCATTGAAGGCCAAGAATTATGTATTCTATAATATGCATATGATAGTTGCCTTTTAGAATTGAATAAAATTGAAACCGATTTCTATTGCAATTCTTGTGAATTAAATTTATGTGGAGTGTTATTTGTGGGTGTCCTTGAATTTGTGTGGAAGTGTTGAGTGTTTTCTGTGAGAGAGGAGTTATCTTCATCACCACTTAACTCCCAGCCTCCGCTTTCATTGCCACCTTTCAAACCTCGCCTCCGCTCCCATCCCACAATCCCCACCACCTTTGCTTCTATTGGCACCACCCAATCCTTCGTCGACATATCCCCATCTACCTCTATCACCAACCCAAAACCCTCTTTCGATATTCCTAACCCCTTCATTGTCATCCTCTACCCTTAACTGCCGCCTGATCCATCTGAGCCTTAGCCGCTACTAGCCTCGGCCTCCCCAGCTCCCAATTCCATCACATATGTGACTAGGTCGGTGCCTAGATCCCTTTTTCTTTTTATTTTATTTTTGTTCGCTCAGCCCCTGGTCAGGTGACTAGGGTCCCCGTTAGACTTAACCGTCCGTTTTAAACCGCTGATGCTAACTGCACCTTGTGACCACGTTTTGGCTTAACTACTAGCGGTTAGGCTAGTTACCAACCTATCTTTTTGTCTTCTCAAGCCATAAAGGGCCTTTTTTTTTTCCTTTCTTCCATAATTTTTACGTACGAAGTTGGATTTTTGTGAAACTAATGGCATCAAAAAGTTGATTTGCCCAGTTTCGCTGTGGCAAAGGTCTCATCATGTAATTTTGTCAAATTTATTTAGGAATATTCTGTCGAACACACCCCTTGTTTATGAACTTAAAATCGCTATAACTTGTGCAAAACTTATCCAATTTTGATGAATTTATTTTTGAAACAGCATAGAATTTCATATAGAATGTGCTCATAACATCCATTTTGTTGTACCTAATCATATTTATTAGAATTTTCTAGATTTATCCTTTTTCATGTAACTAGTGGGTTTGCAAGTGTTTTTGTTCTTTTTTGTTTTGTTTTGGTGGAATATAGGATGACATAAGGTGCTACATCAGTATCAGATTTGAAGACTAAACATTCTAGGTGTACATAATCCAAAATTTGTCTTTTCATTTGATCAAATATATTGTTCGCAATATCATAGTTCGATTTGGGCGTAAAACGAACACTTGTTTGCATCATCATACTTGATTTTGGGCTTAAAATGAAAATGTCTCTTCATCATTGCATTTGGTCTTGGATATAAAATAAAATTGTGCTTGCTTTTATTTGTGGATTTGAGTGCGATTTAGGGTGTGTATTCTCATGCACTTCGTGTGATCTTGAGAATCAAAAACATGCTGCTCAATCTACCCCACAGCACACCTTCGCTGTTAAAATTTTGGGGCTCAGAGATCATCTTACAAATACATTTGGTAAGAAGATTTTTGTGACATATGGTAACATGCCTGCTCAGTTTCGTGCTTCCAGGATGAGTTTGATGGGCTAATTAATTCTTTTCTGACTACAACTGGGCTAGATTTGGTGTTCCAAAAAGTTTCAAATCTCACAATTCTGAAGGCAACCCATTTCTCTCTTTGGTCCAAAACTTCTTGAGTTCTAATTTCATCAATATTGGAGATCATATGGTGCATTATTTTAATGCATTTCAGTTGCGGCGAACACATCCAGTAGGCTAATTTACAAAGGAAGTCCTTGAAATCTTTCGGCACTGCAAATTTTGAGGAAATGGGTTTTCTCTAAATAATTAATAATGGCCTTGCACAAATTTTCACAGCCCTTCGATGTCCCATGTGGCCGCAGTAAAAAAACGTCGTTTGCCCAGGAGGAGAAATTGACTGATTTTCATTTTCTTAAGTTGCTAAATGCATTATTTAAATGAAAAATACTCACAATTTTTAATTGGAAAAATAAGGTGATAAAAGTTTTAATATAAACATTACTATAATGTTTATATATTATAAAAGAAAGGCAGAAGGGAAATAAAGCTTTGTCATAGGCATTTCGCACCATTGCATGGGTTTTCTGGTTGCTCCCTTGCTGGATGGTGTGAAATCACCATTTCTCAGTAGATTTCAGTCTGCAATCTTTTTTGCAAAGAAGAATGGAGCGTTTCCTTCACCATGGAGGTGTCTCTGATAGATTTCGGGCAGATTCAGGCAGGTAGTGTTGTAGAGTGAATTGTTGTTCACGTTTTTGGTCTTCTGATGAATTTTTGGAGGTTCTGTTTGGCCCAAAATTGCTGCTCCATGCTCCAAATCCATCCCCTGACCATTCCTAATGCTTGGGCAGGGATTTTACATGTGTTTGTGATGAATTCTAAGTGGTAGAGTAGCCAAAAACGCCCCTGCATCAAGAAAAACGACCCTGTGTTGAATTTTTTTAAGTTGGACGCTGCTACATCTTGTTATCTATGTTTTTGAAGGGCTGAGTGTGATGGTTGAATGCTGATTGAGAGGCCACGTGGCCTTGTATCGCTGCGTCATAGCAGGAAGAGGGGCCCTCAGAGGTGCAGCTGTGACGATACGAAATGAAGACGCTTAGCAACTGCAAATTAAATTGTGGACAAAGTAAAAAGGGGAAAACAAATATTAAAGAGCATTTAGCTCCATATTTTATTTTATTTTGTCTTCTCCTCATTTTTGTGAATTTTTAATTTCCCCAAGCTCATTGGTAGCAACTTGTAATGTAAGACTCACCTAACTGCCGGGATGTAATTAATTTTTAGGGCAACATTCTCTTGTTTCTATAAGAGAGCATGTTGTTCCACTTTATGGGGGATTCTTCTGGGATTTGGATACAAGGTGTGTTGATTGTTAGGAACATTGAGAGGGGGGGTGAATCAGTGTTCTAAAAATCTTTTCATGCACTTTAACTTTCAGCTATTTCCCAAATCTAATTAAAGAAAAACACAATATGCATATGAACATCAACCAAGAAAACATCACACATGAACACCAATATTTTTATGTGGAAAACCCAAAAAGGGAAAAAACACGGAGAGGATTAGCTCTCAAATATATATTGCAATCTTTACAAAAATAATGTTCAGGCTTGGTCACTCCACGGGCCTAAACATACTAGCTCACTGCCATGAAGTACAACTAGGTCTAGCAGGCTCACTGCCTCAACTCTAAACCTAGCAAGATTACAATAAGGGATGTTAAACCCTGATAAAGGCTCACTGCCTTGATGACAAAAGCTTGCTTCCAAACATATTGCACATGAAAACTGAATACTGCTTAAGCATCTGCCACTATGCTAGGTTGCAGTCATTTGGCAACTAAATTCTGAATCCCAAGTCTTCATCGCTGCTGATCTTCTAACTCTGCTCTTTTACTCTCATGCTCACATCTCTTCCACACACCACACATACTCCACAATTAAATTTAATCACCTTTATATATCTACATTATGAGTTGATCCATAGTTAGGTCAGCATCCAAAAAGTGAAACATGTACATAGAAAGATGTACCTTGTCACTCAATCCAATGCACTATATGTCGCGCGGACCCAAATCTTTTTCTAAATGTGTTCATATATGTCAACTCTAATCTTTCAAATACTTAAATAGATCTTTCACACATTATCCTTTCTCCACATCATGATTTATCTCACCAGTCATCCTATTCCTCAAGAGTATGCTTCACAGGTTCATCTACTGACTTACAACTTCTACTGTGAATCACAAAACACTTCCAAAATTGTATCAAGGACTCTTTACACATTCCCAATCTTACCCTTAGAACCACAAGGCATGATATCATCTTGCGGAGAAATGCAGACCATCAGAACTCAGACTCTGTCTCTGTCAAGCTCTGTCAAACACTATGCCGATACTTAGCAACTTGCAACTATATTTCTGGTAAACTTTAGATCTCCTAACTCTAGAATAAGACACTTCACTTAAGTGTTTACAACACCTCAAAACTGCATAACGAAATACTTGTGTTTGGAGGAATGCGGACCACTGCACTAGACCCTGTTCACTGTTCCTGCTATACCTTTGCTTACCCGGACTTAGACATTTCTTCAAGATGACTTTCGGAGAAGATCAGGACTTAATCTCTGAAACATAACACTATCAAACACCAACTGATATCATACTTGAACCACATCTACAAGTCTTCAATTGCGGATGCATACAAGCTGACTTACTATCTTCCACTCAGGATACCTTCCATACTTAGCCATTTTCTGTCAACCGGACCTGGAATCCAACATGTTCTTCCAGAGATATCTCTTCCTATCATGGTGATAGGTTTTCTGAGCCTTGTTTCCATCAATGACAATATAAAAGTCAATACTAGAGCAATGTCTCTTGCCAACAATCTCCCCCTTTGGCATTGATGGCAACACTTAGTGAAAAATGCTTGACTACTCCCCCTTACTATACACACTTTATTTTCCTGCTCCCCCTGAGATGATTATCCATTTTTCACTGATCTACTTCTCCCCCTTTAACATCAATGGCAAAGGGTGTGATCCGGAACCCAAAAAATTGTTGAGATTTCAAAAATTGTATGTACTTAGCCACATATTTACAAGTACAATCTTTATTTTAATTTGTGACTGGAGGCAAATATAGTCTTTATTAGAGCTAGCTTCTCCATTCCATCTATTTTGTGCACTTTCTAGGATATGGACGTGGCCTTTCATAAGAAAAAACTAGCTTCTCTGCCCTTTGTACATCTGATGGCATGTCTATTAGTGCAAGTGATTTCATGGCTTCATCCGGAACTTGTTTCCTTCCAGCACTAACTAAGACATCTACAGTGTCTATTGCTCTCTCAGATATTTCTTCTCAATTTCATTCCAAAGGATTTATGTCCATATTTTCTTGTTGTTCTCTGTTTTTGTTCTCCTTAACTGTTCCCTATCTTCTACATCCTCAGCTTGATGCTCAAGAGACAGATTCGTTTCAGTTCTGCCTATATTGTCTCTGTGTTTGCTTTTGTAGCACCACTCTTTGCACTGTAATAATTTTGTGATCGACAAGAGAAAAGATCATATTCAGCCTCACCTACTTTGAGATTAAAGTTAATAGGCTTGATCATTGAAGCATTCTTAAAATTTTTAGATTTGTTTTTCTTCTTCATCTCTACAAACATTATGGCTTTTGCATCCTTGCTTTTTCTCTGAGGTGAAAGGACTTCTAAGTCTTGCAACCTTGTTTTGATCCTGTCTACTTCTAAATAATCGTGTTTGCTTTCTGCAAGCTCTATCTCCTTCCTCAGCCTATCCTTCTTAGCAGCCAGATTTGATGGCCTTGCAGAAGCCTTCTTCTTCTCCTGCAACAACTACTTTACAGTTTTTGCAGAATAGACAAAATTATTTATTTCCTTCAGTGCATTTTTCTTCTCTTCCACATTAGATCTACCTAAAATTTGGTCCTCAGTGTGCTCTACTTCTCGTCCTTAAACTCTTTCTCAAGAGGCAGCAAATCAGACACCTTCTCCATTAGCCATCTAGCTACACTATCATCACTACCTCAAGCACAATCCAAATGCTTGTGGATAATGCTATTCTCAAATTTGTAATGCTTGCTAGCATTGGTTGCGTCTACATTTCTGACCATGCAATGACTGTAAATACATTGTCCTGACCTTGTCATACCAATCCCAATTCACAAGACAACCCACAATGTTCTTTTCGAAGAATGGCTCCATGAACCTCTTGGCAAGCTTTGATCTCTGGATTGTTTTACTCTTAATATCTTCAAAAGAAGGAGTATCAGAATTTGTGCCTTCTCCATCATTGTCATCTAGATTTCTTCGACTATTTAGACTCTGATCCCTGTTACTAGAGGATGATGGACTAACACTAGAACTAGCATGAGACTTTCGTCTGCTAGGTGAAAAAATCCATCCTCTAGATGACCGAATAGTATCCCTTTGCTTTTTATGCACATCTGAATCCTATGCCTTCTGTCTCCTTGCAACTAATTTATTTTAAGGCATTTTATTTCACTGTCTTGGTAGATTTTACAGAAGAGCGCATTTGTGAAGATGGTGGCTCTACATCTTTTCCCTCTGATTCCTAGTCTCATTCTGTCGAGCTTCAGCCTTCCTCCGCACCAAAAATTTATCTCTCGCTTCTGCTCTCTCTACCAAAATCATCTCCTTGTCTAGTTCAGACATCTTTTGGAGGCATTCCCTATCTTCATCATCTTTGTACAAATCACTCCCAAATGATAATCCATCATTATCTTTTTCACCAGAATCAAATCTCTTCTTCAAAGGTATCCTTGACTCAGATGCCTTTCTATTTGTTGTTCCAGCATCATCAGAATCATTCCCATTATCAGAATTGGAATCACTGCTATCATCTGAAAGGAATCAGATTGCTTCCTCTTTGTTTGAGCTTGATTCCTATGCTTTCCATCATGGGTGTTAGTTCGACCAGTTGCCTCCAGTAGTAAATTCTTAAAATCCACCATAGTCCTTGCTTGATTTACAACTGCGACAAATACAACCTTCCAAGGGCTTCTATATGTGTGCGTGACCAAATAGAATCATTTATCCTCAGTTAAAAGGAAAACCTCCACACTATTGCGTCGAATGCAAAGTGATTTAGATATCAAACAGGTTCCTTTTTATCCTCCGCGTGGCTTGACCTAGTCGTCATTAAATGCTCATTCAAAAAGCTGTTAAGACCCTTCACTGTAGAATACAATCAATTAGGATTGCTTTGCAATATGCCACATTGACCCTTTTTCTTCTGGTTTCTCTTCTAAGAGCTGTGTCATATCAGATTTCATCATACACCTTCGTGCCAGATTCTGGCACCCACTTTCTGGCTGGGGGATTTGGATTTTCTACACTGCTCCCCCTGAACCAAAGCTCTCAATTTACTTCCCGGAGGAAGTATATGCACCGGATACTGATGCGGATTGATCCCTGAATTCAATTACTTCTTTCTTGATCCATACCTTGTTCATTTCTTTTTTGGTTGCAACCAGATCAACTTTCTCTTTTCCCTTATCATTTCTCTGCTCTGTTTTCCTTTCTTCAAAATAGTGATTTCTCTTCTCATTCCTGCTTCTGCAAAACCTTACAACATGTCCAAATTTGTTGCAATTGAAGTACACCACATTCTTTTGACCTTGATTCCTTTCATTGATTGAATTTGATCTATATTGATTAGCCATATGTCCAAATCTATTGCATGCAAAACATTTTCTATTGAATGATTGACTGTTCCTTGTATTTTGAAAATTATTTCTTACCGATCTTCTGCATTCATTTGATCTGTGTCCCATTTTATAGCATGTATTGTACCTAATAGAATTTTGACTCACTTTACTTCTGCATACAACAACTCTATGACCAGTTCTATTACAAGTGAAGCATTTTCCTTTAAATGATTGTTCATTTCTCCCATTGTTGAAACTTTTCCTGATCTGATTTCTACATTCATCTACTTTGTGATCAATTTTCTTACAATTGAAACATTGACCAGAGAATGATGGAATCTTTTGATTTATTTTGCTCCTACACTGAGTATCCTTATGACCAAACTTATTACATGAATTACAATAACCATGAAAAGATGGGTACCTTTGTGTATTTGGTTATCTAACTAGAGGTCTTCTAGGTCTTCTTTTTTGATTTCCAAACTGATTTCCCTTGTTTTGCTGTACTTTAGTGTTTGCTTGACCAAATTTTGAACTTTTCCCTTTTTCATATCCCAAACCTTGCTTGTCATCTGCACTCTTCTGGCTATCAATCATTTCATCAAGCTTTGCGATACTTATCTTGAATTTTTCTTCAAAACTTTTGGCCTTATCTAGATCCATTTTTAGACTTGCAATTTCTTTTTCCAGTTTTGCACAATCTTCTGATTTATTTTTCACAATTGAATTTAGATCATCCTCTTCTCTTGATCTTTCTACAACTTCTGCTTCTAAATCATTCAATGCTTCATTTGTTGATAACAATTGATCACTGACTTCTATGTATTTGTCTTTGAATTTCTTGACTTGCTCTTTTAGCTTTAAGATGCATTCATCAGGTTGTTGCAAGTTTTCTGTCAGATCCCTAAGTTCTGCTTCAGAATTTTCAATATCCATTAGGGTTGTTTCTAGTTGGTTGTATCTTTCTTAATTTCCATACCTTCTTGCTGCCATGATCATACTATCCCAGATCTTCCTTAAGTTGTTAAACTTTTTTCAAGGAACCTTGCTTTGATACCAATTGTTGATTGTCAGGAACACTGAGAGGGCAGAGTGAATCAATGTTCTAAAAATCTTTTCATGCACTTCAACTTTCAATTGTTTCCCAAATCTAATTAAACAAAAACACAATATGCATATGAACAACAACCAAGAAAACATCGCACATGAACACCAAGATTTTTACGTGGAAAACCCAAAAAGGGAAAAACCACGGAGAGGATTAGCTCTCAAATATATATTACAATCTTTATAAAAATAATGTTTAGGCTTAGTCACTCCACTGGCCTAAACATACTGGCTCATTGCCATGAAGTACAACTAGGTCTAGCAGGCTCACTACCTCAACCCTAAACCTAGCAATATTACAATAAAGGCTGTTAAACCTTGATAAAGGCTCACTGCTGGCTCACTGCCTTGATGACAAAAGATTGCTTCCAAACATATTGCACATGAAAACTGAATACTTCTTAAGCATTTGCCACTATGCTAAGTTCCAGTCATTTAGCAACTAAATTCTAAATCCCAAGTCTTCATCGCTGCTGATCTTCTAACTCTGCTCTTCTACTCTCATGCTCACATCTCTTCCACAGACCACACACAATCCACAACTGAATTTCATTTCCTTTATATATCCGCATTATGAGTTGATCCATAGTTAGGTCGACATCCAAAAGGTGAAACATGTACATAGAAAGATGTACCTTGTCGCTCAATCCAATGCACTATATGTCGCGCAGACCCAAATATTTTTTCAAACGTGTTCATATATGTCAGCTCTAATCATTCAAATACTTAAATAGATCATTCACACACTATCCTTTCTCCGCATCATGATTTATCTCACCAGTCATCCTGTTCCTCAAGAGCATGCTTCATAGGTTCATCTACTGACATACAACTTCTACTGTGATCACAAAACACTTCCAAAATTGTATCAAGGACTCTTTACACATTCCCAATCTTACCCTCAGAACCACAAGGCATGATATCATCTTGCAGAGAAATGCGGACCATCAGAACTCAAACTCTATCTCTGTCAAGCTCTTTTAAACACTATGCCGATACTTAGCAACTTGCAACTATCTTTCCGGTAAACTTTAGATCTCCTAACTCTGGAATAAGACACTTCACATAAGTGTTTACAACACCTCAAAACCACATAACGTAATACTTGTCTGCGGTGGAATGTGGACCACTGCACTAGACCTTGTTCACTATTCCTGCTATACCTTTGCTTACCCGGACTTAGACATTTCTTCAAGATGACTTTCAGAGAAGATTAGGACTTAATCTCTGAAGCATAACACTATCAAACACCAACTAACATCATACTTGAACCGCATCTACAAGTCTTCAATTGCGGAGGCATACAAGCTGACTTACTATCTTCCACTCAGAATACCTTCCATACTTAGCCATTCTCTGTCAACTGGACTTGGAATCCAACATGTTCTTCCAGAGATATCTCTTCCTATCATGGTGATAGGTTTTCTGAGCCTTGTTGCCATCAATGACAACATACAAGTCAATACTAGAGCAGTGTCTCTTGCCAACAAGGTGTTCACATTTTTGGGAAGTGGTTTTTTGTAGGAGAAGGTGACTAGATTTTGGGTTGCAGAGGCATATTTTGTTATGTAAGTGAATAACTTCTGAATGATAAGCTTTCTTTCTAGGTTGAGTTATATGAGTAACACATTCTGTGTGGATTATTTGTGATTGTCTCCTTGGGTATTTGCATTTTTTCTTTTGAACAAAGTTGCCAAGGGTTTCTGGGCTCTTCAATATACATTTGCTATGTTGCATGTTTGATTTTCTGCATCTACTCAAGGAGTAGATTAAATTTGCTTAGGATCAGACATGGAAAAAAATGTGTAATATCAAGGGATTATTGAAGCATATGGTCATAGATGATTCTCTTTTTTGGACAAGCTATTGTTAGACAGCAATTTCATTATTTTCAGTCCTCTGGTTATGCATTTCTGCTGTCATGAAGAAACATTTACATTACTGAGTCTGACTCTGTCGCCTAGATAAAGCATCGATCTAGAATCCGTTTGCCCAAAGGTATAGGAAACCCAACAATTTAAAAAGTAAATCATACAAACTATTCCATGTTTTATTTTGTTTTAGGTTAGGGTTTTGCATGTTGCCATATTTAACTAGTTAGATAATCCAAGAATATTGCCAGTCTAGGGTTTATCTTAAAAAATCTTGGTACATCTATGAGAGCATTCTGCTTGGTAATGAAAAGCTATACTTATCGATTGTGAATGAGGGATACCCCTTAGGTGCGGCAGAACCTGAATTGAAGGGGAGATAAGAGACAATCTCCCACTTTGTTGGCCAATTCTGTCATTAAACTTGAGCATAAGAAGTGGTAAATCTTTAGAGTTTGATGTGTGCAAGTTTGGGAACCAACATGAACTTGAGCATAAGAAGTGGCAAATCTTTAGAGTTTGATGTGTGCAAGTTTGGGAACCAACAAGCCACACCCATTTGACTAATAATAGGCTTGTTGATGTGTCTTCAAGTGTCTTCATAAATCCAACAATCAATTTTCAAAGTCAAACTTGCTATTATGTCTTGTGTGTGTGATTCATGCACGTACATGTGAAATATTTTGTTTGCAAATTGCCTAAGTCAAGATATCAACATACACATTCCATATCATCCTAATTATCCTTGTCATCACTTCCATCCTATGCCAAGTCGCCTTCATCATAATCCAAGCCCTAATTAGCCTAATCATCCATCCTAGTGATCTTAATTATACTTGTTATCCATCTTGTTATCGCCACTCATCCTACTTGTCACTTCTATGTCATCATAATCATCATCCAATCTAATCCACATCATCCTAGTCACTTATCCAGTCCTATTCATTCAATCATATCATCCTTAACAATCCTAATCATCTTCATCATTCATCTTAATAACTTTGTTTATCATCCACTCCTAATCATTCCAAATCATCCAATCTCATCATTCCTAACCATCCAAGTCATCCTCCTTATCCACCCTCATCATCTCAAGCATCCAATCACTCCATCCTAGTCATCCTAATAACCTCTCTTATCCACCTCATCCTTAATCATTCTAATCCTTCATCATAATCTAATCAATCCCACTCCATCTATAATCCAATCAATTTCATCCATCTCATGTCCTAATTATATCTTAATCACTCCACTTCATCATTATAGTTCTAGCCTAATCAATTTCATTCATCTCATCATCCTAACCATAATCTCATACCATCCCACATCATTGTCTTAACCCAAATTTATCCACATAATCTTCATTACACTCCATTTTTTCATCATCATAATCATAATCCCATTCTTGAGCCCCATCTAATCCATCACTTGTCAAAATGGTTGTGATCATTAACAAGCCTAGAACAAATCCAAAACCCAAAATCTCAATCCTAGGAGGCTATCCTTCTAGCTCCAATAATGGTGAGAACCTTGTATATCATGATGCCTATTTTGAGGAACAAACCAAAATACAAAGACTTAAACATATATATAAATCCATTCCACCAATATAAAACAAGAACCTAGAGGATGATCCTTATGGCGCCCAAAGAATGTTGGATACACTTAGGTGGTTATATAGAAAAGAACAAGTCACTACCCCACCACAACAAAAACCATCCCAACAACAACACCAACAATCCTAACAACAACAAGTCCTAGACCAACAAATCATACAACAACACTAATCCCAAATGCAACAAAACCAACAATTCCAACAACTCCTAGCCACCTACCAATCCCAAACTCAACAAACACAACCACAAATACAATCCCTCTCCATTCAACAACCACAACCACAACCTTCATTTAGCACATCATCCACTATACCATCACCCATATAACCTCAACAAATTCCCCCTCAATCCTATGTGTCATCCCCCTCATCTTCATACCAACCTAATCCAACCACATATCATGTTACTCCTACATCAACCTATTCACTTATTCCAATATTAACCAATATCCATATCAATCCATACCTCAAGAACATTCAACTACTTATCCCACCATTTCACCTCACCACTAAATCCATTCACAAGACTATCAAGTTCCTTCACAACAACAACACACAAGTCTAAGTTACCCTTTGGACCAAGATCATGTGTCCTTAAGTCCTTATGGTACCTTTGACAAGGGGAACACCACTCTAGCTTATGCATCCTATGGGTACCCTACATTGTCATCCAATGAAATGCCAATCCAAGAGCCTACTAGTCCTCTTCCAACACCTCCATGAAATCCCAATCATAGCCCATTGATCCACCAATCTCCCAATCCATCAAACCCTACATTACCTTCATCACCATGTTCTTCCAATCCTCCACCAAAAGATGAGGCTGAGATGTTTTTACAGCGGATGCTTAAAAGAAAACTCATCAAACTTCCTAAAATTAATCCATGTGAGGAAAGTGCATTTAGTTCCCCTGGGTACAATGAACATGACTATTGTGCATACCATAGGCTCAAAGGTCATAAGACAATTGATTTTCCCCCATTTTTGGACCGTGTCTTCGAGCTTCATAGTTCTGGTTTAAAGCTTAAGCATGCCAACTCATCCCAATCCCATGTGTCACCCCCATCGCCATGTCAATCCAATCCGTCCAATCCCATTATCCCTCCATCCAATCCTAATCCCAATCCATCTAATCCCATTATCCCTCCAATTCAAATCCTAATATATCCACTTCTATTATCCCTCCACCTAATCCTAGTCATGAGCCTATAACATCCACCCCTATTATCCCTCCATCAAATCCTAATCCTAATCCTACAACAACATCAACCATTATTATCCATCCAATATATTGTCCATCCACCAATACACTTATGAAGGATGTGATCCAATGGCTATTAGAAAGGAATAACACATCTCCATGTCATCAAACACCTATCCTTGAGCCTATCTAAGAGCCTTCAAACAACATGTCCAGTCCTACAAATACATCGTGTAGTCCACAACCCATCAAGCCTATTGAAGAGTCTCCAACCATTAGTCCAAGTCAAGATCCATTATACCCTTGTGTTGTTGAGCATCTACAACCTATCAACCCTATCCAAGAGTCTCCCATTTCCATTTCCATCCAAAACCAAGAGCTATGTCAAGGGTCTAATTTGAAGAATGTGGAAACAACAACCCTTTATCCAAATCAAGATCAAAGCACCTCTTTTCAACCCATCCATTACCTATATATTTTCTATGATCAAGATATTATCCATGATCAAGTTCGTAACCATGAGCAAGCGATTGAAGTTCAACCATCCATAACCTATATATTTTCTATGATCAAGATATTAACTATGATTATGAGCCTATCCATAATCCCATAACCATCCATGAGAAAGATATCCAAACTTCTCCTATTCACCCTCCACCTAATCCTATCCATGATCCAACAACATGCACTTCCATTGATGAGACACTTGGCTCCCAAGTAGACATAGATGATGAAACAAACAACTTGGATCTTAATGAACATAATGATACTCAAGATCCTATTGATATTTCATCATCCATGATCAACCATATTTCAAATCCATCATATCTTATTGGTCTTACCAACTTCACCCATGAATGTTCTTCCTTAGGAGAAAACCAACCTTTATCCACCACTTCATCCTTTCCATAAAATAATGAGCTTGCATCTAGTGTCCAAACCACCTATAGTCCCATTGTCCACTGCATATTCCAAAAAATGAACTATCAAGGTAAAGGCTTAGGCCTTCATGAACAAGGTATTTTGTAGCCCATCCATGTCAAATTCCATCCATGATCATATGGCCTTGGTTATATACCCCAAGAAAAACAATCTAAACATGTTGGCATTACCTCTATGCCTCTTAAATCCACCTCTTTCCTTCACAAATCACATCATACTCCTAAAACATATGTTGCCATTCCTCCTCCATCATCCTACAAATCCCAAAAGCATGTGACCATACACCTTCCTCCATACACTTTACCTCCACTACTTCCAATTCCTAATATCCCTCCATCCACTCTACCTCCATTTATCCCAATGCCTAATATCCCTATCATCCAATCCCCTTATCCATTTATCCACAAATCCAATTTTAATCCCTCACATCCCTAATCATGATCAACAAATGCACACATTGACCAAACATGAAGCTTCCACCAAGTCCATGGGATTAACAAATAAAAATTTGGATGCCTCTACTCATAAAGCAAAAAATCTTGAAGATATTTATGCCTTAGGGCATCAAGGCAAAGAGTCAAAGAAAAATCTCTCCAAAAGGCTACCCAAGCCCATATTTTCACAAAAAAGTCCAAAAATAAAATGGTTTGGGTCCCTAAGCAAAAAGAAATCAAGTCAAATGAAGCATCCACATCCCAAAAATCCAAAAAATCTCACTTCATCCAAAAATCTCAAATTCTTTCCTCCCATAAATCCCAATGCAAAAATCATCAAAATCCTAAGTCTGTGTGGGTACCTAAATTAGTACATCGACCATCCCCTAAGCAAATAGGT
The DNA here is from genome assembly GCA_027924645.1 of Cunninghamia lanceolata. NCBI lineage: Eukaryota > Viridiplantae > Streptophyta > Pinopsida > Cupressales > Cupressaceae > Cunninghamia > Cunninghamia lanceolata. Next base: position 6,189,170 of record BSBN01000531.1, on the reverse strand, counting down.
CCCTTACTTCCTACACCTCCTAATCAAAAGCTTCAAAATCCAATTCGGTGTGTGCAACTGTTTGTCTTGGTTCCTTTCCATTCCACAACATTTACACATACCTTCATCTCCCCATATTTAATACATTATCTCAAATATTTTACCCATCATATCCCTATGGTCCATGCTTTTGCACAATCCACATCATAATCCACTATCCTTCCATCCATAATCCACATCATAATCCATTATCCCCCATCCATCCTTCCATAAAATTTTGCATAATACACATCATAATCCACTATCTCCCATCCATCCTTGTATAAATCTTTCATAATCCACATCATAATCCATTTTCCACCTACTCCTCCTCCGTCTCATGCAATCCCCTACCAACATCTATAATCATAATGACATTTGACATGGTCCATGTGCGACTCCATCTTATCCATATCCACCTATTCCATCCAAGTATTAAAAAAAACCAACAAAAAAAAATGAAAAAATCAAAATAGTAAAGAGAAATCCCTTTGTCCAATGGTGAAAACCACCTTGGATAAGTACCATGATGAAAACTTGGCAAACATGCGTCATGTGTGGGTAGATTATCTATGTTTTTTACACTTGGGGGCCCATTGTGTCATCCATCCTATTATTTCCAACCTATCATTCCCCTATCTAATCACATAATATCCTATCCTACCATCCTTATCCATTATATCCACATATCTATCCCATTGAGTCCATCCATCCTCCCTTCCTCCTTTTGATCTTGATAAAGACAAGGGGCAAAATGTTGAAGCATGCTTTGAATATCTCTTGATATACCTCGACCTTTCCAACCAATCCAATCATCCTCTCGTCCTAAGTTTTGTCATGTAAAACCCTAAACATACCACCTAGAATGGGGCATGTTGTTCCTATGCGACATAGTCTTTGGAGATCACATCCTAGCTCCCTTATGATGCATACATCCATTCCATACACTATTGTCTATCCATTTCTCCATCCATCTATCATGAGTCTTCCATCCCACACACTATTGCCTATCCTTTTATCTATCCCTCTATCATGAGCTTTCCATTCCACACACTATCGCCTATCCTTTTATCCATCCCTTTATCATGTGTCTTCCATCCCATTTATTATCGCCAATCCTTTTATCCATCCATCCATATATCCTTTCATCCTTTCCCTTCAACCTCGTATTCCCTTGTCATTGGTATCTATGAACAAGGCTATCCAAACTGCAATCCAATGCCATCCCATAAAACAAAAATATCCAAAACAATCAAAATATCTCCAAATCCAAAAAAATCAAATATCCCCAAATCCAAAAAATTCAAATATCCCAAATCCAAAAAAACTCAAATATCCCAAAAACCCAAAAAAATTGAATATACCAAAAATCAAAGGAATAAATCCAAATGAAGACATCCTTAATCCATGCCAATCTAGCCAAGTAATCTCTCTAATCATCCAAAGATATACAAAAGTTTTGTTCCCAACCTTGCTACAAACATGATCATTATCATCATCATCATCATCAATCCAATCCCCTCAACTCTTCCTTAAGGACTGTCTAACTTAAGTATCGAGATCCATCCTTATCAATCAATCCTGGTGTTGAGTCACATGGGGCCAACAGCACTAGTCAATTCAATCAATCCATCAATCATTAGTTTACAACTTAACAGGGGCAATACCTTGTTTGTTGTCGAATCATTTGTACATGCTTACTTGCTTGCTTGTGTGTGCTATCATTTTATCTTGCATTTGTATTAAATCTATATCTTTTTAGCTAATATTCATATCTTGTGTATGTTGGAATAGCTTTTTGCATTCTCCTTTGCATCTAAGGTCATATCATACCTTTTGTGCATTAGGACTTTAATGCTCTAAGTATCCTTCCTCATATGTTTAGACAAGGTTGTATTACGCTAGGTACACAAGACACATCGTCACCCTGGTCCTTATACCTTGGTGCATAATATCCAGTGCTATATCAAACTATAGGATTGCTCTACTCAAGTTAGCATAACTACTACTCATAATAAATCCATCATCTGTGCATCCATCTTTTTATCTTCTCCATTTTTCTTTATTTTATTCTTCTTCTGCCAATTTTCCATCTTTTATCTCCCCCTTATCCTTACATGCATTCATTTCGAGAGCACACCCGTATTCTTCCAAAACCCCGTCCTCTCGAGGGGGCATCATCAACCCACCAATTAATCTACTAAGTAATTCTTCTACCCGACTGGGGCATCATTATTTATAATCCAATCATATTCTTCTAAACTAAAATTTTCCTCTATCCAACACAACACTATGTTTTAAACTTCTTTAAAATGATGTTACTTCTCAACACCATCTCAAAAAGGGGCAAAATGTAGACACTTAAAATTATCTCATTCCCAAATCAGACATTCATCTGCCATATTTCACATCAATTAAATAATTCTTAATTATTTAATTAATTTCATCTATTGCTATAAAAATCAATCACTACATTATTCCTCCATATTAATTAAATAATTCTAATTATTTAATTAAGCTAATTTCCCTCCACACGTTAATTAAATCAATTTAAATCATTTATTTAATTAAAACACATATTTCATTTCCTTCAAATAAATAAAATTTAATATTTTATTTATTTATCCATGTGCACCTGAAATTAAATAATTTATTTATTTAATTTTCCTATTATTTCCTCTCACCATAATTCACTCTCAATCAATCAATTTAGTTAACTAATCAATCAATTTAGTTAACAAGTCAATCAATTCAGTTGACTAATCAATCAATTTAGTTAACTAATCAATCAATTCAGTTGATTACTCAATCAATTCAATTAACAAATAAATCAATTCAATCAACTCATCAATCAAATCTGTTAGCTCCCCTAATTTATGAGAGGACAAGGACACTTTTCATTCTCTCATTTGTTCAAATCCTCTCATCCAATTCTAGCCATTGATCTGTCTGATCATTCTCCACCACTGATCTTCATTTTTGAAGGTCTATAAATAAAAGATCTTCCACATCTCTCAGGGATATCTCTCATTTTCGTAAACTTATGCTGTTGCAATTGAATCATTCACTTTGGGAGATCAAGGTTATGCTATTTTGATTTAAGCAACCCACATATCCACGACATATCAAAGGAGCATATCCATTGGAGTTGGGTGCATTCCAATACACTCAATTGGTGAGGTTGAATTTGTGTGCAAAGGAAGGTATAATTGTGTTTAATTCATTTTCTTTCGTTTGTCTTTGCATTGCAGATTTTATCTCTCACACTTATCTCCAATTTCAACTCTAAAATGGCCGCATGGAAGGGGAAGTGGTTGTCTTTGGCTAGGAGGATAACTATGCTCAAATTGATCATCTCTGCCATCCCTATTTTTTCTATGTCTTGCCTGAAGATTCCTAAGAAAATAGGAGATAATTTGAATCAGATAATGAGGCATTTCTTTTGGAATGGAACTGTAGAAAGTAAAAAGTTCCAATTGATTGAATGGGATAAAATATGCTTCCCCAAATAGGTAGGAGGGGTGGGTCTTCGAAAATGGGTAACATTCAAAAAAGCTCTTGGGGCAAAGTTGGTATGGAATGCATATGTTAATTCCCATCTCAAGTGGGCTAGAATTTTGTGAGACAAGTATTTAGATTCACTAGATCTGTCATGCACACATTTTAAACGTGGACATGAACACCGAACTAACAAAAAATTTCTATAACCGACACTAAAACCCCCTCGTGTGCAACATGCTCGCTCGATGGCATACACACTTAACATTGTTGCATGTGCAACTAGTGTTGAGCATGCCGCATTAAAGCGGGGCAGAAATCAAGAAGTTAGAGAAGTGTGAAACTCCTTTTGCATCCCTTAGATACGGGGGTTAACCTACAAGGTTTAGGGGTCCCAACAAGTGTCGCCATGAGGGAAGACCTCTCTTTCGAGGGACAATCCCTAGGGTTTTCTAGATGAAGTGAGAAGTCGGTCTCGACCCAAGGTCGAGACCCTAACCTAAAATTAATTAACTAATTAATTCAACTCTAATGTGGAAGCAAAAAAGAACTATAAATTAAATTAATTCAACATCATCTAGGATTAAATTAATACAAGGAATTAAATTAAATTAAATACGTTTTCAATGGTCTAACATTAATAAATTTAAGGGAGGACCTTTATATCAAAGCTACACAACATTAGAATTAATTTAACCAAATAAATAATTTCCCATGAAAATATCCCTTACATTTTCCCAACTAAATCTCTAAATCAAATAACCGGTCTCCCAAAAAATCAGGCAGCATAACATTTCCGAAGTCTAATTCCTCAAAAATTTTGATAGCATAACATTACAAAAACAATCTAAGGGTTTTAATATATCAAGGTGCAATAATTTAATTAAACAACTATAGAACCATACAAAAATAATCTAATTTTCACTTAAGAGATTTTTGAATAGTAGAAAGGTTTAAAAACTATTTAATAGTCCCTAATAATTAGGGCAACCCTCCTCAAACCTAAAAAGGTTTATAAAAGAACCTAATTTCTACATTTCTCTCACAAATTGCTTGTGCTAGTTTTGCAGGTTGGATGGAGGAGAAGGAAGGAAATCTCTTCCCCCATGGGAAGGTTATTTCCTCAATAGTTTATTTTTTTCTAATATTTTTAAAATGTTTAATTTCTAATATTTTCTATAGTTTAAATTTCAACATTTCAAAAGTATGTTTTCCCTCTGTCTTTTTTTTTTCAAGTAAAGTCTTTTCTATATACATATATTTAAAATATTAAAAAAATCCTGCAACCAACACTATATATATACACACACACGTGGGCGGCTGGGTGGGCGCCACTCCACAATTTCATGTGTGGAGTGGCGAATTCGATGGGGTTTGGTGAGGTGAATGCCACGTTAGAAAGTTCATGGTGACAACAGGGCTCAAGATCTCGATGCCTTCTCATCATGGGAGTATGGTGGAACCTCATATCGACATTGAAACTATAATGATTTTCTTGCAAAGGCCAAAGGTGAGATGTATGAATGTAGATTTCCCAAAGTTGGCTTATAAGATAGGAAAGACGCCTCACATGTTGGAAATTTATTTGAAAGTGAAGGGTTTTTCGATAGGACTACCATTATTGATTTACAAGAAAGAAAACTGTCATCCATCAGATTTACCAATATTTTCCACACTAAGCATGAATAGTTGGAATTGAGGTGGTTAAGAGTTGTGAGGACTTCACATGTATCATACTAAATAAAAAGCTAGAGACAGCCAAGCAATAAGTACTATAGGAAGGTCAGGGTTTCCTGCAACGGAGCTTATAAAATTAGAATTAATATGGCAAAAGCTCCTAATTAGATGTTCCACCTGACGACAGAGAACCTCGTATGCGGCGGAATGGACATGCCTATCAGTTTAACCAGCAAGGTAAGACATATTGCTTTCTTAGGCAAAGTCACAGATCAGTGTCTGAGGAGATTTTTATTGTAGAACAATGCCTTTATGATCAGAGCCACAAAGCTCATCCTAGGGAGGGCTTTTGTTGAGGATGGGGAGCGATACAGAGTTGATTCAGATATCGCCTCGTGGTTTGTCACTTTCTTGTTGGATTTGAACATGCCTAAGGAGGAGATAAGCACTTTGATGTGCAACCTGATCAAGGCAGAGCTGCTTGAAGGGTTGGACGAGGTGTTGGAGCTAGCAGTGTATGGTGCAGGACTGCCAAGGCCGCGTGACCTAAACAAAATCAATAAGCCCGGGGAGGTCGTGAAATTTTTCCCCTTCTTGCTGGACTTAAGGGGAGGTGACATACTCATCCACATGATCAGATCTTGTAAGGGTTGCGAGTTCCTAAAGAAAATGATGCAGATGACTATGGTGGACGGCTTTGCTTGGGTTACAAAATTCAGGGATTTCCTTTACGAGTAGGGTGAAATATGACATGGTAAACATCTAATGGTTTTTTTGATATTTTGTTCAAATTTCAATAGTATAGTTACATGGGTTATGGGTCGAGTTTGATAATTTTGAAGGGGTTTGGGACAGTAGGCTGTTAAGTAATTTAAAAAAAATACGAAAGATAGCCCTGCATGGCAATTTTGGTTTTGTTTTTGTAGAGCTTGCATGGTCATTTTGAACAGTTTGAGGTGATTGGTATAGGATGCTTCAGTTAGTCGAATGGGTTAGCAAAATCAATACAAAGCAATTTTCTCGAGAGGCAACATACTATAAACTTCTTTTTTGATAATATAATACAATCTCTCTTACCAAGCAATATATATACACACAGACACATATATACATATATGGATATATATATAAGTGTATATGTAATTATAAATAAGCATATATGTTTTTACAGATAAAAAATATTGTTGATGTGTGTATACACAACACTATGTATATACACAACACTATGTATATACACATGTTGTGTATACCACAATCCATATATATATATTGGATGTATATATGCATATAACTAAAATATAATTTAGATAAGAAATATATATACATGTGTGTATATATAAATATATACATGTATATATATATATATTAAAACAAAATATATTTAATGCATATATCTTGCTGTGTATATACACAAATCTATGTATATACATAAAATTATGTATATACACAAAACTGTGTATATACACAAAACTATGTATACACATAGAACTGTGTATATACACAAAACTATGTATATACACAGTGATATATATATATAGTGACATGTATATACCTCACAAAAGATAAACAAAGGGTTAGAAACTAGGTTTTAGGGCAAATAAAATATTAAAAAAACCATTGAGAACTGCATGGATTGTGAACCTACGCAATCCGCAGGCTTGTGGCTTGCGGCCTGCACAGACTATAGCCTATGGTGGGTGGGGGCGGAGCCCCCACCACCACAGATCCCGCGAGCTCTATGGTGATGGGGTTGGAGGCCCCTCCCATAGAGCAAGATGTGCGGCTAGGGCTCTCCCTGCCCACCCCTCACTCTACTCTATTAATTTTTTCCTTTTCTAAAACACTTTTAATGAAACTTAAAACAAATGCATTCAAAAATATTTATATATATAAATTTCATTTTTTTATAGTTTTATCCCTCTAACTTTATATATATAAACTTTCTCAGATCTAGAAAATTACTAATTAACGAGAATATATTAATAATAATATTTCTTCATAAAAGATAATATATATATATAAAGGTTATTAAAATTTTTCTTTTCTTTCCAAATACAAATAGGAACATGTATATATATATATATATATATATATATATATAGTTACAAATAACTATAGGAAGGAAGGAGATTTATTTATTTATTTAATACTATTGAAACCAACAACATAGTTTGCAAATTAAATACCATATACTTATTCATTTTTTTTTGAACTATTACAAAGAGGGAGAGAGAGATTTAATAGACTAATTTTATTTTCATCAAACATTCCAAGGCTTAAGTAAACAATAAAGTTAACCCAATAATACATTTATTTATTTATTCATATTTTTGAAACTAATACATTTTGCAAAATGAACATACAACACAAGAGATTTCCCAAGAGAGGGACCTACTCTCTCTCTCTCTCATACACAAACCCTCTTACAATCTCAATGAGCCAAGGCATTTACATTGCCCTACCAAACTAAAACTTGCACAAAAGTCCTTTAAACCACTACAAGGAGTCTACACTCGTACTCTTCCTTCATAGTGCTATGAAATCCTACAATACAAATAGCTCTTCTCAAGGCCAAGGGAAGCTCACCTTCCAACCTTAGGCTTGATTACAAGCCACCCCTGAGTTAGGAGGCCTAAAAGTAACTTGGTTTCATGCTCATACACAAGGGGATGCAAACACACTCATAATAAACACAACACCCAACCCAAGGGATCTTAACATAGCCAAATCCATAAATATGGGTTCCTAGGGGGCATAGAGTGGACATCTCTCACTCAAGGGGAAATACTCAAGAATCACCATAATACCCAAAATCATATCTCAATACTATTAGAAATATCAGTGTTAGAGACACTGCTGGAATACCAAGGTGCATGGCAGTCAAGGAGTGTTGTCATTGATGGAAACAAAGGTAAAGAGAAGGTAAAGAAAACTAATTTGGGTTGTGAGGTTATAGTAATGTCCCTCATAAGATGTGTCTATAATCATAATGACACTTATGCAAGAAGTTTTGATCTGTAAGATAACTTAGTGAAAATTTGGCTAAGTGTTGGACTGTCTCTTTTAGTGCATAGTGTTATAGTTTTTTGGTCCGCATTTCTCTCAGTTTGAAGTTTTTAGTCTGTGATTTGAACATGTTATTGAGGACTGTTAAATGCATCTATTTCCAAGATTTCATCCTTTCATGTGTTCCGGAAGGTTGTCTATTTGTTGGCTAAGTTTGGCATAATAGAATGCAGTCTCAGACAGTTCAGTGTACTTGTTTGTTTTGGTCCACATCCCACCTCTGTATTATATTTCTTCTTGCAGTTCTAAGGGGTTGATGACATATGTCAAAAGTATCTAAATCCAAAGTTTTAGTGTTTGAAGGCCTTTGGAGTGTAAGTTAAAAATGTCTGAGTATAGCTACTTGAATAGATTGTGAATGACTGCGATAGTGAGTATCTTCCAGTACTCTGCATTTCACTGCATGAAGGCATTTTGGTTTGTGGATTTGGGGATATGTTTTTAGATGTCTGAAGGGTTCTAGTTACAAGTTTGAGATGATTCAAAGCTTAGTCTGCATTGGAGTTTGAGGTCGACCTATGCTATTCTACATGCTATACTCTAACAGGTCGACCTAGTTGGTGTTATAAGTAAAGCAGTCCTAAAGGGAAGGTAAAAATGATGTGTTGAGTTAAGTGAAATATATCTTTAAGTTTGAATCTTGGCACAAAGTTTGTGGTTAAGTTCAAATCATGTTTTTGAGACGACCTAGTTGGATTTGAAGATGAAGCAGATATATAAGTGGAGATTTGGTTTTTGATGTGATTTGATCTGAGTGTGCGAGTAATAGAACATGGTGTGTGAGGTGATACGATTGCCTGATGTTTGTATTTTGAATGTGCAAATTGGGAAGGAACATAGCAGTTTGTGTAATTGCAGAGTAGAGCAGAATTGTGTTACAGAACAATGAAAGAGAATTTTGTTTGTGCTTCAGTGGAATTATGATTCATGCATGTGTAGATGCAAATGTAACAATCTCACTTCTCTTCTCTCTCTTTCTTACTCAGTGGGCAATGAGTCCACTTGCAGTGAGCACTTATGTATTTCTTCTCTCTTTTTCTTATTTAGTGGGCAGTGAGTCCACTTGGACAGTGAGTCCACCTATAGTGAGCATTTATGTATTACCTTAACCGGTTATAATATATCATGAGCTAACACTCATCGTGGTTTTTCCCTTTTCTATTTTCCACATAAAAATCCTGGTGTTCATATGTTATGGTTTCTTTGTTTCATGTTTTCATTCATAACTTACTTCACTGCAATTGAATATGCTAAATGGTTTAAGATGTTTTATATCTAAATGGTTTTATAGAATACTGATTCACCCCCCTCTCAGTATTCTAGGTGTTCAACAATTGGTATCAAAGTAAGGTTCCTTGGAAGAAGCCTAACTGCTTGGGGAAGATCTTGGAGGTTGAAGATATGGCATCTAGAACATTTCCTACTCCTCCGGGTGAGATTCCTGCTATTGAATTTTTAGAAGATGAATGTATGTTTGTAAACAGTGAAGAACTCAAGACTACTCTTGAAGACCTGGAGAGGACTGAGGAAGAAATCATAGATTTGAAGGAGAATGCCAAAGAAACAAATGAATGTATCAGAAATTTGAGAGAGCAAGTCAAGAAGCTTAAACAAAGGCATAAGGAGGTCAGTGAAAATTTGAGGTTAGCAAATGAATCCATTATTGATCTAAAAGTAAAAGTTGAGGAAAAAGAAATAATAGAGGAATATCTGAAAGATAAAACTAGAGATTGTACAAAGATTGAACAAGAAGTTGTGAAACTAAAATTAGATCTGGAAAAGGCAAAGAGTTAGAAAGAAAAATTCAAGATAAGTTCTACAAAGCTTGATGAGATGATTGCAAATCAGAAAGATCCCAATGATAAAGAAGGCTTAGGGTTCAAAAAGAGTGAAAGTTCAAAACCAAATCAACCTTCAAATGTTGAAGACAAGATGAACAATGGCAAGCAGAACTGGAATTAGAAGAAAAGAGCCAGAAGACCACCGGTCAGATATGTTGGCAAGAGACACTATATGGATTCATGGTTGTTGTCATTGATGGCAACAAAGGTCATCCCACATATCTGCAAGTCATGGTGTGTCTCTATCGGAAGTCGGAATGAAGATTGTTGTGGTCCGGTGAACAAGAACAGAGCATATGGCAAGGTCCGACAGATTGGTCCGGATCTCTCAGAGGAAGTGTCTTGGTGCAGTCAGATTTGGGGAAGTCAAGAGGACTACCTTGAGTAGTATATTCCAAGGATTTAGCCTCCGGTGATGAACAAAGAAAAAGATATGAATAGTTGAGTACCGGATTCCTGAGAGACAGTGAGAACAGAGGAAGAATTGACTGACAGAGTATCAGACTATTTCCGGATGTGTTACTATTGATGGTAAAGGTTGTGAAGGCATGAATCATGTTTGGCCGACATGATTAATGATATCTACAAGTATATGCTTGATCCGCATTGCTTGGTGAGCAAGGATTCAGCCGACAGAACAGAGTTTGTAAGAAACTAGACTGTTCCGGATGCCGACTAGAAAGGTGATGAAATTACTTGTGCGGATATATATAGAGGATGGATTTAGTTGTGAAAGGTGTGATTGTGTGAAAGTATATGCGAATAAGTGCAGAACAGAGCAGAAGTAGTAAGAAAGATCCGGTATGTGAAAGGATAGCAGAATAAAGAACAGAGGAAAGATGAAGTGCAGCAGATCAGTGTACTGAGCCTAACCGGAACTGAACTCCAGCATATGTAGATGCTTCCAATCAGTTCAAGACTGTGATTCTTATCACTTTGTAGACAGTGTGTCTCCTTGTAGGCAGTGGGCCTCTTTGTGAGCAGTGTGCTCGGGCAGTGAGCCCTAATTGGCAAGTGCCATTTTGTAATTCCTTATTCTTCTAACAGAGAATAATCTTTGGGTTAATCACCCCGTGGTTTTCTCCCTTAACAGGGTTTCCACATCAAAAATACTGTGTCATGTATTTTTCATTTCATGGTAATGTTTGTTTGTTTGATTCAATGCTGCATTGATTAATAAGAAAGTTCAAAAGAAGAAATAATTAGGATAACTGATTCACCCCCCCCCTCTCAGTTATCAACAATTGGTATCAGAGCCAAGTTCTCCTAATAGAGCCTAACAGCTTGAGGAAGATCTGGGAGTTCAAATGGATGCATATGGTTTAAGGGAGCAACTCAAGACTGCCCTTGAGGATCTTGAACAGTCAAATTCTGAAGTCAATGAATTAAAGGAAAGACTCAAACAGGCTGATGAATTCATGAGAGAATTAAAAGACAAATTAAGTCTCTCTATGAAAAAGAGAAAGGAGCTACTCCAACAATTGGCAAGACAAAGTGAAGAAAGCAATACAAATGAAGAATTGACTGAGCAAACCAAGTTATGTGAAAAGTTATCAAAAGAAGTCATTATGTTAAGACATGAAATGGAATCAGGAACTATAAAGTTTACTCAAGAGATTGAAGAAAAAAGAAAAGCTGAAGACAATCTAAGACAATCTCTTAAAGAAAAATCAGAAGAATGCCACCAGATGGACAGGATTATCAGACATCTTGAATCTGATCTTGAAGATGCCAAAGATAATGAAGAAAAACTTGAGGATCAAATTGCCTCTCTCAAAAGAGATCTTCAAACAGCAAATGAATATAAAGAAAAATTCAAGATAAGTTCTGCCCAACTTGAAGTACTTCTTGGAAGTCAAAAAAGGACAGATGACAAGTATGGTTTGGGATATGAGAAAGGAGAAAGCTCCGGATCCGGTCAAAAGAATTTTGGATCAGAAAATCCAAGGAATAGGCCTAGAAGACCTCCGGTAAGACAGCCCAATGCTCAAAGATATCCATCTTTCAATGGATACTGCCATAGCTGCAACCACTTTGGTCACAAAGCTAATCAGTGCAGAAAGAGAATGAATCAGATTAATTCATCCTTCTCCGGACAGTGCTTTAACTGCAAAAGGTATGGACACAAATCCCATGAATGCAGAAATATGCAAGTAAACAAATCATTCAAAGGTAGATGCTTTACATGCAATAGAGTAGGTCATATGGCTAATCAATGCAGATCAAGAGGTTATCAGTCAAATATGCAAAGAAATGTTATTTGCCAAATCTGTAATAGGTCCGGTCATAATGCTAAAGTCTGCAGAAGCAAGAATCAGGACAAAAGAGGTCCGGTGTATAATCAGAATCAAGACAAGGGTAAACAAAAGATGAATGCGGATGAAGTTAGGAATCAGATGAGCAAGATTTGGGTGAAGAAAAGTTTAGAGAATGTAGAGGTTGGATCCGCACCAGACTCTGGTGCTGACATTTCTTCCGAAAATTAAAAAGTGAGCTCTGGCTCAGGGGGAGACTCAAAGAAAATCCTGTTCCCCCAGCCAATCAAGTGGTGCTGGATGTGACACAAGATGCGGAGTAAAGGGTTTGAAGATACCAGTCCTGAGATGATCCAGACAAAATTTCAGAGGTCCGCATGAAGATATAAAGAAGTTGTGATCGATCAAGTAAAGACCTGTTCCGGGAGATGCTCCGGAATGACAGAGGACTACAAAAGGGTCCGGAGGGATCCGGAAGTACATTATTTTACTCTGCGGATTGGACAGAATGTTTGGGATGTTCTTGTAATGTGTCATCTCGATTTATTCATGATTGAAAGATCCGCATGATGTTCATAGATCAGGACTAATCCAGGATACTCCAAGCTATCCGGACAAGGCAAACCGGAATAATATAGGTGAAGCATTTATTGCAAACAGATATTAGGGTTTGCGGAGCAATATAAGGGGTTTCTCAAAAATCATTTGCTCATTCTGCACTCAAGAAGAAGCGAAAAGTGGAGCTCTACAACAAGATTCATCAAGATCACCGAAGATCTCCTGCCGAAGTCATTACATACAGAAATCAATCCAGCTACTCCGTGTAACCGAAGACGCAAAAGGTATTTTCCACTTTCGATATCTTGCTACAAATCTTTTGAAGAAATGGCTACTCCAAATATAGTAAAAATCTCAGATAGACCCCGACCTGAATTTAAGAAACATCCATACAAGTCATTGGAGGTAGATCCCTTAGGAGCATTTTCCAGTGTTCCTCACGGAGTTTTACACACAGAAGACATTAGGGTTTACATACATGCAAGCATTGAGGAATTTGGGGAATTCAAATTGAGAGATCTCTATCACAAACAACTGATAGACAATGCTTTTGAGCTTAAACCAGAGTATAAGGGTATCCAGAAGAAACAATTTGATCAATTCATTCATTTCCCCTGCTTTGAAGAAGATGAATGGGTCCGGTATGTACTGAGCAGGATGCATGACAACTTCCTATGGCTGGATAGACCCTGCAAGATCACAAAAGAGGCAATTAGAGCAGTAACTGGTCTATACTCTTTCAGAGGGATACCTATCCTCAAATCTGTCAAGAACAACATTGTAACTGAGGCCACCGGATCAAAATTTGATAAGAGGGCAATGACCATTGAAGATATTTTAGATCCAGATATCAAGTATGCATCCATGATAATAGGATACAAGATCTATCACTCTAGTAGGGAGAATTCTGTATCCGGAACTGCAGTATATACTGCCTATGAAATGCTAAGGAAGAATGCAGAATATGATCTCTGCGAACTACTCTTAGGCCAATTAATGGAAAATATATAGAAAATCAAGAAGGACAAGAAGAATTCCTTTAAGTATGGTACTCTTATACTATGTCTATTCTTCTACTTCATGAATGAGCTGCCCGGATCAAGTGGATGGGCATGACAGAATGACAAACCTGTTGCAGTCCAGATAAGAGACTATCTACATGGGCTTGGGGATGCCAAAGCAAGAAATACAGCCCTGTGGGGATACTTCAAAAACTTCCAAAGCATGATGCAAGCAAGAGAGAGAATTCCCCAGTCTCTTGTTGAAAAATACAAAGACTCAGTGTGCTTTATGGTGGACACTGATCAGTGCCTAATGGAGGCAGTGGAGCCAAGGACTGTTTGGATCATGCCCATGGGGTATGAAGTGGATGAACAGATAGTGGAGCTGCATGTTCAACACATGCTAAGTCAGCCCAAAGATCCTAAGGCAGAAAGGTTTGGAACCTTTGAGGAGCTGAGTGTAAAGATACATGTAGAACTCAGGGAACCTGAGATAAAGAGAAAGGTGAGAAAAGAAGTAGAGCACATTGCTCAAGGCCTAGGCATCTCAAAAGAGGCACTTGATGCCAGCCGGGAAAAGAGAAGAAAATCTGAGGAAGAAAAGAAAGAGGCAGAAAAGAAAAGCAAGAAGAGTGCTCCGGTGGAATCCTCAACCCGGACCATATCATCTAAAGGATCCACACCTATCAAAACCAAAAGCTCAAAACCGGAAGTCCAGGGATCCGGTAAAAGATCCAAGGCAAAAGCCTCAAGAGCTTATCAAAGCCAAAAGGATGAAGAAGAAACTGAGTCAGATGAAGGAGTGAAAGAAATAAAGAAACAGAAAAAGAAAGGATCCGGTAAACCCTCTTCTGGCCGAGACAAGGAAGAAATGACAGAAGAATTTTCTGAAAAGCCCACTCTGTCTCTAGACAGTGTAGTCAAATCAGTCACTGTGGACGGGAACCTTCAACCGGTGGCTGAATTTTATGATGACTACAACGAGGCAGATCAAAAGATCCTGCAAGAAGCTATAATAAGGTACTTGAACATCTACAATAAAGCTTTTATTGAGATTATCTCTAAAATCCCAAAGAGCCTAGAGATGGAATTAGAGATAAGAAAAACAATGCCATGGCAAAAGACCTTGAGATCAGGGAATAGATAGCTATTCAGCTATATCCTTCAATTGATCACAAAACAATGAACATGATATTCAAGGACTGCAAGGATGAATTCAGAAGCAAAGCAAGGATGAATCAGCTTATGCTTGGTGAAACCGACAAAGTAGCCAAGGACACTGAAGAGATCCTCTGGAATACATTCAAAAGGTTCAACATTCCTATTACAGAGGACTTAGGTGCAGAAACAGCTGCATCATCTGCTCCGGAAGAAGTGCCACTAGAACAGACTAACATCTCTTCTCCGGCTTCTCCTACAGTCTCCGGATCCCAAGAAGAAGAAAAATTACAGGAGGAAGAAGCAGCAGAAAAAGAAAAAGAGGCTGACAACACCAAGGATGCAGAAAAAGAGAAAAATCCAACAGAGAAAACCACAACTGTAAGTGGTAAGAATGTGGAAGGAGATAAGACTCCTAAGGACAAAACTGCAGAAGAAAAGAAACATCTGTCTCCGGCAAGAGACACTGCACAAACTGTTCAAAAGTTTCTAAGCCAAGAAACTTTAGAGATTGATGAACCAGAGCTTCTAAAAGGCCCATTCGACTTTGACTCTCTCTCTCCGGTACAAACAATGAAGATAGCTTCATTTGCAAATGCCAAGGCAAATGAAAAAGTCCTAAAGTCTCATATGGAAGACTGTGAGTTGATAGAGGCTGCTTCCAGAGTGCTTGTAAAGATTATGCCATCAATCCAGATAGATCCGACAGCCTCCTCTTTCGGTAATCTCAAAACCTTAGTCAGCAGTGTTGATACACATTTTGATTCTCTAGAAAAATCAGCTGAAGAAAAGGTCCGGAAGGAATTTTTGGATAAAAGATTTTCAGAAGTATTAGGATTAATCTCTAACGATAGGAGAAATATGAGTATTGGAATAAAGAGCTTAGAAAATGCTCTTAAGGATGGCGGTGATATTTACAAATTTTGTATCTCCTGGTCAAAGGCAACAGTAGAAATAGATAAGAAAATAAAAGCGGAACAGGACAAACTACAAAGTTTGTCTCAAAGTTTTGATCCTCTCTCTTCCATAGTAAATCAAGAATGTCAAACTATTGCAATCACAAATGCAATAAAGAACCTTGAGAAGGAAAGGAAGAATATCACTAACCGGATGGGAGAACTTAGAAGGATTATAATCCCTAAGTTAGAAACTATGCATGAGGCCATCAGTGATGCTCAGACCACCGCCCAAACAAATGATCTGACAGATCTCAAGAGGGCAGAAGCTTTTGCATTTTTGTTGAGTGGTCACATTTCAATTTTGGATAGAATGAAGCAAAGTTGGGCTACAGAACTGATCCAACTGAAGACATCTTTTGCAGACATTCTTCAGTTCATGTGAGTATGTAAATATGCGGCTATGTATAGAAAATTTTTGAAAATTTTGGTGTGCGGACCCTACCCTTTGCCATTGATGTCAAAGGGGGAGTGAGGAGCAGTGAAAAATGGGGAATCCAACTAAGGGGGAGTTCCGGAAATTGTATATAAAGATAGAGCATCAGCCAAGGGGGAGCATAGCGTAAACACTTAGTCATTTTTCACTAAGTGTTGCCATCAATGCCAAAGGGGGAGATTGTTGGCAAGAGACACTATATAGATTCATGGTTGTTGTTATTGATGGCAACAAAGGTCATCCCACATATCCGCAAGTCATGGTGTGTCTCTACCGGAAGTCAGAATGAAGATTGTTGTGGTCCGGTGAACAAGAACAGAGCATATGGCAAGGTCCGACAGATTGGTCCGGATCTCTCAGAGGAAGTGTCTTGGTGTAGTGCGGATTTGGGGAAGTCAAGAGGACTACCTTGAGTAGTATATTCCAAGGATTTAGCCTCCAGTAATGAACAAAGAAAAAGATATGAATAGTTGAGTACTGGATTCCTGAGAGACAGTGAGAACAGAGGAAGAACTGACTGACAGAGTATCAGACTATTTTCCGGATGTGTTACTGTTGATGGTAAAGGTTGTGAAGGCATGAATCATGTTTGGCCGACATGATTAATGATATCTACAAGTATATGCTTGATCCGCATTGCTTGGTGAGCAAGGATTCAGCCGACAGAACAGAGTTTGTAAGAAACTAGACTGTTCCGGATGCCGACTAGAAAGGTGATGAAATTACTTGTGCGGATATATATAGAGGATGGATTTAGTTGTGAAAGGTGTGATTGTGTGAAAGTATATGCGAATAAGTGCAGAACAGAGCAGAAGTAGTAAGAAAGATCCGATATGTGAAAGGATAGCAGAATAAAAAACAGAGGAAAGATGAAGTGCAGCAGATCAGTGTACTGAGCCTAACCGGAACTGAACTCCAGCATATGTAGATGCTTCCAATCAGTTCAAGACTGTGATTCTTATCACTTTGTAGACAGTGTGTCTCCTTGTAGGCAGTGGGCCTCTTTGTGAGCAGTGTGCTCGGGCAGTGAGCCCTAATTGGCAAGTGCCATTTTGTAATTCCTTATTCTTCTAACAGAGAATAATCTTTGGGTTAATCACCCCGTGGTTTTCTCCCTTAACAGGGTTTCCACGTCAAAAATACTGTGTCATGTGTTTTTCATTTCATGGTAATGTTTGTTTGTTTGATTCAATGTTGCATTGATTAATAAGAAAGTTCAAAAGAAGAAATAATTAGGATAACTGATTCACCCCCCCCCCCTCTCAGTTATCAACAAGATAATCTAATGCTCAAAGGTACCCATCTCTCAATGGCTATTGTTTCTCTTGCTATAAATTTGGACATAAGGCTACATAATGTAGGAGTAGAATGAATCAAAATATTCCATCTTTTTTTGGTCAATGTTTCATATGCAAGAAAGTTGGTCATATAGCTAATGAGTGCAAAAGTCAAAGGATGAATGGTTATGACAATAGGAGAATGATTCAATATTTCAATGGCTACTTCTTTACATGCAATAGATTTGGGCATAAAGCTTATCAATACAGATCCAGAATGAATGAAAGATATAATGGTCAAAGGAATGTTGTGTGTTAAAATTGCAATAAGTCTGGACACTTTGAAAAGGTATGCAGAATTAAAAGAATGAAGAAGGATGTATTGGAAAAAAAGAATAATCTAATACAAAAGGTTGATCTGGCAGAAACCAAGAAGGAGATGAGCAAGATCTGTGTTAAGAAAGATATAACTAATGACAAGGATGTGCCTCTACCACCTTCTAGTGCAGATGTTTCCTCTAGAAACTAATCAGAGAGCTTTGGCTCAAGGGGAGCATCAAGAAAAATCTTTCCTCCCTCTGCCAAATGAGGGGTGCAAAGGCCAACATGTGAATATAAGTTGAAGATTGATACGTTTGATCTTTTGAAGAAGATTCTAGTAGGAAGCAATCAATTACAGAGGATTGTGAATCTATTTACATCAACTGTGAGACACAATGAAAGTGTTAGCAACTTTTTGATTCAAAGCATTAATGGTGAATTAGGTTTGGATTAAAGGGTTTATAAGCAACCTTGGTTGAAGGAAATTCACATTGCAATCAAGTTATCAAGTGAAGACGGAGAACTTAAGTAGCGAAGCAAAGGAAAACTTGTTGCATTCAACATTTTCAAGCAGAAACCCTAATTGAAAGCATTTTGCAAGGTATTTACAGTCTTCTACTCTTGATCTAAGAAACTAAGCAGTGAAAATGTTTAAGCCTCAAGTGATTGATGTGTTAGATAGACCTATACCTAAGTTTAAGAAGCATCCATTAAAATTAGTAGAAATAGATCCGGATGGCACATTTTTTTATGTGCCCTATGGTGTGTTATACAATGAGGACATTAGGGCTTACATTCATGTGAATATGGAAGAATACAATCATGTCAACTTAGGGAAAGTTTGGTTCAATGAATTAAATGATGATAATTACAATCTGAAAATGAAATTTAGTGCCCTAGCTGAAAAGAAGTTAAGCATATGGAACGATTTAACTATCTTTTGCTATGAGAATGCTTGGGTAAAATATGTGCTGAGTAGGATACATGACAAATTCATGTGGGTGGATATTCCACACATAATCAACAAGGAGACCATTAAGGACGTAACGAGGCTATGTTCCTTTGGTACCGTACCAACTCTGAAGTCTGTGAAGAATGATGTAGTGATGAAGCTTACATGGGAAAAGTTTGATGAGAGGGCTTTGACAGTTAATGACATAGTAGACCCAATAGTTAAATATGCCTCTATGGTAGTTGGATATAAGGTTTACTTCACCAACAGAGAGAACTTTGTTTCTTCTACCAATATCTACACTGCTTATTAGATGGTTAAAGGAAATGTAGACTATGATCTGTGTGAGCTTCTCTGGCAACAACTTCTGGAGAATTTGAAGAAAACTAAAGGAGTCCAAGTGGTGCAGTCACGACAAGAGGGTCCACAGAATGAACTGTCCAGACCATGCAACAAGAGTAAACACAACAGAAACAACTCATAGATATGAAACAAATGTAGATTCAATCATTCAGTATATCATAGAATTCAAATACAAATCGGCTGACAACATGCAAGCATATAACTAGGGCTCATAGGCCTGATTATAGAATATTAGAATATGCACAATAAATAGCTTTGAAGTTCCTTTGCGAAAGAGCTCAACTAAGAATTATGAATAAATTGCTAACTACTTTCCTAGGCATCAATTACATAATTATATATCATCTCCAGAACCATAGATTCCTCCGCATCGGCCAAGGAAGATCACAAACTCCAATGAAGAGCTGTAACGTGTGTACATGGATAGGTCGGACCTAATCATGAAGAGTTCCTCCGCAAATGAATGGAATGATGTGTGGATCTTGAGGAAGGTCATCCACAAACCATAAATCATTGAATGATGTGTCATTAGGTTCCACAAGTTGGGAAGTGCTCCGCAAGTCTTCTCCTCTAGCTAATTATCAGAGATTATCAGGATGCTCTATTCTAAGACAACAATCAATCTTCTGAGAGTGATATCTTTCCAGAACTTGATCCAAATGATCTAAGATTCAGATATGATGTGCATGAATAAATCTAGATGATAAGTCCAGCTCTGCAAGGTCTGAGATGCAACTGTGGTAAAATGTGGACCAAAACACATAAACTACTACTAACTGAATTGCTTGAACTGAACTGGAAAATGAAAAGAAACAAATTGAACTAAAAACAAACTAAAAGGCAAATGTTTTTGGTTGATGCAAGATTTCTCTTGAACCAAGGATGCTCCTGCATCACCAAGTATCCTTTCAAGTTTGGTAGTCTCATTATCTATCTACTGTTTTACTTTCTAAGAGAGCTACCCGGAGTGCAAAATGTTGTATGGCTTAGGAATATTCCAATGGCTACTCAAATTAGAGATCACTTGCAAATAATTGGCAACTCTGATGCACAAAATGTAGCTTTGTGGGGTTACTTTAAACTATTTCAGCAAAATATGCAAGCCAGAGAAAGATGACATCACTTTCATGGTGACAAAAGATGAATGTTTGATGGAAGCAGTTGAGCCCAAAATAGTGTGGATCCCAAAGATGAGATATGAAGTTTCAGAAGATAGTTTGGTTGCTCTAGCTGAACTGATGGTTAGCAAACCTTGTGACACTATAGAAGAGGGGTTTGGTACCTTCACGGAGAAATCAATGAAAATCCAAATTGAGCAAACAAAGAAATAATCTCAAAAGAAAGTACAAAAGATAATTGAAGAATTTGCTGAGAAGGCTAGGTTAACTAAAGAACAATTACAATAGGCAAAAGCTAAGAGAAAAATTGTTGAAGAAGCCAGTATTACATAAGAACAAAAGAAGAAAACTGAAGATGAGGTGCCTGCACCCAACACTAGAAAGTCACTTAGGTTCTCATTCTCTTCTGTTGGTACAACTAAGGCCTCTGGAGCCCCTACTACTGTTGTTACAGAGAAGGATGGTGAAGCCAGTGTCTCTAAACCAATAAAGAGAAGAAGAGTCAAGAGAAAAGGGCACAATGATGTATATGTCAGTCATGTTGTTGAATGCAGAAGAAGAGGACAAGTAGAAATGGGACATTTCATAACAAATAGATAACACCTTAGTTTCAGAGATAGGGGCAGATCATCAAACACCTACTGGTGAAGATCCTCTGGAAGCTCCTAATGCACAAGTATCCACTAAAGAAAGAAGGAGAGACACTGCTGGTGAAAGATCAGTAGCTTCACCATTAGATCCAATTAGAGAATTTTTGATAAAACAGATACAATTGCAAACTTTGTATGTCTCTGAATTGTTGCCAATGCCCTCCATTGATGGTCAATTAAACCTAGCAAGTATGTCCTCTTTTCAAAAGTTGAAGTTGGGAACAATCTTTCAAAATACAGCCCAGGAAGAGATTCTTAAGTCACATATTGAAGACAATAAGCTAATAGAAAAGGTAGTGACAATATTTGAGAAATTTTTTCCAGATGTTGAGAGAGATACTTCCCTGATTCCAACATTGCAAATGAAGAAATTCATGGAGTTCATGAATAACAAGCTTGAATCTTTTGAACATGTGGTAGAGAAGAAAGTTAGAGGAGAAATTGACAGCAAGAGGTTAGTAGAACTGTCTGATAAGTGCTCTGAAGAAATTTTTTTGTTAGATAACATCATTAAGAATGTTGTGGCTGCCATTAATGATGCAAATACATTATATCAATTTTGCTTAAATTGGCCCACAACAACAAAAGGCATAAAGGACAAGATAGAAAAATTTGAAAATGAACTTGTAAAGCTTTCTAGAACTTATAATCCTTGGAAAGATCTAAATGGAAATCTGAGTAATGAAATTGAGAAGACTCATTTAAGTATAAAGAAATTGCAAAATTAGGAGTCCATAAAGGATCAAATAGGTCAACTAAGACAAATTGTAAGCTTTAAGATAGTTTCCATGATGGGTCTGATCAATGAAGCTGATAAAGTTTCCATGATGGGTCTGATCAATGAAGCTGATAAGATAAGGAAAATGACTGATGCCCCTGACACATTAGATAAGGTAGAAGATATGCTATCTCAAATTAATGGGCATGTACCATTTTTGAAGTATGCTAAGGCAAAATGGGATTCAGACGTGGTAAAGTTAAAGAACATCTTCAAAGACATCCTCCCAAAATCTCCGTCTTGACTTCTTGTGTACATATACAGAAGGTTACAAGATAATTTTTGAAATTTTGGTGTAAAAATCAGTTACTTAGGGGGAGCAAATTTTCAAATTGTATATACTTATGCTCTCTAGACAACAAGAGATACGATACATATCCTTTGCCATTGATGTCAAAGGGGGAGAGAAGTAGATGCGAAAAAGGTAACTTTGATGAAGAGATGTAGGTGTGGAAAATATCTTTCTTAGGGGGGGATCTCTCAGAGTTTGGTTTTGATGGTTTTCACATCATGTGTTTCCATCAATGCCAAAGGGGGAGATTGTTTGACATATCAGTGTTAGAGACACTGCTGGAATACCAAGGTGCATGACAGTCAAGGAGGGTTGTCATTGATGGCAACAAAGATAAAGAGAAGGTAAAGAGAACTAATTTGGGTTGTGAGGTTATAGTAATGTCCCTCACAAGATGTGTTTATACTCATAATGACACTTATGCAAGAAGTTTTGATTTGAAAGATAACTTAGTGAAAATTTGGCTAAGTGTTGGACTGTCTCTTTTAGTGCACAGTGTTATAGTTTTTTGGTCCGCATTTCTCTTAGTTTGAAGTTTTTAGTCTATGATGTTATTGAGGATTGTTAGATGCATCTATTTCCAAGATTTCATCCTTTCATGTGTTCCGAAAGGTTGTCTACTTGTTGGTTAAGTTTGGCATAACAGAATGTAGTCTCAGGTAGTTCAGTGTACCTGTTTGTTTTGGTCCGCATCTCACCGTTGTATTATATTTCTTCTTGCGGTTCTAAGGGGTTGATGAAATATGTTAGAAGTATCTAAATCCAAAGTTTCATTGTTTGAAGGCCTTCAGAGTGTAAGTTCAAATTGTTTGAGTATCGCTATTTGAATGGACTGTGAATAGACTATGAATGACTGTGATAGTGAGAATCTTCCAGTACTCCGCATTTTACTGCATGAAGGTATTTTGGTCTACGGATTTGGGGATATGTTTTTGGATGTCTAAAGGGTGCTAGTTACAAGTTTGAGGTGATTCAGACTCAGTCCATATTGGAGTTTGAGGCTGACCCATGTTGTTCTACATGCTATACTCTAATAGGCAGACCTAGTTGGTGTTATAAGTAAAGCGGTCCTAAAGGGAAGGTAAAAATGATGTGTTCAGTTAAGTGAGATCTATTTTAGGTCCACCTCAGCCTATCTTTCAGTTTGAATCTTGGCACAGAGTTTGTGATTAAGTTTGAGGCATGTTTTTGAGATGACCTAGTTGGTGTTGAAGATGAATCAGATATATAAGTGGAGATTTGGTTTTTGATGTGATTTGATCCAAGCATGCAAGTAATATGACATGGTGTGTGAGGTGATGTGATTGCCTGATGTTTGTATTTTGAATGTGCAAATTGGGAAGGAATAGAGCATTTTGTGTAATTGCAGAGCAGAGTAGAATTGTGTTACAAAAGAGTGAAAGAGAATTATGTTTGTGCTTCATTGGAACTATGATTCATGCATGTGTAGATGCAAATATAACAGTCTCACTTCTCCTCTCTCTCTTTCTTATTTAGTGGGCAGTGAGTCCACTTGGACAGTGAGCACTTCTATATTTCTTCTCTCTTTTTCTTGTTCAGTGGGCAGTGAGTCCACTTGGATAGTGAGTCCACCTGCAGTGAGCATTTCTGTATTACCTTAACTGCTTATAATATATTGTGAGCTAACACTCACTGTGGTTTTTCCCTTTTGGGTTTTACACGTAAAAATCTTGGTGTTCATGTGTTATGGTTTCTTTGCTTCATGTTTTCATGCATAGCTTACTTCACTGCAATTGAATATGTTAAATGGTTTAAGATGTTTTATATCTCAATGGTTTTATAGAATATTGATTCACCCCACTCTCAGTATTCTGGGTGTTCAACAAATACTACATAGACTCTTGCTATCTCATATCACTTATAGCTCCAATATACACAAGGGCACTCTTGTCAACCAAATGATAATCAAAATACCAAGGTAATAAGGAACTCTTTCGTATCCAAACTTACACCAAAAACACCAAGAGCAAGACCAATGCCTTCCAAATCTCCTTAACAAGGAGTGCCTTTCCCTGAGGAGGTTCTCTCCTCTCTCAACCCCATACAAGGCAAGCTTCCTCACATGGAGAGCTTATGCCAATAACCAAAAAAACCCAACACAATAACACCAATACACAAAATGCCATTCTTACATACATGTTCAATAGAATGAAATAAAAACAAGAAAGACTTGAAGCCTTGAGAGATTACCTCTCAATCTTCAAGTAGTGAAAATGGTTGAACAAGCCTCCCAAGAACTTAATCCAAGATCTCCTTAGCTCAAAATCCCTTCCAAAATCCAAAACAAAACAAAAAAAATAACCCTTCAGTGAGGCCCACCCTTGTGTGACTGGATTAGTTGCACTATTAGACCATGCTATTTTTCTTCACCCAAGCTAAGGGTTCAGTTTGTGGAGTTGTGACCGTATCTAAGAGACGTTGTAGTGTTGTTGTGGATCTTTTGTATAAGGTGCTTGTGTTAATTTGTGGGTGCATAGGTAATGCACACCCTAGCTAGGATTGATTGGAATATCTCATGTTTATGCTTGAACTAGATCCTTTAGTGTTGTAACGTGAGGCTAACTTATGTTGCACTTCTTGTTTAGTTTATGAGACTTGTTGTTTGGATTATATTTGACATGTGGTCATTGTGAGGACTTTTGATCTCTTCTATTTGGACATTTCACAGTTTTATCTTATGCTTGATTAGATAGATGAGTTATTGTAGGATGATGCTAGATCTTACATACTTGATTGTATTATGAATTCCATGATGTTGAATGTGTTATTATAATTGATGCAACTGAAACAGTTTAGTTAGGTGATTGTTTGATTATAAATATGCTTGATTTGGGAATCAAGTGAATGTTATCATGTGATATTTATGAGTGTATGATGTGTGTGCTTCCTATTCTTGTTGCTTCGGCTATCTAGATATATATACTGCATGTGGATACTAATGTGCATTAGTGTGTAGACTAATTCCATTGCCAATGGAAATCGGAGGTCCACGACCCTACCCATGTTTAAAAATCAGTGATGCTCAACCAAGTTCCTTCCAGGGACTATGGTGTTGTTGATTTTAATTTCATGATTAAATTGATGAAATTTTTGTAAGATTTCACTTTGTTGTTGATCACCTTGAAGGTTTGTAATGTTGTAATTTTATTGGTTTGCACAAATTTCGTGATAAATGTTTATGGGCCTTTTTAAAGTGGATTTTTGAGCCCTCTTGTGTTAATTGTGGTTAATTAATGACCCTAGGTCATACCCCTAGGGTCTATGGTCATTTCTAGCATGTTAACTCTTGATGTAACCCTTGTTTGGTCACCTTAACTTACCCCTGAAGTAATGTGACGAGTTTGGGAGATGTAAAAGGTGGGTGGCAAGTCACCATCCCACCTTAACTAACCCCACTGACCCAAGGTAAGGTTACACTTGTCCTTGAGTGCTTTGGAAGCTTCCAAAGACTTCATATGTGTGAGAGCATTTGTGGGAGAGTGTGTAGCATAGTTGAATGGGAAGGTGACAAGTGTCACCTTCTCATTCATCAAGGCTTGTGGGAAAAGCCTATTTAACTCCCTCTTGTTGAAAAGAGAGGGGTTCTTTGTTTTGCATTTTTTTTAATTTATTTTTTTGTTGGGAGAGTTTTCTTTGGGTTTTGGACTTGGAAAAATAGTAGAAGCTTGGAGATAGAGGCTATTGTGGAGCTCTTCTTCAACCCTTCTAACCACGGAAAGCTTGAGAGTAGACTCTCAAGCCTATTAGCTTATTAGTTCATGCTTTCATTAGTTTTCTTTGTGTTGTTGCATATATTGGTTGTTATGTGTTTTGTGAGTGTATTTCATGTTGTTTCTTGTTTTGGTATGGGTTTTTTATGGCAAATGCTCACCACTTGTGTGGAAGAAGCTTGCCTTGTATTGGGGTTTGGAGAGAGGTGAGAACCTCCTTGGGGAAAGCTCACTCCTTGAGAGGAGTTGTTTTGGCTTAAGGCCTTATTTTGAGGTTATGGTTATGTGAGAGAGGCAAGAGTGCCCTCCTTGTGAATATGGAAATGATAAAATGGTTAAGTTCATAATATGAGTTGATATTGAGGAGAAAATGGTTAAATGGAGATATGAGAAAGTAGTGTTGGAAGGAGTAAGTTGTGTTTGAAGTCTTTCCCCTTGAGGAGAGTAGTCCACTCTCTCCCCCTTGTCTCAAATCCATGGTTATGGATTTTGTGCTGTGGTAACCCTTGGGTGGGTGTTGGAGTGTTTTTGATGAGTGCTTGCTTGTAGTGTTTGTGTGAAACCTTGGTAGCCTAGTGGGCCTCCTAGCTCGGGGGTGGATTGCTAGCAAGCCTAGGATGGGAAGTGAGCAATCCCTTGTCATTGGAACTTTGTTGTGTATTATGGATTTTGTAGGTTTTGGGATAGATGAAGAGGATGAAAGAGAAAAGTCTCCTTGAGTTATTTGTGTGTTGCTTGAGAAAAATATTTATCTTAATGTAAGGCTATGTGTAAAGCCTCAAGCATTGAGTGCTCTTGTAAAAGGGAAGGGAGGAATGTGTTATCTCATTGTAATGTTAAGTTACTATTCATGAATTGAAGGATGTTAATGTATAATAAAAGATTAAAAGGTAATAAAGTATTGTTTTATTTAACATTGTGTTGATTTGAGAAGAAAAGAGAAAAATAGTTTAACATGCATATCCCTCTCCCCTACACCTTTGCTTATTCATGGGAAGAAAATTAACCATTGGTGGTGTGAATAATGCTTTTGAATTTATTAGTATACTACAAAGCTCCTCCTATTGACATTTGGAAACAAATGGATGAGTTTACTTTCAAAGGAATCTATTGCTATAAAAGAAATATATATTTTTAGTTTTATAACAAAAAAATTTGGAAACCTATGGTTGCTTATACTTTCTTTAAAAAAAAAGAAAGAGAGAGTTGGAAAAGTTTATCTATGCCTATCTTAATACTCTTATGGAGGTTATTTATATAAATATATATTTATATATACATTTATATTTATTATAACTTGTTTTAATTTATAGTTCTCTATTTTTTTTATTTACAAAAAAAAACAAAGTGGTTATAATAATAAATAGTATATATAAATATATATTATTATTATTATACATTAGTATTGTTTAAGTGTTAATATTAAATTTAAAGAAGTAAAAGAATTTTAGATTGCAAAGGAATCGCAGTTAATTGTTTTAGGGTTGCAAAAAAATAAAGAAAGGCATCGTTGTTTTTTATTGAAGGCCACTGGCCTTTGCTCAAGGTAGAGCCAGGGCACAGGGACGGGGACTCCCATCGCCACCCACAGAGGTAGGCTCTATGGGCAGGTGGGAGCCCTCCCCCGGCGTGGCCATGGCCTGCACAGGGCGCGTCTCGGCCAACCCCTTCACCCTCTTGGGACACTTTTGCCTTGTTTTTATTAAATGCTTTTGCATTTTTTTAGTCGGCCTTTTAAGCAACAACTATGTACAGAGGGCAGATGATGAAGCAGGTGGGCATGAGGAATGGCTCGAAACAGATGATCTCCCATTACCACATGACATAATTAGCAGACTAAAGCAAGAACTAAGCAAATGGAGGATCAGATTAAGCAATTGAGAAGATACAATTATATGGTGCGGGGCTCGGTCTGACGAGTATTTTGCAAAGCTAGGATATGAAATCCAATTGGAACAGGCTATGCAAGATGGCTGCATGGTAAAGTTGTGCTGGAACATGGCAGTATTGCCAAAGGCTAGGGCCTTCCTTTGGGTGACCCTACACTATTGGTGTTTAACTGCTGAATGCCTAAAACAGATTAGTATTGCTGGCCCTTCGAGATTTGCCCTATGTGAACAAGATGAGGAGAGCGTGGATCACCTTTTCCTTACCCGCCGTGTGGCTGCCTCATGCTGGGACTGGCTACAAAATGTATTTCATTTCGTTTGCCCGCGACAAGACAATTTGAAGGAGTTTTTGATTGGTTGGCCATTCGCAAATAATGGTGACTATTGGCAGGGGTTGTGGATTGTTGCACCCTCTCTGGTTGTTTGGCACATCTGGAAGGAGAGAAATAGGAGGATTTTCAAAGGGGAATCACTAAGTTGCAAGGCTGTAATTGAACATCTACATGACACCATTGTAGAAGTGGCAAATAATCAGACTAAAATTAGTTCGAAATCAAAATTCACCAGGTGGGATGATGAGATATAGAAGACATGGCATGGGTTGAAGCACCCAAAAACCAAGAGCACAAACTTGAAGAAGGTTGAGAGAAAAAAGGTTCATTGGGCAAAGCCAGAAGCATGCGAATGGAAGTTAAATTTTGATGGGGCTGCAAAAGGCAACCCCGGTCTAGCTGGTGCTAGATGCATAATAAGGAATTATGAGGGACAATGCGTTTGGGCCACATCTAAGAAGCTTGGGGAATGTACAAACAATGTGGCCGAAATGGAGGCCTTAATGATGGGTCTTGAGATGTACATTAACAAAGGAATTACCTCGGTTGAGATTGAAGGGGACTCAAAGATTTGTGTGCAGGCCGTAATCAATGATAAAGATCCTAGCTGGAAGTTGGAGGACGGGGTTCGCCAAGTCAGGGGACTTATGAGTAAACTGGAATACTATACTCTTGTACATGTGTACA
The DNA here is from genome assembly GCA_027924645.1 of Cunninghamia lanceolata. Taxonomy (NCBI): domain Eukaryota; kingdom Viridiplantae; phylum Streptophyta; class Pinopsida; order Cupressales; family Cupressaceae; genus Cunninghamia; species Cunninghamia lanceolata. The sequence continues at coordinate 6,160,316 of BSBN01000531.1, read as the reverse complement.
GGGAGGCCAACATGGCCGCTAACCTACTAGCAAATGAAGGAGTGATTCAAGAGGTAAACATGGTTGTTGACCATTATGTTGATCGATGGGTTGGCCTCAAGGACATTGTTGATGGAGAACGTTGCTTGAGGATGGAGAACGACAACACAGGATGTGGGAACTAAGCTCATATGGTTGGGTAATTGGCGTTACCACTTTGGGCAATTGGCAAGACTCATGGAGATTGGTCACGACATATTAACTATCTATTCTTACCTTTCACACTAAGTTGTGACCCTTAGTGGGTTCCTGTGAAAGTCAAATGTAACCAAGTTTGCAATCAGGCGCTATCCCCTCTAATAGTACTTATCAATAAAAAAAAGGGTTCGCCAACATTTTATCATTCAACCTTGCAATAAATATTGGCCACTATTATTTTATATTTATAATCTATTCAACAGTTTTGTTGTTAAAGTTTGGTGTGTGTATATATATACAACATATTGTTTGGTTTTTTTTGCACAATATTTTCTTTATATTTATAGGCATTCTTTCTATTTATTTAAAACAATAGATTATAACATTATTCCTTGTGTATATATATATATATATATAATGTATTCATTTGAAAAAAATAAAATAAAATAATATAAACCTCTCTGTGTAAATCAGAGCAGATTTTATTTGAAAACAAATAGATTATATTAAAGAGATATTTTGTTTTCATGTTAAACCTAAACAATACACTTTTGCTTAGGGAAATGGAAAACTAGATTTTGAGAACTAAGAGAAATGTGGGAAAAAAAAAAGATGTAGTGCCCCTCACCGTGTCTTCTGTCGGACTAATAGTTATCCTAGTAGGACTGGTCATTATGACATTTTGGTTGATGATGGATTCTCTGTTATTATCCTAGTTGTTCATGAACATGTTACTATGATGACATCTGTTGAAGTTTTAACTATTGGTATTTTATGTTTTCACAGTTGTATGGACATATTAGATGTGGTGGATTAATTAAGTTCAGAGCTTTATGTTTTATCTGATCTTTGTGATGATGTTACCATTGATAACTGCTTGTATAAGATCATATGTAACTGATTGTCCCATCTTGATTGTTCAGTAGATAGTTGTTATGTATAACATAGTGACTTGTCAATGTGCTTATGTGAATGGAACAGTGTCGCATAACTCATGTTTGAGTACCCTGCCACGCTGCGACTTCCATTCACTGTATGATGATATATATATATTTTCATGGTTGACTGTGTGGTTTGCTGTAGGATGCGGGTACCGGGCATCGAATCCACCTGAACTAGCAGGTCTGAGCATGCCCTAGCCAATGGATTCATTGATCGGAGTTAACCTAAGCTCCCCTGCTCAGTCAACATCCTCGAAGAGGATAAGTTCGTAGTATTGTATCCTATCATCATCGTCTGTTGAACTATTTGTTCCTGTGTCTTGGTCATGCCTTATGGTCTTGTATGAAGGTCAGGGGTCATCTTGTAAGTTGTGTTTACCGAATTCATAATGCTTGATTTAAGTCTGGTGAGTGTTTCATTAAAATAAAGATTAATTTCAAGTTAAAATAAATTTGTCCTTGCCGCTTAATCTCTTTGCGAGTTATTTATTGTCGGGTGAATGCCGATGCTTTAAGAATTTAATTAAATCGAATGTGTGTTCCTTGAATGTCAAACCTCCTTTGTAATTGAATCTATGCATACCAAATTTCTTCCCATGAAAGTTTATTAAGGCTCAACTATATGGACAAGAGTAGAGATGAACCATTTTCAACTTCGTTGGAAAATGCACTCCCCATGTCATGAAATTCCTTTATCCTTTAAACTTTGACGGATGTCCATACCTTGCGCCTGCCTCTGCCACTTCCAACAAAGTTAGAGGAGATGGATGCCATTCCTTCTACAACATGTAGCGACCCCTCTCTCTGCCATGGTGTCCATACTTGCATCATAAATTTATCCCTCCCATCCTTTCTCCATTTAGTTGTTTCACTCTTCGACCCCACCCTCTTTTTATTTGGAAGATCTTTTAATTTATTTTGTTTATTGTCATATCCCTATCGTAGGGATATCTATGGGTTAGGATGATATGTTAAATTTATTTATATATGCATATAATTTAAATTAAATATATTTTTTTAATTTATACTCTGCCTAGAAGGAAGGTCGGGACACCAACTAAAATATTTTTAAAGGAAGAAGTAAACTGCAGCGTCCCGAGTGAATAGAGGTCTGTTGGTACTACAAAACAAGTTTTCTAATGTAGGATGAGTTCACAATGGCGAACTTGTATAACAAGTTTTCTAGGTTTAGCCTTTTTAAATCCCTGTGACAACTCCTGTCTCATCATTGGGCAGATGGTGGAGTATATATTTTATTTCATTTCAATGAATTACTTATACCAAGGCACGTCATAGTATCTGAAGTGCACCACCTTGTTTTAGCCATAATTATTTTATTTTCTTTTTATATGATTTTTTGATGCTAAGGCACATGAGAGTATAGGAAGGGCACCGTTGAATAGTTTCGGGGGTGGAACCAGACCTCGGCAAAGGGAAAAGAAAACTCCTCGTGTCCAACGTTGGCAGTGCGTGCTCTGAGCCCTTTGTCTTTCACTAATCCCCAGTACTTTCTTTTTTCCTCCACCACGTAACAGTCCAAGAAAAAGGGAATCATTTTCCATGTTTTAAAGGGGGGACGGGTTCTTTTGGACGGGGGTGGGAACATTAAACATTTCTGTTTCTTCTGAATGTTGAAGTTTTATCAACCACTGAGGAAACGAATAAGGGGAGAAGGAAGCTTTCATCTCTCTTGTTTTGGGAGTAGCACACATGTTATTGATATTCTTTTGGTGATAATGAAGCTCTCGGACTTTCTGTATTTAGACAGATTCTTCGATAATTAGCTCCGATCCTGAAGGAATTAAAGCCAAAATTTTGGCTCAAGGCGGCAATAAAGGTACTTTGCACTGTTTACTCTATCTATGTTGTAAATCTTTCGTCAGGGCATGCAAATTGAATCCTAATATTTGTACCTTAGGTTTGTTGTTAACGTAAATCTCTGCAATTTAGCATTGCATATCAATACTTGTACAGTATTTGTTATAATGATTGATGTTAGCGATCTTCTCCATGAGAATTGAACTCGTGACCTTCAGATGTCAAAAGTAGGGTTATTTAACTATATGAAAGAAACCCTAGGCCTTGTTTCAATTTTTAGAAAGTAGAGCATGTATCTGTTATGATTGCGATGGCTGAATTCAGGACGGAAGATAAATTTTGAGGAACGTTAGGGTTTTATGATTAAAAAAATATGATTTGGTAAATTCGGCATTTTTGTGGAATAGTCTTTGGTTTAATTGCATGATTAAGGGATATCTCTTTTATCATATTCACCGAGCACTTGCACTGGGTCTCAGCTTGGGACATTGGGATTTGTTACTGAACAAGTTAAATGCAGTATCTTATATAATTTCAACATTTTATTATGGCACTGGGGGTTGACAATGTGGAAAACAAGTCATGTAGGATAGCCAGGCTTTTATAGTTTGAGCTACAATATGGTTATTAATTACCCCTTTGAGATGGTATGATTTTTGACGTCCTTTAGGCCAAAGCCGTTTGTGGGACCTATCAAAAATTTGTGTACTTGTTTAGAAGATTGCTTCCTTGTCTGTTTGGTTTTAAAATAATTTCCCCAAGCCTTGTTTGATTGTTCTGGTTTAAATTTCAATTCCTGTAAATGTGCCTAATATGATTACATACTGGAAATGTTAGAAGAAAATGTATTGTCCTCCACTTCATTTGAGTTACACACTTTACACATTCTTTGTTCACAAGGTGTCTTTAGGAGGGTACATATGCTAGTTTCATGGTCAACCGAAGTTGAACAAAATACATAAAGTACCGTTAGCAAAAAATGAAGGTTTTAAGGAATGGCAATGGACGTAGCATTTCCCAAGCTGCTAAACAAGGCCAAAATGAAGATAAGCTTAACTTTGAGATATCAATGTGTGGCGCGATTCATATCCAGTAGAAAAGATCCGTCAATGGCTCCAGAAATAAAAGTTCAAATCTTGAGGGAAAAATCATTTTGTGGTCTTCTAATGGCGGCTAAACTACTTATGTTTTAACACAAGGTGATTGCCAGAGATTGTACAGTCTAGCCTCATGGTATGTCGAATCTCTAGAAGTGTAAGAATTCTTTGAAGGATTTGGCAAAAAGAGTTATGCATTCGGTGCTAATTTAAAAGTTTGGATGTTCATTACTCAGTTGTGAATAGAGACTTTGTAGAGACTGGGTTTTAAACAGCCAATAGCTCATGCTGTAGAAGTTGTCAGAGTCACTCTCACCCATAGCTCTTTATCTGATATTTGTTTGAACTACCATAACATTGCAAGCCTCAACGAAGAAGTATCATAAGCTATTTTAACAATTTTATTTGAGAACTCATCAAACTGCCATCCTTATAATTTGCTTGTTCAATGGACAATTACATGTACAACTTAAAAAGATTGAATTAAGTATGGCACGCCAGCTGAATGGGTGCTGGTAAGGATGCGATCCAGTTTGTGTTATACCTGCCAATTATATCTGCTTCATTGTTTCTAAAGCCTCTTCAATAAATCTATTTTTGCACATATTCTGTAATCATTGCAATCCTTGAGGTGATGTCCCTCTGAAGTGTCTATCAGGAAGTTCCAATGCTCATCATCATAGCATATGTAATGTAATTGATTATCGTAAACTTACAGGAGAGGGCCCCAACAGAACCCTCACTGCTTCATAAAAGAAACATATTATGATATTTAAAAACAAAGCCACCTATTATACTACAAATAGCATTGCCTATTATAATATTAATATCATTAGTCATTACAAAAGCAAGCTTGGATGGATTTATCCCCCTGTACAAAGCCCAATAGTCAACTCTACTCTTGGTAGGTGGATCATATGCTTTCAAATCCATCAAGTTGTTTACCAGGATATTAAAATCCTACCCCTCAAACGACTACACCTACTTTCTGTACTTAGTAAACAGTTGATTGAAAAAAAAAAAGTGATTGTCAATTTTTCTACGACTCTGTAGGCAAGACTACAGTTAGTAACCTCATCTCCTCATATATGTATACCAAGAAACCTTGGAATAGTATATGGGCATATATTTACCATCTGAGACACCTAGCTGGATGCATTGTATTTTGGCAGTCAATTCTCATGATAATAGACTGTCAGAATATAGAATTACATTATACTTAAATATTCACAATCAAGCATTTGCAGAAGTATAAAGGGTTTAACATTTCATAAATCACATTCAAAGATGGATTTTATGTAATCTGGACCATCAATAGGTTATCATGCACCTGTATTACATCAAAAATGAAAAGCAAGATTTAACCATCAACACGTAGAGGCCATGTAGCCATATAGACTAAACAACAATCACTGTTTGCTTAATGTCATTCTTGTTCTTTATTAGAATTGCTAGTGAGTTCCAATTTGATATGCTAGATTCCAATTAGGTAACAATTTAATAAGTCAACGTAGTGCAGAGTCCAGACTAAGAAAATTCCTACATGAGAAAACACAAAATGGATACAAGTGCCACGTACAATAGAACCCTACCCTATATCTATTAGCATGTTGTTTATGAGCACCAATAGATTATGTTTGTGGGAAATTCTGATTCAGCAAATTCCCAATCAGATGCCAAGTGTCCACAAATTTCACAGAAAGTAATCCTATTGGAATATAATGCTTGCCAAATGTGCTTAATGTTATTAGTGAAAGTGTTATAAACAAATGTCGCATTAATTATAATTCAGGCCATTCATGACCAATGCGACCCTGTCAAGGTTAGAAATAATAATAATAATATCCTGTTACAATGAGAAGAAGAATATTTAGATTGTGTTACGTCTTATATGATGTAACTGAATACATATATATGGCTGATAATCTTATTACAAGCTATGTTTGAATTTGATAATGTTAAATTATTTAATCGACATTATTAATTGAAACCTAATATAGTCAATTAGTGTTTAAGATAAACATAAATTATTGTTCCAAATGGCTTCTTGTGATAACTATTGAGAAGGTGGTGGCCTTTGTCTACTCTTGGTGCTAAATTATGATAATTTTGGTCCCTATGCTTATTATGGGATGAAGAATATTTGCTATTCAATAATCCATGGTATTATTATTATTATTATTATTATTTTTATTATTATTATTTCAAGACGAAAGAGATGTTTAGTTAAATGCCCAATTAAATTAGAATTTTAGAATAATGTTATTATTCATTGTTATTCGTAATTATACATCGTTATTCGATTATTGATTTAAAATAAACATTATTGTTAGAATCATAATTGTTGTATTTATTTAATGTGGTTAAATGAGAACCGACATGAATACATAATAATGTAGATAAAATTTAATCTAGTTTGATTTGATTTTGAAAAGATCTTTTATAATGATTGGGTTAAGATTGGAATTAGGTGAAATAACAATGTATTTGAAAATCTGGACTTATAAGTAAAACTTATAGGTAACTGAATAACTAAGGGATTGAATTGCTCTAGTAAGAAGAATTTATGTGGTCAATGAGTTGATTAGTGGAAACCCCATATTGCAAGTAAATATTTCAGGTGAGTTGGTCTATTTGAAGGAGTTGTGCTTTTAAGAGTAAATGTTAATGTGGGATTATTGTGTTACAGTGGTGTCTAGTAGAAGTTGATTCCAGAGGCTAGGAAAGGTAGTTGTGGGTTTGACCCTTGTGATATGGCAATCTTGTTATAGGAAGAACTTATTTTGGTTTATGTGATTATGATGACTGTGCAAGAAGGATAATGCCTTGCTTAGTATACCTACTCTTGTTGTTATGTCTTGAATCCATGTTGTTGAGCTCTTCTTGAAGGTTGTGGTCCCATATTGTATTGAGCTTGTTTTAAAATTCTATGTTGGGTTGTGTAAAGGATTAATTTTGGGAGCAAGAGGACCCATGCCTTGCTCTGGTGTTATTATGTTGTGATTGGTTGCAAGATGGTTGATGCCTTGCATTGTTATGTATATTTGCTGTTATGATGATAGTTGTTATGTTTGATGGATAGGGTTTCCTAGGTGTGGATAGGGGAGTGGCTTCCAATGTGGGGCCAGTACCCAAAGTGGCTGCCAGGGTAACCCATTGGGAGTTGGTAATCAAGTTATAACCTAATAATTAATCTAGGGGTTAGGTAGTTTTCACACTAACAAGATAATTGGATGCCTCACTCATGCCTGTAGTGCTCGTTCAGGCTAAGGATGAGATGAGAAGGCCGTGGTTGGCAAAATCAACTTCCTTGTCCTCATGAAAGGAATGTTGATTCCGCATGTGTCACCCTATGGGGCCGGCGTCTAGTGAGAGACTGTCAAGGTAACCATAGATGGGGGCCGGTGCCTAGCGAGAGACTATCAGGGTAACCCATGGATGGGGGCCGGCTTCTAGCTAGAGGCTGTCAGGGTAACCCATGTTAGGGACATGCGATGACACTCTCCCTACTACAACCTAGTATTCCCTAGTTGTACTTTCCCCATGTGTTAAGTGTTGCCTTTGGAAGTACTGTTGTGTTGTTTATGATATTAACTTGTGTGGTTGGAAGTCATGTGTTGTCTTTGTTCTTATAGTCCTCTGTCTACCTGACTGTCTGTTGTAGTGGGACCTTATGTTATCTCCTAGCTCGGGGGGTGGACCTCAGGGTTCCACATGGTCGGGTGGAAGAGCTTTTATCCATTGTTTTTTTTCCTTGCTAATGTTCGTGAGTGAGGAGGATATATCTTGTGTATCAGACATCAGATCTTGTACCTGTTTATGAAGACAGTTATTATGCTCATGTACTAGCCTTGTGTACCAGTCATATCATATTGTATGTATTCAGTTGTAACCGGGATAGTGATAATGTGAACTACATAATGATGTACTCATATGTATAGTCTTTTGCATATGTATATGTAACCTTGATCAAGTTGATTATCTAATTGATGTCATGAAATGGAGATGTATATGTTTAATCAGTAGTGCAATAGATTTAGAATGATCTGCTGATGTTAGTTAATAATGTATGTTAAATTATGTTGATTAAATATGTCAAGTGATGCACCCATGGAACCTTAGAAGACAAGTTGTTAGATTAATGATGTGTATTGATTGTTACTTTGTTATCTTATAAAAAAAATAATATTCCGCATTGCATAGCATAGATGTGTTGTTTTCTAAGGTGTTCATGGCGGGGCGTTACACAAAATATAATAAAAAAATATATAAAAAGCAAAGTAGAGAACTTGTAAAAATAAACATGTACAAAAACATGGAAAATAAGCATGACAAAAAAAACTTAAACCTCTAGGTTAGTAAAATAGAAATCATGGAGAAGCAAATTAAATAAGTTAGAAAATAAGAGTTTGGGGAAAATAACCTTCCCACTTGGGGAAGGGATTTTTCCTCATCCTTTGCAACTTGCTTCCAACCTGCCAATTCAAACAAACCATAACTTGTGAGTCCTTTTAGGGGCAACCAATTGCTTTATAACAAGAAAATAGGGTTGATTGGTTGCCCTAATATTAGGTACTTTAAATTTGGAGTTAATATAATTAATCTTGTTTAGTGACTATTTAATATTTGCTATGGTCCTATGTTATGTGTTTGATTTAATTTAATGTTTTAGACCATGGACCTAGTGGCCTTAGAGAGGCATTATGCTGTTAAATTTTCCTGAGGCATAGAATTAAATTATGGTGAAGTGGTTAGTGTGTGTGGGAGATTTGATTGGTATTTTAAGTAATTTATTTATTTAATGATTTTTGTATTTAATTGATTAAGTCAAGACTTTATTAGTTGCACATTATTTTAGAGGCCCAGTAGTTGTAACATTGGTTTTAAAAATTTTGATTTCTTAATCATATTGAAACTCATTAGTTGACTTTTAATCTTGGCCTAGGGTTTAAACCTTAAGTAGAAGAACTTGGTAGAGTAGACCAAGGGTTGCCTCTAGAAGGAGATCTTCCCTTTTGGCGACGCACGATGCAACACCTAACCTGTTAGATTAACCCCCATTGTGACAGGACATGAATGGATTTTCACATCTCCGTGTCTTCATAGACTTTATCCTTGTCTCATTGTGGCATGATTAGTGTTGTTACACTTGCAAAAATGTTAATTGCGCTTGTCGTCAAGCGCACATGATGCGTGCGAGGGGGTTTTGGCATCGGGTGGGATTTTTTTTATATCTCATGTCATGACCACATGACGAATGTTGGCATGACATGTGGATATCGTGTCATGACCACATGAAAAATGTGGGCATTACATTTGGTATCAGAGCCCATGTTTCAAACACTGGGATCTCTGGGTGTGTACATTTGTTATGTTGGGCCAATTGTTGGTTGTGCATACTTGTTTTGCGTGTCTAACTCTAGCTTGTGTAGCAATGAGTTCATAGGACACCTTGCATGGGAACGACTTGTTCCCTTGATTTTGCTTCCGCTAACCCCCATGTACGACTTGGTGTCATAGGTACTTGGGGAGTGTATTCTTGATGAATAGGGTAATTGAAGGACCATGCTAGTCTTGAATTCGAGAGTTAGTCAACTTCTTCATAATGTCATCCTAAAAGGATGCTAATTGTTTGAGTTTTGTTAGGTGTTTCATTCTAGTCAATCCTTGCTCCTTATCCTAGTTGATGGTGCTTTTCATCCTTCTTTAGGGATCGCGCCAACCTATTGTAGGTCGCACCCTTGGAAAGGTGTAATTGTGGTAAAATTTTTATTCTTATGGCTACCTTGTAGGATTGTCTTAGTAAATGTTGAGTGGCACATTGCAAGTCATGAGTGCCATTGCGTCATTTGAGACTTCTCCCTTTTCTAAGAATGTGAGTTGTGTTTATCCTACCAAGTTGGAGGGAAGAAATGTAATAAAGTGGTACGCTATCTTGGATAAAGACTCATGTACCCTATTTCATTTATTCTCCACCTTGTGTCGTTCAGTTAACCTTTGTATCGTGGGGTAAGTTGTGTCTTGTTTAGTAGATCCCCTATTGGGATGCGAAGAAGTTGTAGTTCTATAGTGGTCCTTTGCCTTGATATAGGATTAAGTGACCCTAATGGGTAGTTGTCATTTGAAGAGTGAAAAGAGGATAAAATGGTATATTCTCTTGGAAGAGTCACTTGGTACTCTCATCTTGAGGATGGAGTAGTGGACATTAAAAGAGTATGGCATGTAAGGCCTTTTATGGCTATCTTCTTAGGTATGCCTTTTGGGTTAAATGAAAGGATAAGTAGTGGCTTTGAGGACCACTTCGTGGTCGCGAGTCTTGTGACACTTGTGCCACGTCAGGTTATCTCTTTGTAGCTTATTGGTGTCTAGTGGATTTTAGGCTATGCACTGCCTTCACATTAATTTGTAATGTGATTCATTCACTTATAGTATGGTAGCTCGTTGGTCGGTGGTTTAATGGTGGTGTGAGTGCATGATGTTGAACTGTTTTATGATAGTCGAGGAGTAAGATCTAGTTGTAGGTGTAATTCCCTTTTTTTTGCTTATTAAATAGTAACCCAAGTGCAACTTGATCCTTTCCTTGCCACCTTGTTTCATTGGCTTTTTTTTTACCTTTATGTCTTGATAGGGTAGCGAGTTCCCCTTGGGAGTAACGTATGTCCTTATGCTTAGAAGGCTATAGTGGAGCCTTGTGATGGTCGTAAGTAAAGAAAGTTAAGATTTAGTTATGTTTGCCCTCTTGGTTTATGGTGAAAACCCTCTAGTAGTGCTTCTTGTCTTGTAGTATGGGAGGACGCATGAGATGCTTAAGGTGATTATATAGTGATGCAACAAGATAGTTAGAGTGTCAACTCTTCTATCTTGAGTCTTTTAGTTGTTGTCTTTTGGTAAGTCACGGGATGAGTCCTTGGTGCAACTGATTGCACGATTCCTCAAAGATGACCCTAATATATGGAAGGATAATATTTTATCGAATGCTATAATTCTAGGTGTTGAATTGTTTTAAGGATTCACACACCTTGCTATAGGGTAATGAAGGTGATTAGTCACTTGATTGGTTATCTTGGAAGTGTTTGGGATTTTAAGGGTCTGTTGGGAAGTTGAGTTCATTTTGCGAGTAATAGTAAAATGGTAATGATACCTTTTGGTTGTTTGTGGTTAAGTGTTGAGATCGACATAGATGTTTTCGTTGGGTCATTTTTAGGCATTATTAAGGCCTTGGCTTCGAAATTGAGTATAGTTTGTGAATGCCTTGGTTGGGGTTCTCCAACCTTGTCTCTCTAAACTTTGTATTGGGATAGTTGACGTGATGTTAGCCACAACTAGGGTTGGTTTGGCGTAGCCCCCACTCTAGTATCTTGGTACCTTAAGCAAGATTATTGTTGAATTTATGAATTGCCTAGTGTGATTATAATTCTATGGAAGTAAGTTAGTGTTTTTCAGTTGGCCTTGGTAGTAGCCATGAATATGTTGGTATGTGTTCCTTCTAGGAAGTATGAAAGGCCCTACTTCGAAGGTGACTCTAGGGATACTTGAATTTTGGTAGTCTTTTCCAAGCATGTCCTAGGTTTCCTAGAAGTTGTGGGTGTACATTTTGTTGGGGTGTTTCATGACCTTAGTTGAGAATGTGACCACTATTCCTCTCCTCTCTTATGTAACTATGATATATACATGCGATGTTGTAATGTGCAATTTTGGTTAAATTGTTGAAGATAATTATCTACTTATTGATGAAATTTTATTGTTTTCAAAACCAATAGTATTGAGTTTCTTCACTTGGGCTACTTAGCCGACTTATAGTCCTCTTACCTCAAGGACTTGTTTAATCGTATTTTGATTTAAATTTTGAATGTTGAATTTGGCGCCACTTTTGAACTTGACTTAACTTTTTGAATATGATTTATCTTTTGAAATTTACCTTTTAAATTTTAATTCTTTTAAATTTTATTCGTTAAATTTGATTTAAAGAGCTTATCTTTTGAAAGCTTGTTCTTTTGAGGATTTCCTTATTGTTTTTGCTACTAGTACATGTGTAGTGTTGTGACTTATGTAACCTACTCTACCCATAAGGGGTACTTGGTGAGAGGAAATGGGAATAGTTGGTCTTGGGTTGAGGTCGTAAGGTTGAGGATTGTTGTGTGGATCAATAGTGGTGGATCAAAATTCCTTGTTGATCTTAAGTTGTGTTGAGTAATACTTTGGTGCTTTCCCTTTTTGGGAGGCTGAATCTTTAAGATAACAATAGATGAATGCTAGAGAGGTTCGAAGGAGTAATCAGGTTGGTAAACTTTGAGACCCTCCTGTTGTTCTGTGGACCCACTATCCTAGTGGTAATGTCTCCCTTGTTTAAAAGGCTTTGTGTTTGATCCTATCGATTTGAAGTTGAACTGCAATTTTTGTAGTGGTACAGGTGTTTAGTTTTCTTTCCTTGGCACTAGGGGCACATGGGCATGTTTGGTTCCTACCTATTCTGCAAGTTAACCTTGGCAGTCTAGTGAGGACCTATTGATAGAAGAGGCAGTCAAGACTTGTGAGTCTCGTGCATTTTTGCTTGAATCTTAAGTGTTTTAGCTTGGCATCGGTGGTGAGTTGAGTGAGTTGCAAGTTTGGGGTTATGATCGGTATGATAATGATGACTAGTTGGTTTGCCCAAACTTCTTTTTGGTTGTTTGATGTTAATTAAGTTATTTTGGTTGACTAAGAGAGGTTAGGAATCTAATTCTGATAGTTAGTGTTTAGAAAGGCCTCTCTTGGTGCTAACCTTCTTGGTGTGTCCTCATCCTTCATGACCTTGAGTTACTTGTTGGTCTATCTTAGGGCATCTAATGCTCTTATGTCTTTTTGTGCTCGTAAAGTCTTTGGAGTATGTGTAGCTTTTAGATTCTTGACTCCTCCTAGTCAGGGGAGGGTATTATCTAGATTATTGCTATGTGATTACTTATTAGATCCTAATTGTTTTCTCACTTTTGTTTTTAGAAATCATTGTTAGTGCACTACCGTGTTGGACTGGCTTGTTGGTGGGATTGCCCTACCTTACATCTGTGTCAACTTCCAGGAGGAAGTTTAGCTCTAGGGGAGGAGGATGTGAGGCCCACCCTTGTGTGACTGGATTAGTTGCACTATTAGACCATGTTGTTTTCTTCACCCAATATAAGGGTTCAGTTTGTGGAATTGTGACCCTATCTAAGAGACATTTTAGTGTTGTTGTGGATCTTTTGTATAAGGTGGTTGTATTAATTTGTGGTGCATAGGTAATGCACACCCTAGCTAGGATTGATTGGAATATCTCATATTTGTGCTTGAACTGGATCCTTTAGTGTTATAATGCGAGGCTAACTTATGTTGCACTTCTCGTTTAGTTTATGAGACTTGTTGTTCAGATTATATTTGACATGTGGTCATTGTGACGACTTTTGATCCCTTCTATTTGGACATTTGATAGTTTTATCTTGTGCTTGATTAGATAGATGAGTTATTGTAGGATGATGCTATATCTTACATACTTGATTACATTATGAATTCTATGATGTTGAATGTGTTATTATAATTGATGCAACTGAAACGGTTTAGTTAGCTGATCAAATTGATGAAATACTAGGTGATTTATGATCTTGATTGTGTGATTTGAAATACGATTGATTTGGGAATCAAGTGAATGTTATCATGTGATATTTATGAGTGTATGATGTGTGTGCTTCCTATTCTTGTTGCTTCGACTATCTGGATTTATATACTCCATGTGGATACTAATGTGAGTTGTAGTGTGTAGACTAATTCCATTGCCAAAGGAAATTGGAGGTCCACGACCCTACCCATGTTTAAAAATCAGTGATTCTCAACCAAGTTCCTTCCAAGGACTATGGTGTTGTTTGATTTTAATTGCATGATTAAAATGATGAAATTTTTGTAAGATTTCACTTTGTTGTTGATCACCTTGAAGGTTTGTAATGTTGTAATTTTATTGGTTTGCACAAATTTCGTGCTAAATGCTTATGGGCCTTTTTAAAGTGGATTTTTGAGCCCCCTTCTGTTAATTATGGTTAATTAATGACCCTAGGTCATACCCCTAGGGTCTAGGGTCATTTCTAGCATGTTAACTCTTGATGTAACCGTTGTTTGGTCACCTTAACTTACCCCTAAAGTAAAGTGACGAGATTGGGAGATGTGAAAGGTGGGTGGCAAGTCACCATCCCACCTTAATTAGCCCCACTCACCTAGGGTAAGGTTACCCTTGTCCTTGAGTGCTTTGGAAGCTTCCAAAGCCTTCATATGTGTGAGACCTCTTCCCTATGCTCTCACACATGTGTGAGAGCATTTGTGGGAGAGTGTGTAGCATAGTTGAATGGGAAGGTGACAAGTGTCACCTTCTCATTCATCAAGGCTTGTGGGAAAAGCCTATTTAACTCCCTCTTGTTGAAGGGAAAGAGGTTCTTTGTTTTTGCATTTTTTTTTATTTCTTTTCTTGTTGGGAGAGTTTTCTTTGGGTTTTGGACTTGGAAAAATAGTAGAAGCTTGGAGATAGAGGCTATTGTGGAGCTCTTCTTCAACACTTCTAACCATGGAAAGCTTGAGAGATAGACTCTCAAGCCTATTAGCTTATTAGTTCATGCTTTCATTAGTTTTCTTTGTGTTGTTGCATATATTGGTTGTTATGTGTTTTGTGAGTGTATTTCACGTTGTTTCTTGTTTTGGGATGGGTTGTTTATGGCAAATGCTCACCACTTGTGTGGAAGAAGCTTGCCTTGTATTGGGTTTGGAGAGAGGTGAGAACCTCCTTAGGGAAAGTGCATTCCTTGAGAGGAGTTGTTTTGGCTTAAGGCCTTATTTTGAGGTTGTGGTTATGTGAGAGAGGCAAGAGTGCCCTCCTTGTGAATATGGAAATGATAAAATGGTTAAGTTCATAATATGAGTTGATATTGAAGAGAAAATGGTTAAATGGAGATATGAGAAAGTAGTGTTGGAAGGAGTAAGTTGTGTTTGAAGTCTTTCCCCTTGAGGAGAGTAGTCCACTCTCTCCCCCTTGTCTCAAATCCATGGTTATGGATTTTGTGTTGTGGTATCCCTTTGGTGGGTGTTGGAGTGTTTTTGATGAGTGCTTGCTTGTAGTGTCTATGTGAAACCTTGGTAGCCTAGTGGGCCTCCTAGCTTGGGGGTGGATTGATAGCAAGCCTAGGATGGGAGGTGAGCAATCCCTTGGCATTGGAACTTTGTTGTGTATTATGGATTTTGCGGGTTTTGGGATAAATGAAGAGGATGATGGAGAAAAGTCTCCTCGAGTTATTTGTGTTGCTTGAGAAAAATATTCATCTTAATGTAAGGCTATGTGTAAAGCCTTGAGCATTGAGTGCTCTTGTAAAAGGGAAGGGATGAATGTGTTATCTCATTGTAATGTTAAGTTGCTATTCATGAATTGAAGGATGTGAATGTATAATGAAAGATGAAAAGGGTATAAAGTATTGTTTTATTTAACATTGTGTTGATTTGAGAAGAAAAGAGAAAAATAGTTTATCATGCATATCCCTCTCCCCTACACCTTTTCTTATTCATGGGAATAAAATTAACCATTGGTGGTGTGACTAATGCTTTTGAATTTATTAGTATACTATAAAGCTCCTCCTATTGACATTTGGAAACAAATGGATGAGTTTACTTTCAAAGGAATCTATTGCTATAAAAGAAATATATATTTTTAGTTTTATAACAAAAAAAAAATTGGAAACCTATGGTTGCTGATACTTTCTTTAAAAAAAAAAGAAAGAGAGAGTAGGAAAAGTTTATCTATGCCTATCTTAATACTCTTATGGAGGTTATTTATATAAATATATATTTATATATATTATAACTTGTTTTAATTTATAGTTGTCTATTTTTTTTATTTAAAAAAAAAACATAGTGGTTATAATAATAAATAGTATATATAAATATATATTATTATTATTATACATTAGTATTGTTTAAGTGTTAATGTTAAATTTAAAGAAGTAAGACTTTTAGATTGCAAAGGAATTGCAGTTAATTGTTTTAGGGTTGCAAAAAAATAAAGAAAGGCATCCTTGTTTTTTGTTGAAGGCCTTCGACCTTTTCTCAAGGTAGAGTTGGGGTGCAAGGACTAGCTCTGTGGGTAGGCAGGAGCCTTCCTTCGATGCAGCTATGGCCTGTGTAGGGCGCGGCCTGGCCAACCCCTTCACCCTCTTGGAATGCTTTTGCCCTTATTTTTCTTAAATGCTTCTGCATTTTTTTAGTCGGCCTTTTAAGCAACAAACCCTCCTCTGCCTTCTTGCATAGTCCCTGTTTAAACAAAAACATTCAGCCTTCAGTAATAAATAAACCCTAGTTCATATAAAATGAAATAGTTAATAATTGTGCCTCTGTATATTTTGGAACCCTTTGTTTAGTAAAGTTTGCCAACATTTTATCATTCGGCCTTGCAATAAATATTAGCCACTATTATTTTATATTTATAATCTCTTCAACAATTTTGTTGTTAATGTTTGGTATATATACACACACATCATACTATTTTTTTTTTGCACAATATTTTCTTTATATCATGGTATGCTCGTGATATTAAATAAATATGTTTATAGGCATTCTTTCTATTTATTTAAAACAACAGATTATAACATTATTCCTTGTATATATATATGAATAAAATAAAATAAAATAATATAAACCTCTCTATGTAAATGAGAGTAGATTTTATTTGAAAACAAATAGATTATATTAAAGAGCTATTTTGTTTTCATGTTAAACTTAAACAATACACTTTTGCTTATGGAAATGGAAAACTAGATTTTTAGAACTAAGAGAAATGTTAAAAAAAAACAAAATATAATAAAAATATATATAAAAAGCAAAGTAGAGAACTTGTAAAAATAAACTTGTAGAAAAACATGGAAAAGAAGCATGATAGAAAAAACTTAAACCTCTAGGTTAGTAAAATAGAAATCATGGAGAAGCAAATTAAATTAGTTAGAAAATAAGAGTTTGGGGAAAATAACCTTCCCCCTTGGGGAAGGGAGTTTTCCTCATCCTTTGCAACTTGCTCCCAACTTGCCAATCCAAACAAACCACAACTTGTGAGTCCTTTTAGGGGCAACCAATGGCTTTATAACAAGAAAATAGGGTTGATTGGTTGCCCTAATATTAGGTACTTTAATTTTGGAGTTAATTTAATTAATCTTGTTTAGTGATTGTTTAATATTTTCTATGGTCCTATGTTATGTGTTTGATTTAATTTAATGTTTTAGACCATGGACCTAGTGGCCTTAGAGAGGCGTTATGTTGTTAAATTTTCTTGAGGCATAGGAATAAATTGTGGTGAAGTGGTCAGTGTGTGTGGGAGATTTGATTGGTATTTCAAGTAATTTATTTATTTAATGCTTTTTTATTTAATTGATTAAGTCAAGACTTTAGTTGTTGCACATTATTTTAGAAGACCAGTAGTTGTAACATTGGTTTTAAACATTCTGATTTCTTAATCGTATTGAAACTCATTAGTTGTCTTTTAATATTGGTCTAGGGTTTAAACCTTAAACGGAAGAAGAAATTGGTAGTGTAGACCAAGGGCTACCTCTAGAAGGAGATCTTCCCTTTTGGCGATGCACGATGCGATGCTTAACTTGTTAGGTTATCCCCCGTTTTGATAGGACATGAAAAAATTTTCACGTTTCCATGTCTTCATAGACTTTATCATCGTCTCATTGTGGCATGATTAGTATTTTTACACTTGCAACAATGTTAAGTGTGCTTGTCATCAAGCACGCATGATGCGTGAGAGGGGGTTCTGGCATCGGGTGGGTTTTTTTTTATATCTTGTGACATGACCACATGACGAAAGTGGGCATGACATGTGGATATCATGTCATGACCACATGACGAAAGTGGGCATGATATGTGGATATCATGTCATGACCACATGATGAATGTGGGCATGACATGTGGATATCATGTCATGACCACCTGGCAAATGTGGGCATGACACCTTCTCACCTCAACAAGAGGGAGATAAATAGGTCTCAAAAAACATCCCAATGAATGAGGAGGTGACACTTGTCAACTTCTCATTCACTCTCTCAAGAACATCTCTCCACATTTGCTCTCACACATGTGTGAGATATTGAGTAGGGAGGTGACACCTATCATCCTCTCATTCCTCCTCAAGAGTAAACCTCCCCACAAATGTCCTCACACATGCGTGAGTCATTGGGAAAAGGGGAGTACTTAGGGTTCTCTTCCCAAAGGCTCTTTCAATGTGTGATCACACAGGTGAGACCTTTGGGATTCCTCCAAGCCCATTCATGAACCTAGGGTAGTGGGATTGGGATGTGACAAGTCACTCATCCCTCATCCCAAAACCTTAAATCGTCACTTAACTCCCATGGTCAATTAGAGTTGTCAAATATGAGTTAAAACTCATGATTTGGGGTCTAAATGGTATCTAACCCATAGGTACTTGACCTAGGGCCCTTAAAAACATTAAATAAACATAAAAAATCTCAAAAATCAACATTTAAATAGCCCCTAAAACCCATGAACGAAAATGGACACATGGATGATACTCATTATCCACCTCATCCTAAGTCAACCTTAGGAGACTAAAATAAAACAAAACAAATCATTAACACATTAACATTAATTCTCAAACAACATAAATCCTTAGTCCACCTCAGGGACTAGGTAGGCATCATAGGGATTATTAACTGGGGTTACTTGTGAGATCTCTAATTTCCATTGGCCATGGAATTAACCTGCACATTTACACACACATCAATAGGATCAAAGTATAACATAGCCGAAGCAACTTGAATTATAGACACACGAAGTCGCACAAGTACATATATTTCCATTAGATCAATTCCATAAGACATGGTATCATTTACAATATTTTCAAATCAATTCTCTTTCAAATCAACATAGCCCCGATCATGCAAATCATAATTCAATATACTAATCCATTTACTTAAAATACCTCATTTTTTAATTCAATTGCATCATGTAATTCAAGACATTCATTGTCATAGAAAACTAGAATATACTCTAAGAAAGTTTAGATAAATCATCTACATTATAACGACACATCTATCTACTCAAATCACAACATAATATTGTCAAATGTCTAGTGGATAGGATCAACAATCCACAATAATATACAATGTCAACATATAAACCCATAGATAATAAGTCTAATAGGTTGAATCAAGAGGTGTAATAAGGGTTGGCCTCACATCCCCCCCCCCCCCTAAGACTAAACTTCCTCCTGGAAGTTAACAAAGAGGTAAGGTAAGGAAACCCACCTTCAAGCCATACCAACATGGTGGTGAAATCAAAATAATTCCTTAAACAACTAGTAAGAAAACAATTAGGTACTTAATAAAGTAATCACTAAAACAAATTAATCTAGACGATACCCTCCTCCATGATAGGAGACACCAAGTACCAAAGAACAATACTCTCACCAAGTAAATTTACTAGCATTTCAAAATACAAGGGGCATTAGATGTCCTAAAATAAATCACCAAGTATCATAAGGTCATAAAAGATGAAGTCACACCAAAGAAGGTTAGAACCACTAGGACATTTTGTTATTACTAACTAAATTTACCATAATCCTAACCTCTCTTAGCCATCTGAAATTAACTTAGACTAAAGTACACATAGTCAAAATAAAGTTTGGACAACCTTACTAGTTGTCAATTATCAAACTCGATCATAGCCCCAAACAGACACTTAACTCACCATACCACCAATGCTATGTTATAACACTTTAGATTCCATGCAATACACACAAGACTCACAAGTCTCGACTGCCTCTTCTATCAACATGTCTTCACTAGACTGTCAAGGTTGAACTTACGGTAAAAGATAAGAACCATAACACGTCTATGCATTCCTTGCATCAAGGAATGAAAAACTAAACATCCACGTCACTACAAAACTCAAGATTCAACTTCTAATCGATCAAAGAATTCAAAAATCCTTTAACACAAGGGAGCCAATATCACGAGGATTGTGGGTCCACACAATAATAGGATGATCTCCGGGTTTCCCATCATGACCACCCCTTTGGACTTTTATAACACTCTTCTCTTTTTAGATTATAAGATTTAGCCTCCTAAAAAGGAAGGTTCAAGAGGAATACTCAACTGTAGACTCACGAACAAAAAGGAATTCCAACCAACCTTTACTGACTTGATTTACAATTCTCAACCTTACGATATCATAACCAAGACAAACTATTCCCATTTTGCTCTCACCAAATACCCCTTATGGGTAGGGTAGATCACATAAGTCACATCACTACACATTTGCCAGTAGTAGAAACAATGAGAAAATCCTCAAAATAATAAGCTTGCAAAAGATAAGATTTTAAATCAAATTTAACAAACAAAATTCAAAAGAATAAAATTCAAAAGATAAATCAAATTCAAAGTGGTGCCAAAATTCATTTTTTAAGATTTAAATCAAAATATGATTAAACAAGTCCTTGAATTAAGAGGACTATAAGAAAGTAAATCAGCTAAGTAGCCCAAGAAAAGAATTTCAATACTATTAGTTTTGCAATCAATAAAATTTCATCAATAAATAAATACCAAAATTGCACATTACAACATCGTACGTATATAACATAGTAACAAAAAGGGAGAAGAGGAATAGTGGTCACCTTCTATACTAAGGTCATGAAACATCTCATCTAAATGAATACCCACATGTTCTATGCAAACCAGGACATGCTTGGAAATGATTGCCAAAGTCACGTATCCTAAAGAGTCACATTCATAAAAGTACCTTCGGTTCTTCCTAGCAAGGAACACATACCAACTCCCTCAAGGATACTACCAAACACCATCTCAAAATCTCCAACTCACTTCCATAATTTACATTTGCACAATGCAATTCATAAATACAACTAATCTCACTCAAGATACCAAGATACTAGAGTGGGAACCATTCCATACCAACCCTAGTCGTGACTAACATCACGTCAACTATCCTATCACAAATTCCATGTGACAATGTTGTAAAACACCCAACCAAAGTGTTTACAATTTAAACTCAAAGTTCCAAGACCATTGTCCTAATAATGCCCATAACCTTATATGATGCTAAGGATTCGATAAGGATAGAATTACAAGCCTGGTACCCATGGAGAATTAGGTACATGAAAAAGAATTTAAAGACATGCAGGGATCTCAATACATTTTCCTTCAATAGCACACCCAAATAAAATTCCAACAGGAACAACTATGCTAATCACACATGTCATCCACAACACTTCTCCACTAAATACCAATAGGTATAATTACCAAGCTTACTATTACTCACAAATCAAACTCAACTTCCTAACACATACTTTCAATCTCAGCCTCTTCCAAGATAACAATTAAAGTGGTTAAACACATTCCTTACCCTAAAGCAAGGTGTGTGAATCCCTATTTGATCCAACATCTAGAATTATTGCATTCTATAATATAATATCTTTAAATTTCATTTTGACCAACATTGTGGAAATGTGCAACCATATGCACAAGGAACTCATCTCGAGACCTTTCAAAAAGCCATCAAACCTAATGGTTCAAGGTAGAAGGGTTGACACTACAACTATCTTGTCGCATCAACTACTTAATCACCTTAAGTATCTCATGTGTTTTTCCATACTAAAAGACAAGGAGGCCCTACTAGAGAGTTTTCTGAACAACCCAAAAGGACAAGCATTTACCAAAACTTAACTTTCTTTACCATAACCTATCTCACCATCTCAAGGCTTCACTGCCGCCTTCTATGCATAGAGACATAACTTGCTCCAAAGTGTGATTCATCACCCTAACAAGACATAAATGTATGCAAATACCAACGAAACAAGGGAGATAAGGTATGGATCAAGTTTCTCTTAAGTTCTTATTTAATAAGCAACTAGGAAATTACACCCACAACTAGATCTTACTCCTCGACTATTATAACATGGTTCAAACACCACACAAATATACCATCTTTATACCACCCACTAAACAAGGCATCTTACTTTAAGAAAACACTACACGTTACAAAATAATGCTTATGAGCAGTGCATAGCTTTTATTAACTCTAGACACCCTTATGTTACAAGTAGATTATCTTGATGTGGCACAACAAATGTCACAAGATTCACAACAAGAAAGTGGCTCTCAAAGCCACTACTATCCTTCCACTTAACCTAGAAGGATACACAAGATGATAGCCCTATCAGGCCCCTTCACACTACTTACTCTTAAAAGTCAACTAAACCATCCTCAAGTCAAAGGTACCATAAACAACTCCTACAAGAGAATATATCATCTTTATCCTCTTCACTCTTCAAGTGACAATTGTCCATCAAGGTAACTTAACCCTATATATTAAGTCAATGGACACCTATAGATCTTCAACTTCTTCACAACTCAAACATGAGTCTACTAAATAAGATAGAAACTCACCCCACAATTCATAGGTTATCTAAACAATAACAAAGTGGAGGATAACATGATAGGGTACATATGTCTTTGTTTAAGGTTAGTGTACCATTTTAATAAATTTCTTTCTTCCTTCATGGTAGGGTAAACACATCTCAACATTCTTAGAAAAAGGTAAGTCTCATACGATGTGATAGTGCTCACAACTTGCAACATGCATTCATCATGTGACTCCAATTAGGTCTATCTTAGGGAGTTAGGAAAATTCATATATAAGGAGAGTCTCTACTCAAAATCAATGCCATATATAGTAGACAGATAACAAACTAGAAGCTAAACAACATGTTAATAAGAGGTATGGAACTTCTTAACAAGTTCATTGATTTTAAGGTGAATCATGTGTATAGGAAGGCTAATAAGTTAGTTGATAGAATCACCAATGTGGCCTTTGACATGAAGGATGAGTTATTGGTGAGCTCCTCTTTGAGAGATTGGTAGAGACTTATACCAGAGATGGAGGATCGATTATAGTAGGAGTCTAAGGATAATAGGAATTGTAATTCTTGATAAGGTCTAATGTCTTTAAGTTGTAACTGAAGCTTTCTAAGGTTAAGGGGTCTCCCCATCTTCCCATTGGCATCTTAGTAGAAGGTCTTAAATATGTGAAAGATAGTTAAGCATTTGATGTTAAGTGATGGATTTGAAAATGATAATCATGGGATATTCTTATCAAGGATCACACCATCTTGACATAATTTCAAATTATGAAGGGAGAAACTCGACGACAGAATTAGTACTCTAGCTATGTGGATCACTTGGAGCAATCCGACAACTCATGGGTGCATTAATTTCCATGAATGCCATGGACAAAGAGGATAAATGTGATGGTTTGGTTTGGAAGATTTCACAATGTATTATGGATTCCATAGTAAGCTTGATAGGCAGAAAGAGGCAGATGGCATTCATCGACGACATCTCTGATAAAAAACTAAAGAAGGTATTCAAGATTAAATCTCTAGTTGGATTGCAGATAATCAGATTGTGTTCATGAAATTGCCACATCGTTGATTCAATCGAAATGGAGGGGTAGTATTCATAAGATCCTTGATCTATTAGTTCTTGGTTTAGGTTTCCATCCTTCACAAGGGACCTAGCCATCAATATTGTCACCCTATAATGACCCATGGAACCCTTTTGTTATCTCTGCTATGGGCATGTGTGACGTAAAAAGAAGAAATGAGGAGAAGTGGGGTTTAGGTTTTCTAAAGATAGTTGTTGGGATTGGTGATTCAGTTGGGATAGACTAGTCAAACGAGATTGAGACAGAGAACTCTAGGGAAGAGACTGTGGAGGAGGAAGATGGCAGTATATATCTAAATTTTTATATAGTTTACAACATAGAAGAGTCAATTTATGAAATAAGTAAATAAGTTGTTTTATGTAAAAAGACATAGTAATATACGATAGGCCCTCAATTTGAGCAGCCTTTTTCAATATTTTTTTCTCATTTTATTTTACAGGGTATGGCTCCCTCAATGCCAAATTCAACCATATATATGTGTGTGTGTATGTATGTATGTATGTATATACATACATACATACATACATACATATATATATTGGTGGGATGAAACATTTTTTATTAGGATAGTTTCAACTCAAACCGATGTTGGGTGAGAAAGTTTCAATCGAAACTATAATTTATTTATTTATTTTCATTATGTAAAAATATATATTTTTACAACAAAGCAAAAAAAATCCTAGAGATAATTTTTTGGCTTAGAGCTCACATATTTTGAAGTAAAAATATAATTTATTTATTTTAATAAATGTAATATTTATTTTTATTTATTTACTTTTTGCATTGTATAAAAAAAATTAATTTTTAACAATGAATTGAAAGAAATATATCATAAATGAAGACTTTTCATTTCAAAAAACTACTAATGCTTGTTGTGTAACCATGTTAAATAAATACTTAAGAATCAGACAAATTAAAATTGTAGTTAAAATTAAATTTATTTGTTTTTTTTAATGCGAATGAGCCATGTGTACTCTTCTCTTATGTTATAAGGTGACCATGAGAATTAGAAATGGTTTAGTCACTTGTGTTTTACAAGTCCATCCATGTATTCTCTTTCCTCACATCATAAGGCAATCTTAGAAATTAGAAATGGTGTGGATTTTTTATTTTCTCTTTCTTAGGGGTTTAGTAACTTGGATTTCATCACCAAGTGTTGGGAAAATCCCGTGTTCAACATGGGCTATATAAATTCTAAGGAGGAGCTATCATTTTTGGCTAATCAGTTATGTGTTTTAAGCATATTGTGAAGTGAGGTGGTTTCATCCCACCAATACCCGAGTATCAGACAACACCCTTGTATCACAGATTTGGGTCTCACATTGACTAGATTAGGAAGCCATTGGCCATTTGTAACATGTGATGCACTAGTAAGTGGTTATCCCTAAGATGTTACTCACCCCTTACATTCTTGGAGATAAGATAGTGGGCTATAAGCACAATCTCAATCCTCCATAGTTAGCACTCTAAAACATTGGCTAAAACTATTACAAACAAGATCAATAAATTAGTAAGCTCATAGGCCAAACACTCCCACTTGAAATATACAGGTTGCTTTTGTGTTTCTTTGTCTTACTCCTTTGTATAAAACCCATGTAAAACTAAAAAACCAAAACCTAAAATCAAAGTTGAAACAAACTTTAAATGCCATCATGTATTTGTCAAGTTATTATTATTGATGTTTTAGTGAATAAATATCACTCGAACTCCTTTTTTCTTTTATAGGAGGAAAAGTACTAGGTAGGGATGACAAGATTTGAACCTGTGACATTTTGTACCCAAAACAAACACGCTACCAAGTTGCGCTACATCCCTTTTAATCATGAGTATTTTTATTCGATATTAAATGAAATTTATTTTATTTTCCACATTTATCTGCTTTGATTCCCATTTGGTTTCGTAAATAGACTGTATACACGGAAGGTATCATCTATAAGATGTCTATTTATTGACAGTACTTGATTAATATAACATTTTCTATTCCAGAAAAATCACCCGAATCCTTGTACAAATATATGTTTGCAGTTTTTTAATAGACTCATAAACTACTGGTGTAGTTGATCATATAATATATGCATCACGATTGAGAAGGAGAACTTATGAACAATGCAAGATATAAAAAAATATCTTTCCACAGCACTTGTGTTAACTACTTTATGGTTGGGATCTTTAGCCGGTTTATTGATTGAGATAAATTATTTTTTCACAAATGCCCTGACTTTTCCCTTTTTTTCATTTTAATTTTCCTCGCCTGCGAACCCGAAAGAAAAAAAATGATGTTAGATTTATTCACTCCTTTTCTTCTTGGATAAATAAAAAAAAGATTAGATTCAATCTCTTTAGAAAGGGGGAGGGGGTGAAGTTAGAATAAACAAAAAAATAGAAATCTAGATCCAAAAGTTACTCCCTCAAATAGTAAATTACTGAAAACTCCTAATTAAAGATTTTATTACGAGAATGAATTAAGTAATAAAATCTTTAATCATTCTTTGACAACTTCTATCCCTTTCTCTTTCTTCTCTTTTTTCCAAATTGAAAAGAAAAGAACTAGATACAATATCCAGAATAAGTTATATGGCCAAGGGTGGAAATGTAAGAGCAACAATTACTTTAGAATGTACTAGTTGTACCCAAGATAGTGTTGATAAAAAATCACCGGGTGTTTCGAGATATACAACTCAAAAAAATCGTCGCAATACTCCTCTTCGATTGGAATTGAAGAAATTTTGTCCTTATTGTTACAAGCATACCATTCACGGAGAAATAAAGAAATAGATTGAATCTACCATTCGTACCCAGGAATAGAAATATATCAAAGATATTTCTCTATCTTTGTATTTTAAAAAAAATATGTCATTGTCAATATTTCTTCTCGAAATATTTTGAAAAATAGTATTGGAAAGGTTCATGAAACAAACTATGAATAAATTGAAGCCATCTTTTTGGAATACATCTAAATCATCTTTTCATAAAACATCTAAGCCATCTTTTTGGAATAGATCTAAGCCATCTTTTCGGAATAGATCTAAGTGATTTTCTCCAAATAAGCAGTCTTTTCGGAAACGTTTATTGTCAATTTGGCCTGGAGAGCAAATCGATTATAAAAATATTAGCTTACTTAGTCGATTTATTAGAGAGCAACGAAAAATACTATCTCACTAAATGAATCAATTAACTTTGAAACAACAATGCTCAATAGCTAGGGCTATTAGACAAGCTCGTATTCTATCTTTGATCCCTTTTCTTTCTTTAAAATTAAAAGTAAAGAAATAAACTTGCTCCTGGATTGAATCAAAGCTGTTATATCTGACAAAGATAGCACAGATTTCTTGTTCTATAAATGAAAATAATTATGAAAAAATAGAGAATTTCATTATCCAAATGGATTTGTTCATCTCAAATTCATTTTTGTATTGTCTCTAGTTTCCCGGAGAATTTCTCTGGGAGATCGGATTTGACTATTTCATAATACAACAATATTTTCTAAGATCATAGAGAAGCAATTGTTATTTAATATAGCTATTTGCGCAATTGTAAGCAACTGCCTTTTACATAAAAATTCTATGAATTTATTATAGGAGACTCCATTAGCATGGGATGCTACATTAATCCGAGTAATCCACAAACGATGAAAATCTCTCTTTCACTTAATTCTATCTTGGTGAGCAGAAACTAAGGCTCTCATCTTCTGTTGGCTAGCAGTTCAAAAAAGTTTTGAATGGGCCCCCCGGGAGCCTGATACAAATGCAAGAATCTTTTTTCAACATTTTTGAGCTATATATCCATGTTTGACTCTGGTCATTGAAGTTGATTCTTCATAAATGACTAATCTATTTTTTGATCAATCATTTTTTTGTTTGGTTTATTAAGAATCAAACTGATTTTTCTAATGTATAAAATATAGATTCCAATGGCTTTTGCTATAGTAACCTTCCCAACCATAATTCCCTTCAGTTAGGTATCTTCCAAATAGGCAAGGGATTGGACCTTGCATTTAAGTAAGAAAAAAATATATCTATATATTTATTATGGATTTCCTCGTTCCTATAGTTCGATATCTAACGGTAAGGTCCTCTCTATACGCCAGAGCCCTAAAATATGAGATGAGTATTTGGTAACTTGTATAGTTTACCATCTTTAGCTCTACTCTCCCCACCCCTGAATTATAAAGTAAGAAATACTCTCATGATAAGATTTATAGATACAGTAACGACATGTAATTGTGAGAGTTGGCAAGGTAGTTGACCTTTTATCCATTCTTGCAGCAATATAAGCATAATCTTTATGCTTTTTAAATTTGCATTATTTCCTCACTCAATGGATTAATGACCATTCGCTACCAATGAGGAAGTGCTTTTCATCCCACATCAAGGTGATTGGATTTGCACCAATGGAAACCATAAATTTCATCCCCAGTAAGAGTAGATGATAGATCTGTACTTTTTCACAGAAGGAAAGTTCTTCTTGTTAGAGCAATTTCCTGGTCTGTTTCAGCTTCTGATCCAAACGAGTCGCACATACACCCTAGCACATACTCCTTTACGCTGAGGACATCCTTGAAGAACATAAGATTTTGTTCTATTTTCTATTGGCTGTCTCACGTTTCTAATAAGTTGTTGAATAGTCGGCACTTTGAATTCTATCTAAAATTGAATGGTTCGGATTGATCCTAACCAACGATATAAAGTATATATAAAGTGTATATATTAATTAGAAATAATGAATAAGTTAAGAAGAATAAATTTATTAAATAATTCTTTAAAGATAGACAATGGCATACATAAATGTGGAGATAAATACCATGCCATAAATGATCTCAATTCTCGTTCCTATAGTTGCGCTATCTAATTAGCGTGCCTAAAGTGCGATATCTAATTAACTTATAATAAATAAGTTAAGAAGAATAAATTTGTAATAATTTATATAATTAGATAGGAATCTTATTTATTTATTGGTAAAACTAATATGCATGAGATGGAAGTTAGGAGTTCTCTAATCAATAAAAGAAAATAACAAATTGTGTGGATTCAAAGAAAGAAATAAATGATCTGTGTATAATGCTAATTGACAGAAATAAATTATTATAAATATAATAAAGGTATGGTAAGTATAAATAAATTTTGATTGCGAGCAACCTATTCTATATTATTTTTATATATTATTATTTCTATATATTATAAATAATTAATATGCTTTTTAATATTACGAGCAATAATGAAACAAATCTTGTCAAAACTTGACAAAACTTGACAAATACATGATGACATTGTAATAATGATACATAGAGATATTGTGTTGCGTTGTTTACAAAACATGTTATGAGCAATAATGAAACAAAACTTGTCAAAACTTGATAAAACTTGACAAATACATGATGACATTCTAATAATGATAAATATTTTAACGTGGTTGCATGATATAATGTCATTTGGAAAACATTGATTTTATTGAATATCGATTATGTGATTAAGTATAATACATATGATGGAATGATTTA
Source organism: Cunninghamia lanceolata (assembly GCA_027924645.1). Classification (NCBI taxonomy): domain Eukaryota; kingdom Viridiplantae; phylum Streptophyta; class Pinopsida; order Cupressales; family Cupressaceae; genus Cunninghamia; species Cunninghamia lanceolata. The sequence continues at coordinate 6,131,277 of BSBN01000531.1, read as the reverse complement.
GCAATTTATGTTATGAGAATTTGATTTTTTATTCATAAGGTTTATGAATGGACTAATAATGCATTGATCATGATCTGGTGATTGCAAGTTATATGCAAGAAAACAGGTTTTTGATGACTCTCCGAAAAAGAGAGAGAGTATCTTCTAAGGAGAGGAGAATAGACCTTGGGTTACAAACGGTCATTTGCCAAATGAGTATAGTGTACAACAGTTAGTTAACTCTAGTCATATGAGGTATGTCATATTTTAATGGTTAATTTGTGGATCAACTCGATAGGTTGTCGATGTCTTTTAGAACCCTTTTGTGTTATGTTGCATCTATCTTTTCATTTTGAGAAAATGACGTTGTCGAGGAAGAATGTTAGTCATCTCTGACTAACATGACCTTCCATTGATCATGTTGTAAGTAGCTTTCATTTGCATCTTCAAGGCGTAGTTGGTTAAATTGTTGACATGATTATAGTTTTTAACGTTGCATGTTTCGTTCATGGAAAAATGAAATCAATGAGAAATAACGTGTGTTCGTGAAGGGGAGATGAACTCAACCCTATCACGTTTTACATAAGTCATTCATCACATTATTATATTACTATCTATTGAATTTATATATATGGTTTAAGACTATTATTCTTTTGGTTATTATTTTGGAAAATTTGTTAATCAGGGTTACTTATGGTTTAAAGTAATTAACCACCTTCTCTATTAATGAAGTTGTTACCTTGTAACCATTTTCAATATGTATCATTTATCCTTTTGAGAGCCATTGGTAATTAATACCATGATATCTATTAACCCACATGCTCTAAACTAACGGTGTCGCATAGACATGCTTAGTGGAGTCCTCATGACATAAATGAATTTGTTTTTCCAAACACTTAGTTTTGATTTAATGAAAACCATGAGATGTGTTCATTAGGGTGTCAGACTTTATGAAGAAAGTGGTATGTTCTACCACGTATTTTTCCCACATTGGCATGCTTGAGCCTCATAAGTTCTATTAAGTGGAGTTTCCATGATTTAAAAAGAGATATGTCTACAACTATTTTGGAGTGGAGAATTTATGACTGGTAATCATGGGCAAAGACGATGCTCAAACATAGTCGTAAGGACTATTTTGTAGGAGCTATTGAAGGCACTCATGTTGGAGATGCCATAGCCTTGATAAGGTCATGTAACTATTTTGGAGGTGGACCTGAATGAGGGTAGTTAGTCATGGCTATGGTAACGACTCATTATTGAGTCGTGTTGAATACTTTATAAAGAACGACTCTCTTTTTGAGTCAAGGACTATGGTAGCACTCTAAATTTGAAAGGAAAAGCTTGTGACTGTAGCTAACGAGTAGTACCAAAGGTGTATAACATAGGTAGAAGATTTGTCAAATAGTGGGGTAGCAAAGGCTCATGGTGGTCAAGTATGAACTGCCATAGGGTCTTCCAAAGCTTTTCTAAACCAGGTTCAATTCTTCACATGAAATTTCTGCATAGTTTTGCTGTACAAGTTTTAATGTTATTGTTTTCTTTCAAACTCTGAATTACTACTTCCTTCCTAAGGCCGATGCCATAGAAGACAGTAAGGCCACGAATTAGGTCTAGTATGTTTTCAATAGGTTTGAATATTGTTTCTTTCTACGGTATGAGCCGTTGATTTGATTGGAAGAGTTTTCTATCATTGGTCTTTTGGCAGATGGTTTAATCTATTAATCTGTATTATGGGATTAACGTAGATATATTTATATATATGTAAGATTGTTTGAAGTCGATACTATCTCTATTTATCATTACAATTAAGTTCTTCTATCTGTTGTATTGCATTTCAGAGACTCTATTCAATCATTTTGAAAACATCTTTTTTTTCATTATTATTTCGATGACCTCCTTTGGAATAGTGAAATCATTTAGATTTATCCATGTATAGAGTTCATTACTTAAGGAATTCTTAAGATCTAGTTATCGTGAGACTAATTTACTGGTCTTATGATTGAGTCACCTCGCGTGTTCAGTGAAATCATACTTTGAGAATTGTTGAATAACTTATTTGAAACTGTAGGTTTGAGTTTTACATAGACATTTGATATCTATATTATGTTTTTGGCTACTTGGGATATATATTCCTATATGTGATAAACAACTCAGGCCATAAACATGAGATGATAGTTTCATACCTTAATCTTATTTCTTTATTTGATGTCAAAACAATCATAGTCGATATCTTAATCTTGTATATGGAACCATAAGGCTGGATGTATATAAGTTGTCATTGTAATGAAATTAGCCTTGTTTTAAAAGATCAAACAACCTCTTAGTGGTAAGAACATTGGAATACTCTTGTTTATCTAGACTAGATTGACAAAATTAGTATGACCTCATAGACAGAAGAAGACCGAGAGGTTAACCCTTTTTCTTATTAAATTATTATTTTATGAATACATATGTTTGTTATTCCATTATGATGGAATATGAAGGACAAAACCTTACCTTGACCCTATAGGGTAATTTTATATACTAAATCTATGTGATCATATATAGATTGTGAATGAAGGGGAAAGAACCCTAACTATGTTTATTTATTCTTACTTGTAAGAAATGAAATATTTTCCTAGTCTATAATGCTTAACCTGGGTAAGATAACCATCTTTGTTATTTATAAATCGACTTAAAGTTCTTTAAGTGTTGATAAGTTTTGGGATCTTGGGCATTGCAAAGATGCAAAGAGTATCCTCGTATAAAAAGTTAATTCATAAGACCTATCGAACAATGATAGTGTTTTGAAAAACTATCGAAGTCGGGAAGACTAAAAAAAATTGAAGTTGATAAGACTATATAGTAAAACATAGTTGACCAAGTCAAACTGTAGGATTATGATAGTATCCAAGTCGTGTTGGGGTGGGTGGAGATAATGACTGCATTTCTTATAAATGTTTATTCATATTGAATCTTTGGCCAAAGTAATGCATACGTCTCTGCGTGCATTGTCGATTCATCGTATCTGGATTGCATAACTTATTGGGTGGATCATACTTAGCTAGAGGGTATCTAGGGTTGTATGATCGATAGCATTATGTAGGATACAACACTAGTACTTAGATGGCAAATTACCATTGGTCACCTTATGTCTATACTCTTCATGAAGGGTAGGGCCACTTCCAATTGGAAGATGTGTTGGAGACTGTCGGTCTGTGGTTGGAGGAAAAGCACTCAGAAGATGCTCTCTCTCTCTCTCTAGTAGAAGACATGTTTAGGCTTGTGATAAAGATGTCAGAATTCTAGATGCAGTATACCTTTGGGTTAAGTGACTTGTGAATCTTAAAACTATGTAAAACTTTATCTATTGCAAATGTTTGTAATTGAAAAGATAAAATGTTGTCTTCGTATATTAAATCATGTTGTATATTTTAGAAAAGAAATTATGTAAATAGTCGTATCTTGATTCCAAGTTAACAAAAAAAATAAATTCTATCTTTTTCACCTTATGTGTTTTTATTTCATGGTAAATATCTGTGTTTAGTCTTGTTTAAGAATTCTAGTTTTTACATATGGTATCAGTCCTACCAAGTTCGGCACTAGGGCTTATGAGTCCACTATGCTAACCTGTAATCAACATTAAGCAGTTAGCTAATGTTTGGATTTCTTGTGCTAGGATGGTGCGTCTCAAGATGACTGCTAGGAAGTCAGTTATTGGGAATGAGTGTTACTTAAAAGCCAAGAAAGAGTGTGAAGCCATAACTAAAACCATTGAGGGAACCAATAATGATAATGACATATGGTTGAGTGACACATAAACCCTTGGGAATGCCATAACTCAAATCAAACGAGTGAGAAAGGAAAACTTAGAGGAAACTAAGATCACAGCTCGGATCATAGCTTATTTGTCTAAAGATGATACACCTATGGTTAGAAGAGACCCTCGCATACCTCCATCTTTTGAGATCATTGTGCTTAGGTTTGATAGTGAGTTAGAAGGTTATACACCTCTTGATTATGTATCTGATAGTGAATCAGAGGGATATACTCCCCTTGAATATGACATATGAGTCATTCTATGTATCAATAAAGGATGTAGTTATTCCTAAATAAATTATAATAAAGATGAGTCTGTTTTGTAGCAAACTATTGTTTGTTTTAAGTTAATTATGTTTGGATTTAATGAGATGCATTAAAATCTGGAAACTAATAGATAACTCAATATTCTCAGGTGTGAGAAAAATGACAAACATGGTTTGGACAAGAACAAACTAGGGTGAGAGTCAAGAGGAAAACAACGCACCAGTTAACTCCATGGACAAGCTAGATCAAATCTTAACCATGCTTGTAAAAACCAAGGAGAGACTTGGTAAATTGGAAAAGAAGGTAAAGGATCAAGGAAAATCTGAGGGAGAAAATGAAACTTCTCATGGTGTGAGTGGGGAAAATCACCAAGAACATAGTTTGAGTAGTGAGAACCCTAAAAACTGTGAACCCCAGAAGGAAGCAAAGGATAGGCTTGCCTTAGAACTTTCCAAGGATATGAAAAAGGTCACTCCACCGAAGTTTGATGGAACAATGATTGGTGATGTAGCTGAAGCTTGGTTGATGGAAATGGAAAAGTACTTCGAGATAAGAAATTACTCGGAAGTAACCAAAATGGTTCGGGGAGCCTTTCAATTGGTAGGAGAAGCATCCACTTAGTAGATGAATAATAAAATGAAACTAAATTTAAGTTCCTTAAGAGTAAATTGGGATGACTTCATGGAACTCTTTCGCAAAAGGTGGCTACAACAACTTTATTTTGGCCAAAAATTGACTGATTTTCAAAATCTTCGTTAATGAGACATGTCAGTAGTTGAATTTGGGGATAAATTTACTCGTCTTTTGAAATATGTGCCCCAATATCAAAAGGATGAAATATTCCAAATGAGGAAGTTTATCATGGGTTTAAATGCTCAAATTGGTGGAGAAGTGGACATACATGGTCCCACAAAAATGGACCAGGTGTACGAGAAGGCAATTAAGCAAGAACAAAAGTTGAAATCCATATTAGCTTATCATGATAGGAATCGCAAGAGATTCAATAAAACTCCAACTTCCCAACCATCCAAAAGAAGAAATGACAAGAGCTATGAGAATAAAAGAAATGGTAAGGGAACTCAGAAGAATAAGAGTGGGTTTGGTAATGAGAAAAGAAATGGTAATTTCAAAATAAATGAGGATAATACTGGAAAGTCTATAGAAAAGAGAGGACCTCTTGGAGGATGCTTTACATGTGGGGGTGATCATTATGCTAATCATTGTCCAACCAAGAACTAAAATGGTCAGCAAAGAGACATTGCATTGCCTACTCAACAAGCAACTTTCTAGCAAAGGATTCATGCAGCTCTCGACAATCATAAAGAAGAGTATCAAATCACACCCATTGAGATGAAAGGTACCTTGTTTGGAGTCCCTATTTCTATTTTGATTGATATAGGAGCTACTAAAATTTTTGTTTCTCCTAGAGTTTTGAATAAGTTTTTTAGAAAAGTTGGATACATGTCTAAACCTTGGTCAGTAGAATATGCTAACGAATCCAAGGCTCAGGTAGAACAATGTTTGTTTGAGGCCAAGATTGATCTCTCTAGTTTTTCAACACAGGTGAACTTGGATGTAGCCCCCTTAGGTTCCTATGATGTTATCTTAGGAATGAACTAGTTATGGAAGCATAGAGCTAAAGTCAACTATTTTTCAAAAGCAATTGATTGCTTAGATGACTTGGGAAATAAGGTCATTTTCTAGGGTATTCAAAGAGAAGTCAAGATTAGACCTATCTCTACAAAGCAATTAAAAAGAGCTAGATGAAAGGGGTGTCAACTCTTTGCAGTAAAAATGGAGCAAATTGGGGAAGGTCTTGAAAAGCAAGATATATCTTTTGAAGAAAGGTATCCTTTTCTTCGAGATTTCCAGGATGTTTTTCTAGAAGAACTTCTAGGACTACCCCCCAAAAGGGTTTTTGATTTTGCAATTGATATTAAACCAGGATCCAAGCCTATATTAAAAGCACCTTACCATATGACAACTACAAAATTAATGGAATTAAAAGCCCCATTACAAGAGTTGTTGGCTAAAGGCTTGATTAGACCAAGTGTTTCACCATGGGGTGCAATAGTTATCTTTGTTAAGAAAAAAGGATGGAACTTTGCGATTATGTATTGATTATTGTATGCTCAATAAAGCAACAATAAAGAACAAATATCATTTACCACATATTGATGATATTTTTGATCAAATGCGCAGAGCCTATGTGTTTTTGAAGATCAATTTGTGATCAGGATATCATCAGTTAAGATTGAAGGATGATGATATCCATAAAACAACTTTTAGGACAAGATCTGGGCACTATGAGTTCACAGTGTTGTCATTTGAAGTTATGAATGCCCCTGCCACATTCATGAATCCCATGAACAATGTGTTTAGAGATTGTTTAGACAAGTTTGTTCTAGTCTTCTTAGATGATATTCTTATTTATTCTAAGAATGAAGAACATTTACAACATTTGTAAGTGGTTCTACAACGGTTAAGGGAACATAAGTTATATGGAAAAAATTCTAAGTGTTATTTCTTCCAGAAGAAGATTCGGTATCTAGGATATATAATTTCTACAGAAGGAATATTTGTTGATCCAACAAAGATCAAAGTTATTCTAGATTGACCTGTACCCACGAATGTGCATGAAGTGCGTAGCTTTATGGGTTTGGCTGGTTATTATAGGAAGTTTGTTCTAAATTTATCCAGTATTGCAAGTCCAATTACTTCTTTGTAAAGAAAAGGGAAACATTTTGAATGGATAGATAAATGTCAAGAGGCATTTGATCTATTAAAAGAAAAGTGTATAACAACACCAATTCTGAAAGTTCCTGACCCCGAAGGGAAGTTTGAGGTAATAATTGATGCCTCAAGAGAAGGATTAGGGGGTGTGCTTATGCAAGATGGGCGAGTGATAACCTATGAGTCAAGGAAGCTGAAAGCTTATGAGAAAAATTATTCACCACATGATTTGGAATTAGCAGCAGTTACACATGATTTACAAATGTGGCATCACTATTTGTTAGGGAAAACCTTTGTACTTAAGTCGGATCATCAAAGTCTTAAGTATATATTTTCTCAACCTCATCTGAATGCTTGACAAAGGAGACATGGTTAGAATTGATATCTAACTATGACTTTGAGATAAACTATATCAAAGGAAAAGAAAATAGGGTAGCTGATGCTTTGAGTCAAAGGAGACATATTTCTTTAATTATCTCTGTACATGCAAACTTTAAAGATTTAGTGTTACAAAATTTATTAGGTGATGAACATTATGAGCAGGTCAAGCAAGTTCTTATGGTAAATCCTAAAGATTCAAAGTATGATGGGATTCATTTTGAGTCTGATGGATTGTTGAGATTCAGAGGAAGAATGTATGATCCTAATTTAGCTTCAAATTAAGAAATCTTGTGTGGAAAGAAGTTCATTTTGCACCATACTCAGGACATCCATGAGTAACCAAACTTCTAGCGGATGTAAAACCTCTTTATTTCTGGAAAGGAATGAAGAATGATGCTGCAAGATTTGTAGAAAGTTGTCTGGAGTGCCAGAGGGTAAAAGTAGAATAGCAACATCTCGCAAGACTGTTGTATCCGCATGATATACTAGAATGGAAGTGGCAAGTCATAAGTATGGACTTTGTTTAGGGTCTACCAATGTCTAGGAATAGACATGATGCCATTTTAGTTGTGGTTGATAAACTCACAAAGGTAGCACATTTCATACCAGGGAATTTAACTGATGGAGCACCAGTGTTAGCTCACAAATTTGTTCAGGAAGTGTTTAGATTGCACAGAGTTCTTGAAAAGATTATCTTGGATAGGGATGCATGCATAATGTCAAGGTTTTGGCAAACTTTATTCTCAGTGCTAGGAACTAAACTTAATGTGAGTACAACTTATCATCCAGAAATAGATGGTCAAACTGAGAGAGTTAACCAGGTTTTGGAGGATTTGTTACAAATGTATTGCATGGATCAACAATATAAGTGGGAAGAGTACTTACCACTTGTGGAATTTGCTTATAACAATTCCTATCATTCTGTGATTAAGATGGCACCATTTGAAGCATTGTATGGAAGAAGATGTTGAACTCCTATAAGCTAGGATAAGATAGAAGATAGGATTAGCATTAGTCCAAAAATGTTGGCTGAAATGGAAGAAAAAGTTAAGTTGATTAGGAAAATATTGGCAGAAGCCAATGATAGATAGAAAAGTTATGCTGATACCAAGCGAATACCAAGACAATTCTCTATTGGAGAGAGTTCTTTTGAGGGTCAAAACTCATAAAAGTTCTATAAAATTTGGGAAGTCTTCCAAATTAGCTCCTCGCTATGTTGGACCCTTTGAAGTTCTCGAAGTGATCACTCTAGTTGCCTACAAGATTGCTCTACCACCAACTTTGTCTAAATGCATAATGTTTTTCATGTTTCTTATTTAAAGAAGTATATTGTAGGAGATAACTATATTCTGAATTGGAATGTATTATAGATGGAGGACCTAGGGGTGGTCATGATTGAGCCTCTCAAGGTGCTCGAAACATGCAAGCTCCACTTGTGTTACAGAGAGGTTATGCAGTGCAAGGTCCAGTGGGACTAGTATGCAGAGGATAGTGCTACATGGGAGGATTACCATGAATTTTACTAGAAATTTCCTCATTTATTTCATGCTTTTACCAGTTAAACAAAAAATTGTTTTAAATTATATTTTGATACATTGAATTATCGAGGACAATGAATCTTTAGGGGATAAATATGTTACATTCATAATTTTTGCTTTGTTTTTACTTTTTACTTTACGTGAATAGAAGTGAATCTATTAATAAATATTTTGATGTTGTGATATAATGTCATTTGGAAAACATTAATTTTGTTGAATATTAGTTATGTGATTAAGTATAATACATATGATGGAATGATTTAGTAATTTATGTTATGAGAATTTGATTTGTTATTCATAAAGTTTATGAATGGACTAATGATGCACTGATCATGATCTGGTGATTGCAAGTTATATGCAGGAAAATAGGTTTTTGATGACTCCAAGAAAGAGAGAGACAATATCTTCTGAGGAGAGGATAATAGACCTTGGGTTACAAACAGTCATTTCCCAAATGAGTATAGTGTACAACAGTTAATTAACTCTAGTCAAATGAGGTATGTCACATTTTAATGGTTAATTTGTGGATCGACTTGATAGGTTGTTGATGTCTTTTAGAACCCTTTTGTGTTATGTTGTGTCGATCTTGTCGTTTTGAGAAAATGATGTTGTCGAGGAAAAATGTTAGTCATCTGCGAAGTTAACGCAACCTTCCATTGATCATGTCGTAAGTAGTTTTCGTTTGCGTCTTCAAGGAATAGTTGGTTAAATTGTTGACATGATTATAGTTATTAACGTTGCATGTTTCGTTCATGGAAAAACAAAATCAATGAGAAATAGCATGTGTTCATGAAGGGGAGATGAACTCGACCCTATCACGCTTTATGTAAGTCATTCATCACATTAGTATATTACTCTCTATTGAAGTTATATATATGGTCTAAGACTATTATTCTTTTGGAAAATTTGTTAATCGGGGTTACTTATGGTTTAAAGTAATTAACCACCTTCTCTATTAATGAAGTTGTTACCTTGTAACCATTTTCATTAAGTACCATTTATCCTTTTGAGAGCCATTGGTGATTGATACCATGATATCTATTAAGCCACATGCTCTAAACTAACAGTGTCCCATAGACATGCTTAGTAGAGTCCTCACGACATAAATGAATTTGTTTTACCAAACACTTAGTTTTGATTTAAGGAAAACCATGAGACGTGTTCATTAGGGTGTCAAACTTTATGAAGAAAGTGGTATGTTCTACCACATATTTTTCCCACATTGGCATGCTTGAGACTCATAAGTTCTATTAAGCAGAGTTTCCACAATTTAAAAAGAGATCTGTCTACAACTATTTTGGAGTAGGGAATTTATGACTGGTAATCATTGGCAAAGACGATGCTCAAACAGAGCCGTAAGGACTGCTTTGTAGGAGCTATTGAAGGTACTCATATTGGAAAAGTCACGACCTTGAGAAGGTCATGTAACTATTTTTGAGGTGGATCTTAATGAGGGTAGTTGGTTGTGGCTATAGAACGACTCATTATTGAGTCCTGTTGAATACTTTATAAAGAACGACTCTCTTTTTGAGTCAAGGACGATGGTAGCACTCTGAATTCAAAAGGAAAAGCTTGTGACTATAGCTAACGGGTAGTACGAAAGGCATATAACATAGTTAGAATATTTGTCAATCAGTGGGGTAGCAAAGGCTCATGGTGGTTGAGTACGAACTGCCATAGGGTCTTTCAAACTCTAAATTACTACTTCTATCCTATAAGGTGGACACCATAGATGACAGTAAGGCCGAGGCTTAAGTCTAGTATGTTTTTGATAGGTTTGAATATTGCTTCTTACTACGATATGAGCCGTTGATTTGATTGGAAGAGTTTTCTATCATTGGTCTTTTGGCAGATGGTTTAATCTATTAGTTTGTATTATGGGATTAACATAGATATATCTATATATCTGTAAGATTGTTTGAAGTTGATACTATCTCTATTTATCATTACAATTATGTTCTTCTATCTGTTGTATTATATTTCAAAGACTCTGTTCAATCATTTTGAAAACATCTCTTTTCTCATTATTATTTCGATGACCTCCTTTGGAATGGTGAAATCATTCAGATTTATGCATGTATAGAGTTCATTGCTTAAGGAATCCTTAAGATCTAGTTATCGTGAGACTAACTTACCTGTCTTATGATTGAGTCACCTCGTGTGTTCAGTGAAATCATACTTTGAGAATTGTAGAACAACTTATGAAACTGTAGGTTTGAGTTATGCATAGACATTTGATATCTATATTATGTTTCTAGCTACTTAGGATATATATTCCTAAATATGATAAACAACTCAAGATGTAAACATGAGATGATAGTTTCATAACTTAATCTTATTTCTTTATTTGATGTCAAAGCAATCATAGTCGATATCTTAATCTTGTATGGAACCATAAGGTTGGATGTATATAAGTTGTCATTGTAATGAAATTAGCCTTATTTTAAAAGATCGAACAACCTCTTAGTGGTAAGAACATTGGAATACTATTATCTATCTAGACTAGGGTTGAGTATATTAGTATGACCTCATAGACAGAAGAATACCGAGAGGTTAACCCTTTTTCTTATTAAATTATTATTTTATATGAATATATATGTTTGTTATTCCATTATGATGGAATAGGAAGGACAAAACCATGAATGAAGGGGCAAGAACCATAACTATGTTTATTTATTCTTACTTGTAAGAAAGGAAATATTTTCCTAGTCTATAATGCTTAACCTAGGTAAGATAACCTTCTTAGTTGTTTATAAATAGACTTAAGGTTCTTTAAGTGTCGATAAGTTTTGGGATCTTAGGTATTGTAAAGATGCAAAAGAGTATCCTCGTATAAAAAGTTAATCCATAAGACCTATGGAGCAATGACAGTGTTTTGAAAACCTATCTAAGTCGGGAAGACTAAAAAAATTGAAGTTGATAAGACTATATAGTAAAACATAGTTGACCAATTCAAACTGTAGGATTATGATAGTATCCAAGTCAAGTTGGGGTGGATGGACATAACGACTACATTTTTTTATAAACGTTTATTCATATTGAATCTTTGGCCAAAGTAATGCATACATCTCTGCGTGCATTGTGAGTTCACCGTATCTGGATTGCATAACCTATTAGATGGATCATACTTAGCTAGAGGGTATCTAGGGTTGTATGATCGTTAGCGTTATGTAGGATACAACACCAGTACTCAGATGGAAAATTACCATTGGTCACCTTATGTCTATACTCTTTATGAAGGGTAGGGCAACTTCTAATTGGAAGATGTGTGGGAGATCGTCAGTCTGTGGTTGGAGGAAAAGCACTCGGAAGATGCTCTCTCTCCAGCAAACACATGTCGAGACTTGTGATAAAGATGTCAGAATTCCAGATGCAGTATACCTTTGGGTTAAGTGACTTGTGAATCTTAAAACTATGTAAAACTTTATCTATTGCAGATGTTTGTAATTGAATAGATAGAATGTCATCTTTGATATTAAATCATGTTGTATATTTCAGAAAAGAAATTATGTAAATAGTTGTATCTTGATTCCAAGTTAACAAAAAAAAATCTATATTTTTCACCTTATGTGTTTTTATCTCATGGAAAATATCTGTGTTTAGTCTTGTTTAAGAATTCTGGTTGTTACACCCTTCATTTTTTATTCACCCATACTAGTATGAAATTTAGTATTGCCTCTACAAGTGTCACATCAATTTCTAATAGTATCCCATCAAGTGCCTAGGCTCCCACAACCATTCAATTCCTCCTCCAACCTAATACCCTACTAAGCCATATTCAACTTCACCCATCCCTCCAACTCCATATCATACACATATTCCTTCATACACTCAAGTGCTTATTGTACCTCATTTCCTACTACTGCCAAATCTCCTTAAATCCCCTACTATTCCTACATCTTGCATCTCTCTCCCCCTATGATTTTACGTCTCCACCATTTACCACTCTTTACCAATAACCACCATATTCCACATCCCAGCATTCTCCAACATACATGACTTCGTCACTATTGTCATCTACCCATGATTTTGCCATATCACATGTTCTACACTAACTACAATGAGTATGACAAAAACTTGACACTAGACTAACAAATTCTAGGGAAATCACATTATCTAGATCTACATGATCATAATCCCTTTTCTTGTGACATAATTGATAATCCATTGAACCACCCAACTTCAAGGCACCTTAACTTCCCTTGTGTGGAAAGAAAGAAGATCCTAATATTCACATATGCATGTTTTACTCCTTTTGCCTTGATTATGTGTATGATGATCACATTTTATGCAAATTGTTATAATGATCACTTAAAGAACATGCATTAGAATGATTATATTCCTTACCACTATTAGTGTAGGTTTTTATTTCCTTAGTTGGGTTATTTATTTTCCTATATTCGTAGGTTTTTCCTACACATGTTATTAATCTTGCTTAGGGTTAATTGAGTACTAGTGTGAGTGGGTGCAAGGTGTTGACATCCTCCATGGGAGTTACACTTTCCTATTTTGGCCTATTGTGGTGGACTCTTCCCATTGGTCATATTTTCCACCTCTCCCCTCTCTTATAGTCTATTTATACTCACTTCCTAGCCTGTATTTTCCATCTTGGATGCATTATCTATTTACTTTGCCATTCTTTTGTATGAGGCTTTGAGCTCTTAATGCAATTCTGTCACATTGATATTTGCATCTCTCGAAATCGCTGGTTTGCTTCTATTTTGCATTTCAATTTATGTAATTTTGAATCTCTCTTATAAAGTTTTTGGGTTATCAATCTTGTTCACGATTTCTAACATGGTATGAGAGTGTTGTTTTGAGAGTTTTTAAGTTCATAGATTCCTGATTAAGATAGTGAGCTCTTTGTGAACCCCGTATGCTCTTCTCTTGCATTTTTTAACGATCTAGAGAATCAAAAAGGATTTAACAAGACCCATTAATCCCTTTATTTGCATGCATGTTTTGTGAGATATGGGTGATTGTAGCATTTTTGGTTATACTGGAAGCATTTTTGTCTATTCCAACATGTCCAAGAGGCTCGAGAAAGTCAAGATTGGCTTTCATTTCATCCAATTTGGAGATCATTTGACATAGTTGTGGAATGGTTTCATGGTCAGATTTGGAGGTTAGGTTCTGTTCAGAGCATTTTTAGGCCAAATAGACCTTTCCATTGCATCTAGGAGGCCTTATAGATGAATTTTCATATATTATATGCCCAATTTCAGTGCAGAGAGTTAGAAAGGCAAAAACAAATTCTTGGAAGGCCATTTTGGCCCCCAACACACAGACCTGTGCAATTTCTTGTAAAAAAATCTGCAAAATTTTAAATATATATATAACATATAGAGTGCTATACTAGGTGCCATTGAGGCATTGTTCCAAGCACATGTTTGAAGCGCTTATGTGGCATTGCCTTTAAGGGAGGTGACCCCTTTTAAGAGGTTGCAACCTCTACATTAGAGGTTTGTAGACCTCTCTTGAGGCTGCAACCCCTTCTAAGGGGTGTGGGCGAGGCTTCAATCCTCACCTAAATCTCCTCCTCTTTTTTTATTCGGCTTTCTTAAGCCTTGTAAACCCTTGCACCATCCTTTTGTGATTCGGCCTACCAAAAATTAGTTCAACCTTTCACCATTTTAGAAAAATTTAATCTCTGCCTATCTACATCAATCCAGTCTACATGCCATATTTGGACTTTTTTTGGCAAATATTGAAAAAATTTCTAGAGTTTTGAAGAGCTCCTAAATTTAGGAGATTCTGCTATCTCTAGCATTGGCTTTTTGTTGTTGGCCATAATTGGCAGAAGTTGGCTAATTTGGTGGAAGTTGACGAAAATTGGCAGAGGTTAAACTTTTGCAACTCTAACCCCTCTCCATTGACAGTTTCATTTTGGAAGGCAAACTTGGAAGACTGATAATTTTGACTCAAGACCTCATTTCTCAGTGCAATTTTTTTTATTTGTGCTATTTTCTCACGTTCTACACGCTGGTGTTGATAGTTTGTGATTTTAGTGCATGGTTTTTCTAGAAATTGTAGATTCTCATAGGTGACACTGCACAGTTCTCATTTTGGGAACTTCAGAGACTCATAACTTTCACTTACGACCTCGGATTGTGGTACTTATTTTTTGAATGTGCATGATTTTTGGAGTACTTCACAATGGTGTTGTTAGTTTCACTTGGTTCTATTCTTGTATTATACTTTCAACGTACACCTAATTGTTGAGGATTTTGTAAAGCATTGAGATCAAGAACACTAAGTATTTCTTGCTAGTGGCAATTGTAAATGCACCAAATATAATGTGTCAAATCATATTTACTTGGGGGGTTCTTTGATTGAGTAAAGAAGGGGGGTGTCCTATGTGTTCTCTTCTTTTCAACATTTCATTTTTGCATTGCTTCATCATGGATTAAACAACAGTACCCATGTTAACTCCTTAAAACTATTTTAAGTGGAATCACGCATGACAATCTACTTAAGGAAAGTTGAATTGCATAGGATAACAATGGGACTTGAAACTGAACCTGCTAAAGATGAAGATAAGCCTAAGTGGTTTAACAAATGTGATGAGGCCTATGGAACATTGTGTTTGTCTATTTCTCTTGATTTTCTCTTTCATATTGAGTCTTTGAATTCTCCAAATGAAATTTGGACAAAGCTAGAAACACTATTTGGTACACAAGATTCAATGAGGGGTCATATGTTGGAAAATGAACTAATTAGTTTAAGTCCAGACAACTTCAATACAATTCAAGATTTTTTCACAAAATTGAAATCACTAAGGCTGTAGTTAAAACAATGTGGAATTGAAAAGAAAGATGAACAATCGATTCTTAATATTCTCTCTAAGCTAAGTTCATAATATTTTATATTTGTTTCTACCTTCTATGCTACTAAGGGTGCACTTGGTACTCAATTCACCATGACATCTTTGGATGACTTTGCTATCTCTCTCTCACACAAAAGTAGGATAAACTAATTCAGATGGACACTCTAAAATCCTCTAAGTCACATGCCTTGGCTGCCAACCAAGGCACAAAAGAACAAAAAGGACAAAGTAGTTACAATAAGGATAAGAAACAAAAGAATAACAAGGAGAAGAAGGATCAGAAACAAGCTGCCCCAAAAGTAGCTAATGAGACCCAATCTTCTAATAGTGACAAGCCTAAGAAAGAGAAGGCCAAATGTGCCTATTGTAAAAGCCCTGATCATGATGAACATAAGTGTTTGAAGAAACAAATTGATCACTTCACATAGATTCTTGAGAAGAATAATATCAGTGTTCCTGAGTCTATAAAACATAGTTCTAATGAGGGGTCTAACAAGGCAAAAGATCTAATGAGGGGTTGCCTTCAGTTCAATTTTCAGGTGGTGTTTGCCAAGGTTGCATTTTTGGTAAGCATCCTAGGGAAAAACTTGTCAAAGATAAGGCATGGAGAGCTTCATAGATGCTAGAGTTAGTTCATAG
The DNA here is from genome assembly GCA_027924645.1 of Cunninghamia lanceolata. Taxonomy (NCBI): domain Eukaryota; kingdom Viridiplantae; phylum Streptophyta; class Pinopsida; order Cupressales; family Cupressaceae; genus Cunninghamia; species Cunninghamia lanceolata. The sequence continues at coordinate 6,115,116 of BSBN01000531.1, read as the reverse complement.
CGATTTGGTTGGTCCATTTCCTTGTCCATCCTTCAACAAGGATAGATTTGTTCTAAATTTCATTGATGACTTTTCTTGATATACATGGGTGTACTTTCTCAAAAAGAAGTCTAAGGTATTTGATCACTTTTAGGACTTCAAAAATTCTGTAGAGAAGCAATCTAAGAAAGTCATCAAAGTCTTGCACACTGACAATGGTGGTGAATATGTCAACCATCATTTTGATTAGTTTTACACTTTAGAGGGGATTGATCTATAACATTTAGTTCCATACACTCCTTAGCAAGATGGTGTGGTAGAATGGAAGAATGGGTCCTTGAAGGAAATGGTCAACTGCATGATTCACTCTAGATCTCTTGCACCATAGTATTTGGTAAAGGCCATTAACTGTGCTTGTTATATCGAGAACTATGTTCCTCATCGAGCCTTCAAGGGAGTCACTCCTTTTGAATCTTGGAGCAGTTAGAAACCATTAGTTAAGCACTTCTAAGTTTTTAGTTCTCTTGCATAGGCCCATATTCTTGCAGGGAAACGTAAGGCCTTGGATCCAAAGAGCAAGAATTTCATGTTTGTAGGCTATCCTGATGGTGTGAAGGGTTATCGGTTGCTTCACTCTACTACACATGAGTTGTTCATTGAGAGGAGCATTCAGTTTGAGGAGGGCTCTTTGAGCTCAACTCCTATCACTTATCCACCTCCTACTTTGACATTAGAGTCACTTGGGCTACATGACAGATCTTCTAATGAGTTAGATTCACCTAAGCAAATTCTTCATGATGAGGATGCTGATAATTGAGAGGGGGGGTGAATCAGTTATCTTAATTATTTTGACTTTCTAAACTTTCTTAATATTTAATGTACCATCAATTCAAATAAGAAACCATAACCATGAAATGGAAATACACATGACACAATATTTTTGACGTGGAAACCCTGTTAAGGGAGAAAACCACGGGGTGATTAACCCAAGATTGTATTCTCTGTTAGAAGAATAGAAATACAAAATGACACTTTCCAATTAGGGCTCACTGCCCGAGCACACTGCTCACAAGAGGCTCACTGTGTACAAGAGACTCACTGTCTACAAGTTATAAAGAGAGTAACAAGATACTTGAACTGATGAGAAGCATCCACATATGCTGGAGTTCAGTTCCGGTCAGGCTCAATATACTGATCTACTACACTTCATCCTTTCTTTTCTTTTAGAGCTGCTGTCCTTTCACATACTGGACCTACCTTACTGTTTCCACACTGCTCTTCTACTTTTCTTTGCACTTCCCACTTACACCACACTCACTTCTCATTGAAATCCATTTGGTATATATATCTGCACAAAGGATTTCATCCTCTTTCTAGTCGGCATCCGGAATAGTCAGTATTTCCCAAACTTTAGTCTGTCGGCTGAATCCTTGCTTACCAAGTGATAAAGATCAAATAGATACTTATAAGAGTTATCTAACAAGTCGGCCAATCACGAATGATACCTTAAGAATCTTGATCACCATCAACATCTCATCCGGAATAATGTCTGAAGCTCTGCCGGTAAGTTCTTCCTATGTCTGCTCTGCCAAATAGGACCCCAATACTTGAATGCTTATATCTCTTCACTCTTTCATCACCGGAGGCTCAAATCCTAGAATCTACCAGTTAAGGTATTCCTCTTGACTTCCCCAAGTCCGTACTTTCCATAGATACTTCCTCTTAGAGATCCGGACCTGACTGTCAGACCTTACCACAACACTCTATTCTTGCTTACCGGACCACAACACTCTTCAATCTGACTTCCGGTATAGGCACACTATGTTCTGCGGATGTGTGGGATGAACTTTGTTGCCATCAATGACAACAATCATGAAGCTCCAATGTGTCTCTTGCCAACAATCTCCTCCTTTGGCATTGATGGCAACACTTAGTGAAAAATGACTAAGTGTTATACTATACTCCCCCTTGGTTGATGCTCTCTTCTAATGTACACTTTTTCGGAGCTCCCCCTTAGCTAGATTCCACATTTTTCATTGTTCCTCACTCCCCCTTTGACATCAATGGAAAAGGGTAGGGTCCGCATACCAAAATTTCCAAAAACAATCTATACTTAGCCGCATAAGTATATATACATGCTTATACTTACATATATTGAAGTATATTTGCAAAAGATGTCTTCAACTGGGCAAATTCTATTGCCCAACTCAGCTTCATCCTGTCCAAAATTGAGATGTGACCACTCAACAGGAATGCAAAAGCATCTGCCCTCTTGAGATCTGTCAGATCACTAGTCCGGGCTGTGGTCTAAGCATCAGTTAGGGCTTCATGCATGGCCTCTAACTTAGGGATAATCATCCCTCTAAGTTCACCCATTCTGCTTAATATGTTCTTCCTCTCCTTCTCAAGCTTCTTAATTTCATTCATGATTACAATAGTTTGACATTCCTAGCTTATTATGGATACAGTGAGAGGATCAAAATTCTGAGAGAGGTTTGACAGTTTATCCTCTTGTTCTTTTACTTTCTTCTCAATATCCTTTGTTGCTTTAGTCCAGGTTATACAAAATTTATATACTTCTCCTCCATCCTTAAGAGCATTTTCTAAGCTCTTTATCCCAATGTCCATATTTCTCCTATCATTGGTTATAAGCCCTTGTAACTCCGAGAATCTCTTATCCAAAAACTCTTTCCAGACTTTCTCTTCTGCTGCTTTCTCTAAAGAATCAAAATGTGTACTAATAGAATTTACAAGAGACTTTAGATTACCGGATGTGGATGCTGTAGGATCCTTTTGGAAGGATGGAATGATCTTTTCTAGTACACCGGATGCAGTTTCTATGAGTTCACAGTCTTCCATGTGAGACTTCAACATTTTTTCTTTTGCCTTTGTTTGAGTGAAGGATGCTAACTTCATGGTTTGCACTGGAGAGAGGGAATCAAAATTGAATGGACCCTGAAGCAACTCTAGTTCATCAAATTCCATCATCTCTTTGGTCAAGAAATCCTTGACTGCTCCTGTTGTGTCTCTTGCCAGTGATAGGGCTTTGTTCTCTTTTTCAGCCTTACCACTATCATTTGTGGTTTTTGGAATTTTCTCTCCTTCTGCACCCTTATTACTGTCATCTTGTTTTTCCTTTTCCTCTGCATCTTTCTCTTCTACTCTTTCCTCTTCTTTAGATCTGGAGTCAGCAGTGGAAACTGGAGCAGAGATGTTTTCTTGATCATGTGCCTCCTCTTCCGGAGCAGAGGAATCTAAGTCCTTGTCTTTTTCTTCATCTGTCTCCTTTACCTCTTCTACCACTGTCTCAGTAGATTCTTCTTTGTTATCCACTCTCGAGGGATCATCACTTAAATCCTCTACAACAAGAATATTGAATCTTTTATAGGCTTTCCGGAGGATTTTTTCTGTTTCTTTCGCCACTTTATCAGTTTCTCCAAGCATGAGCTCATTCATTCTAGCCTTACTCCGGAACTCATCCTTGCAATCTTTGAAGATCATATTCATTTGCTTCTGAGTGATTGAAGGAAAGAGTTGAATGGCTATCTATTCTCGGATCTCAAGATCCTTTTCCCTAGCATTATTTTTCCTTATCTCTAATTCCTTCACTAGGCTTTTGGGAATGAGAGATATAATTTCAATAAAAGCCTTATTGTATATGTTCAAGTACTTAACTGTGGCTTCCTCCAAGATCTTTCTATCTGCATCATTGTATGCATCATAGAATTCTATTATTGGTTGCAGGTTCCCATCCATAGTAACTGCCTTAACTACATCATCTAAGGACAGAGTGGGCCTTTCAACAAAATCTTCTGCCATCTCTTCCTTGTCTTTACCGGTAGAGGGTTCACCAGATACTTTCTTCTTTTTCCTCATTTTCCTAACCTCCTCATCTTACTCAGTCTCTTCATCATCCTTCTAACTGATGTAAGACCTTGTGGCCTTTGTCTTAGTTCTTTTCTCTGCTTTACTGGATGGTTTTGCTTCCAGTTTTGATGCCTTTGACATCTTAGCAATTGTAGGTGCATACCTCTTGGAGGATCTGGTCTGAGAGGGGGCTTCTATCGGACCACTTTCCTTTTTTGTTTCATCCTTCTCTTTCTCTGCCCTTTCTGTCTTCTCTCTATTTGCATCAAGTGCTTTCAAAATTCCATGCATCTTGGCAAACTCTTCTACTTCCTTCCTCACTTTTCTTTTTGTTTCTGATTGTCTTAACTCTACATGGATCTTCACACTTAACTCTTCAAAGGTTCCAAACCTTTCTACCTTGGGATCCTTGGGCTGACTTAGCATGTGCTGAACCTGCAGCTCCACAATTTTCTCATCCACTTCATACCCCACAGGCATGATCCACACTGTTCTTGGTTCTATTGCCTCCATTAGGCATTGATCAGTTTCTACCATAAAGCAAACTGTATCCTTATACTTTTCAACTAGAGATTTGGGAATTCTCTCCCTTGCTTGCATCATAATCTGAAAGTTCTTGAAATAACCCCACAGAGTTGTATTTCTTGCCTTAGTATTCCCAAGCCCATGTAGGTAGTCTCTGATTTGAATGGCAACAGGTCTGTAATTCTGCCATACCCAACCACTGGATCTGGGCAGCTAATTCATAAAGTAGAAAAATAAACATAATATCAGTCCACCATACTTAAAAGAGTTCTTCTTGTCCTTCTTGATCTTCTGTAAGTTTTCCATTAGTTGGCTTAGAAGGAGTTCACAGAGATCATAATCTGCATTCTTTCTCAACATTTCATAAGCAGTATACACAGCAGTTCTGGGTACTGAATTTTTCCTACTGGAGTGATATATCTTATAACCAATTATCATAGCTACAAACTTGATATCCGGATCAGAAATAACTTCTATGGTCATTGCTCTCTTATCAAATTTTGATCCGGTATCCTCACTCACTGTTTGGTTTTTGACAGATTTGAGAACTGGTATCCCTCCGGAAGAGTGCAAACTGGTTACTACCCTAATCGCATCCTTAGTGATCTTAAATGGTCTATTTAACCATAAGAAGTTATCATGTACTCTGCTCAACACATATCAGACCCATTCATCCTCTTCAAAATAGGGGAAATGAATGCACTGACCAAAATGTTTATTCTGGATGGCTTGGTACTGTGGTTTGAGTTCAAAAGCATCATCTATTAACTAATTGTGATAGATATCCGCCAGCTTGGATTCCCCAAACTCTTCAATGTTCGCATGAATGTAAACCCTAACATCTTCTACATGCAAAATACCATGCGGAATGCTGGAAAATGCACCTGAGGGATCCATTTCTAGAGATTTGTATGGGTGCTTCTTAAATTTAGGGCGTGGCCTATTAGAAATTTTCACCACATTCAGAGTAGCCATCTTTCAAAGATTTACAGAGAGATATTCAAGAGCAGAGAATACCTTTTACACTTCTAGGTTTCACGAAGTGAGCCGGATCGATTGCTGGATGAATCGACTTCTGCAAATGATCTTTGATGAGCTTGAGGAGATTTGCTACAAAGCTCTTTATTGCTTCTTCTTGAATGCAGAATGAACAAGTGTTTGATAAGAAAACCCTTATATTATTCTACAAACCCTAATACCAAGTTGCAATAAATGCTCAACTTAAGTCATTCTGGTTTGCCTTGTTTTTCTTATTTGGATGACTTTGATGAACCGGATCAATCTTTTTCTAAACATCTTGCGGATCTTCCATATCTTAAACATAGTTTATTTAGATGTTTCTCTATGAACCCTTTAATCCACAACTCTTCTTGTGCCAATTCCGGCACCAATTAACTGGCTGGGGCAAAAATGTTTTTCCTTGTGTCTCCCCCTGAGCCAGAGCTCACTTTTTAATTTCTAAAAGGAATATTAGCACTAGATTCTGGTACGGATCCATCCCCTACATTTTCTATACTTCTCTTCACCCAAATCTTGTTCATCTCACTTTGAGCTTCATCCGCATCCACTTTTCCTTTTCCCTTGTCTTGATTCTGATTGTGATGTATCAGACCTCTTTTGTCCTGATTCTTGTTTCTACAGAATTTGGCAATATGACCGGATCTATTGCAATTGTGGCAAACAACATTTCTTTGCATATTTGATTGATGTCTTTTTGATCTACATTGATTAGCCATATGACCCATTCTATTGCATGCAAATCATCTACCATTGAATGAATTGTTCATTTGCATATTTCTGCATTCATGAGATTTGTGACCATACCTTTTGTAGTTAAAACACTGTCCGGAGAAAGAAGTATTAGTCTGATTCATTCTCTTTCTACACTGATTAGCTTTGTGACCAAAGTTATTGCAGTTGTGGCAATATCCATTGAAGGATGGATGTCTTTGAGCATTAGGTTGCCTTACTGGAGGTCTTCTAAGCCTATTCCTTGGATTTTCTGATCCAAACTTCTTCTGACCAGATCTGGAGCTTTCACCTTTCTCATATCCCAAGCCACACTTGTCATCTACCCTCTTTTGGCTTTCAAGAAGAACTTGAAGTTGAGCAGAACTTATCTTGAATTTCTCTTTGTATTCATTTGTTGTTTGAAGATCCCTTTTAAGAGGGACAATTTGATCCTCAAGTTTTTCTTCATTATCTTTAGCATCTTCAAGATTAGATTCAAGATGTCTGATTATTCTATCCATCTTGTGGCAGTCTTCTGATTTCTCCTCGAGAGATTGTCTTAGATCATCTTCAATTTTTCTTTTCTCTTCAATTTCTTGGGTAAATTTCATAACTCTTGATTCCATTTCATGTCTTACCATAATGATCTCTTTTGATAACTTTTCACATAACTTGGTTTTCTCCTTCAGATCTCCATTTGTATCATTTGCTTCACTTTGACTTGCCAATTGCTGAAGTAGCTCCTTTCTCTTTTTCATAGAGAGACTTAGTTTCCCTTTTAGTTCATTTATGAAATCATCAGCCTGTTTGAGTCTTTCCTTTAATTCATTGACTTCAAAATTAGATTGTTCAAGATCATCTAGGGCAGACTGAAGTTGCTCCCTCATGCCATACACATTCATTTTAATTTCCAGATCTTCCTCAAGTTGTTAGGCTCTGTTTGGAGGAACATGGCTCTGATACCAATTGTTGATAACTGAGGGGGGGGTGAATTATTTATCTTAATTACTTTGACTTTCTAAACTTTCTTAATATTTAATGCAACATCAATTCAAATAAGCAACCATAACCATGAAATGGAAATACACATGACACAATATTTTTGATGTGGAAACCCTATTAAGGGAGAAAACCACAGGGTGATTAACCCAAGATTGTATTCTCTGTTAGAAGAATAGAAATACAAAATGGCACTTGCCAATTAGGGCTCACTGCCTACAAGAGACTCACTATCTACAAGTTATAAAGAGAGTAACAAGATACTTGAACTGATGAGAAGCATCCACATATGTTGAACTGATCTACTGTACTTCATCCTTTCTTTTCTTTAGAGCTACTGTCCTTTCACATACTGGACCTACCTTACTGCTTCCACACTGTTCTTCTGCTTTTCTTCACACTTCCCACTTACACCACACTCACTTCTCATCGAAATCCATTTGGTATATATATCCGCACAAAGGATTTCATCCTCTTTCTAGTTGGCATCCGGAATAATTAGTATTTCCCAAACTTTAGTCTGTCGGTTGAATCCTTGCTTACCAAGTGATGCAGATCAAATAGATACTTATAAGAGTTATCTAACAAGTCGGCCAATCATGAATGATACCTTAAGAATCTTGATCACCATCAACATCTCATCCGGAATAATGTCTGAAGCTCTGCCGGTAAGTTCTTCCTCTGTCTGCTCTGCCAAATAGGACCCCAATACTTGAATGCTTATATCTCTTCACTCTTTCATCACCAGAGGCTCAAATATTGGAATCTACCAGTCAAGGTATTCCTCTTGACTTCTCCAAGTCTGTACTTTCCATAGATACTTCCTCTTAAAGGTTCGGACCTGACTGTCAGACCTTGCCACAACACTCTGTTCTTGCTTACCAGACCACAACACTCTTCAATCTGACTTCCGGTATAGGCACACTATGTCTTGCGGATGTGTGGGATAAACTTTGTTGCCATCAATGACAACAATCATGAAGCTCCAATGTGTCTCTTTCCAACAGAGGAGTCTTCTACCTCCACTTTCGATGCTGAGAGTGATTCAAAGGATTCACCTCCTTCCTCTCCTAGTCATCATTCAAAGGGTGATGATTCTGCTCCAGATTCTCTAACTTCTGGTCCACTTTGGGTTAGACAGACCTTGTAGTCTGAAGGCAATTGGGTTGGGGATCCATTAGACACTAGGTAGACTCATTCACAATTCCAGGATGCTCCACATGTCTTCATTTCTATTGCCTCTGATCCACTATCCTTTCGAGAGGCTTCTAGTATTACTGGGTGGGTTACAACTATGTAGGAGTCCAGTATAGTTCCTTGATGAGGAACCACACTTGGGATCTTGTCCCTCTTCCTAAGGGAAGAAAACTTGTTCAATGTAACTGGATCTATCAGACAAAGTTTCCAGCAGATGGGTTGGTTGATAAGCATAAGGCTCGCCTGGTTGCCAAAGGATTCTCCTAGGTTCCTGGGATTGACTACTCTGAGACTTTTGTGCCATTTGCTAGAATAAACTCCATCTAACTTGTTCTTGCTATTGCTGCAGCCAATCATTGGGAAGTACACCAGATGGATGTGAAGAGTGTTTTTCTTCATGGTGACCTTCAAGAGGAGATCTACATGGAGCAACCACAAGGTTTTGTTTAGGATTATTCACTTGTGTGTAGCCTCAAAAGTCTCTCTATGGCCTCAAATAGGCTCCTTGGGCTGGTATGCCAAGATGGACTCCTTCTTTTTGATAGTTGGGTTCACTCGGTGCCATTCTAATCCTAATGTCTACATTTTGCAGCAGGATGATTCACTCCTATTTTTGGTCTTGTATGTTGATGACTTGTTGATCACAGGGAGTTCTTCATCTGCCATTGGGGTAATCAAATCTGCCCTTCATGACAATTTTTTGATGACTGACTTGGGGTTATTGCATTATTTTCTCAAGATTGAGATCTTCTAGTCTACTTCTGGGATCACCATTATACAGTCTAGATTTGCTCTTGAGGTTTCATATGGCTTATTGTAAGCCTACTCTAACTCCCTTCCTTTCTAGAGTCAAACATGAGGCTCAGTATTCTTCACCATTTGTTGATGAAACTTTGTATCGACAGCTTGTTGGGAGTCTCATTTATCTGACTCATACGAGACCTGACATTGCATATGCTATAGGCATGGTCTCTCGATTCATGCAGGAGCCCCATGAGTTGCACTAGAAAGTAGCCAAGTGGATCCTTCACTACATTTAGGGTACTTATAGTTTTGGGATTCACTACATAGTGAACATTGATATTGACTTGGTGGGCTACACAGATTCAGATTGGGCAGGCAATTCTCAAGATCACAAGTCTACTTCAGGTTATAGCTTCTCACTTGGTTCAAGTCCTATTTGTTGGTCAAGCAAGAAGCAGTCTGCTATTGCTCTATCTTCTACTGAGGCTGAGTATCAATGGGTTGTGAATGCCTCCACCAAGGCTATTTATCTTTAGAATCTTCTCAATGAGTTTGGTATCTATATCATATGACCATCAGTCATATTTTGTGACAATCAGAGTGCCATTCTGATCTCATGGAATCCGGTCCATCATCAATGGACCAAACACATTGAGGTCCACATGCACTACATCTAGGAGCTCATCCATGACCACGCCATTGACCTTCTCTACTATTTGACTTTTGAGCAGTTTCTCAATATCTTCACCAAACCCTTCATAGAAAGCAAGTATCTTCATTTGTGAGCTTTTTTGGGCGTGCGGGAGGCTTCATCTTCTATGGGGACTTCTAAGTCCTCTCACTTGGAGTCTTAACTTTCTCTACTTTGGAGTCTCTTCTCTCTCTCTCTCTCTCTATTGGGGGGGCTTTTCTCTCTTTTCTGGGGGGGCTTCTTCTCTTTGAGGGGATTTTTATGTACATGGGTACCTCATCAGGATTCATTTGTTGGGACCCATCTTTTTACCCACCTAAGTTGCACTTAAGCAAGGGTGTTAGTGTAGGTTTTTATTTTCCTATATTCATAGGTTTTTCCTACACATGTTATTAAGCTTGCTTAGGGTTAATTGAGTATTAGTGTGAGTGGGTGCAAGGTGCCAGCATCCTCCATGGTAGTTACACTTGCCTATTTTAGGCTATTGTGGTGGACTCCTCCCATTGGTCATATTTTCCACCTCTCCCCTCTCTCATAGTCTATTTATACTCACCTCCTAGCTTGTATTTTCATCTTGAATGCATTATCTAGTTACTCTGCCATTCTTTTGTACAAATCTATGAGATATTAATGAAATTTTGTCACATTGAAAATTTCATCTCTTGGAATTGCTGGTTTGCTTCTATTTTGCATTTTAGTTTATGTAACTTTGAATCTCTCTAATAAAGTTTTTGGGTTATCAATCTTATTGAAGATTTCTAACAACCACATGGTTCCATCACTACATTTGAGATGATTTCTAAATCCTTCATCAACCATTTATAAATTAGGTTTAAGGCAATCATCAAACCAAAAGGCACTCTCCTTGGTAGAAATTAGTTCTCTAATTAATACAGGCACTCTAAACCCAATATACAAGTAATTAAATCTAGTTGTCCTCGTCTTAGACAAACTCAAGATTGAAATCAACTTATAGGGCTTGAGTATACTTTTGGAACCTTGATGCCCTTATAATTATCTTAAATGGTGGACTACATCCATAGGATCCAAAGGGACACTTGATGATATCTTGCACTATCCTAAGGATAGATTGTAGGATCCCATGTCACTACTTCCTAGATGAATTGCATAATCTATTCTAAGGTGCAAAAAAACTATATTGCAAATTGACAAAGAAAATATTTAAGAGGAAATTAGGTTTGAATATAATATCGATCCCCTAGAAAGGGAGGTCACAAATTTACCTTTGTTGGTGTGATGCTCCAAGGATTTGAGAGAAGAGGAAATTGATGATACTTTTTTTTTCATAATATGGGAAATTTAATGGATATGGATGAGGATGCTATTTTTAGCAATATTTCACCTAAATATATGTTGCTTGAAAGTACAATAAAATTGTACTCTAGAATAATTTGAGATGAACTTTTTGAAGAAAAATCTCTAATTGGGAAAACACAATTATGTGCAAAGTTATTTGACAAAAATAAATGACCCTAGTTTTGGAGTTACTAGGGGTTGATAATAGGAAGAAACAAATAAATTTAAAATAGATAGTAATTGAAAGCTTACGACAAGCACTGGAATCTATACAAACCAAGATTTGAATGAGTGATTTAAGTGTTGCATGGAAGGTATTGATGACTGTAATTTTAATTAAACTATTGCTACTTATGAGACAAGTGAAATCAATTACAAAATTACTACATGTATTCAAAAGAGTTATTCAAAGATATATTATGAAGAGGAACAAAGTAGATGAAATCATAGAAAATAATTGGGGAATTATTTGTAGGTTTCCTCAAAAAGATAGAATTCTAGAATATGTGTAGAAACAAATAATTCAATATTGGATCAACCACTCCCATGTTTCCTTGAATAGAAGGGACATTGTAGAAGTAACAGGTGAAGATGGTACAAAATTTTCTCATCCAAAACATTTTTTAGATACAACACAAAGTGAATTTTTTGAAGCATTCAAACAAGAATTTTCACAGGTGAATATTTCTTAATTTTTAGAATGTTTGAGAAGTTATGACCATATTTTTTACATATAAATAAAGTACGTGAAATTTGTTGTTGTTGAAATCATGTTTAATTTCATCTACACCTTCAAACATCTAAACATGTTATGCAAATAGTTAATCCAAATATAGTCATCTCTAGAAGTACAACACAATTTTCAAGTTCCATTGTATGTGAAAAATTAGAAGGTTTAGATTAAAAAATACATGCGTAAATTATGGAGATTTGAAGAAACTTTTACTAATTGAAAATCTTTATCATTCAATGGAAGTTTTTTGGAAGAGATTTGAATATGAAAAATACACAACCAAGTTAGGAGTTGAATCCAAAAATATCCTCAAATAAAGTGAATTGCCTTGCAATGAGTTTATGAATAAATTTTGTAGTATCATATATTTGAATATCCAACATTGTCATGGTGTAAGGTGGTAGGCTAAAAAATCTCATGAGTCAAAGAATTTCTTTCCACATGGTTGTATTCTCTCTGTTGTGGATTTTATTAAGAACTATACATTTAGCCCTCGAATTGAAATTTAGAGTCAATATTACCATTCAGAGTAGGTCACAATCTTTGTACATGTTGTTATAGACATGTTGAATTTCATGTGGATTGTGTATAAAGTAGCACACATGAATGGATTATCATGAAGGAGGTCTATTTTTATATCAGTGATGATATTGGTCATTTTAGAAGCTATGTATCTCATTGTTTTGGAATGAATTTTTAAGATTTGAGACAATGTGACATAAATAATTTAAAACACTAGATTTGGTCTAATGGATGTGATGGTTAGTGTTGAATTTAACTCTTAAATCTTGTATTAAATAAATTTTGAACAACTCAACATATATGATTTATTTGATGGTTTTAATGTTTGTCTATTTTATAGGATAATTTAAGTTTACAAAAACATTTAATTGGTTAACCCAACAACATGCCAAACATAGCATAACATTTTTGTGAAATTTTTTGAGAGCAGACATGGAAAAGGAGAGCATTATGGAGCTTGAGCATGTGTGAAGTATGCACTTAGCATGAACTTGTAGGTAACACCATATGATGTGCAAATGAAATTGTTGAGTGGTGCAAGAGTCATTTTGGTGCTCATGAAGGAAAGAGTCACTCAATATGCACCAAATTCTATTTTTGGGAATTTAAAGGTATTGAACATATCGAATTTTATTTCTAGAGCATGAATCTTGTAATTTGCATGCATATTTATGAAATTACACACATCATACATATTCATTGGATATTTGGATTTAACATTTTAAATTTTCATATTTGTAGATATTGATCACTCAAATTCTTATAATTGTCAAATAATTGTTGGTTTTAGAAGACTACATCAAGTGATGACTATGAGACATAGAAAGCCACTTGCTATTCAAGTGAGAGAAATATCATGTTTTCGTGTTGACTACGTTGAGAGAAATGTAAATGTTCTACAATGTGAGAATATTATTGATGGATATGTTGCAAAATTAGCTTCAATGCCTCCTCATGAAGATAATGACATTATAGATGTCTATGATCCTCTATATTTAGCTAATTATGGATGTGTATCTAATATATTTGTTGTAGGTAAATTAAACATATTGATAATCTAGATTATTTTAGTGAAATATTTGTGTTAGCTAAGTTGAGTGATAAATATTTCAATTAACTCCAACCTGTGCATTTATTGTAGGAGATATTTTTTGTGGTTGTAGATCTTGACAATACCAAAGGTGTATAGATTACTATCTACTCATATGCATGCAACCAAAATGTAAGTTGACATAATCTGTGATAGATGATGATGGACATGAGTATCCCACTAGATCAATTGTTTTTGAAGGTGCTTATTATCAACAAATCAAGATAGATAAAAGTGGTATTATATTTTTTGAATATATGCCAAGAAAAAAGGTTCTACATTATAGTCACTTAGCTGTAACAACATGATTAAATTTGGAAACTTTAGGAAAAAATGGATGTGGCCAACAAACATAGAGTTTGAGTATTGAAGACCATGAACATATTTTAGAGATAATAAAAGATAGAGAGGACCCGCATTATATGTATCAAGAGCTAAGTTAAAAGTATATATTGTACATAGTTGATATATTGAATTCAAATTTAAACATATTTCATTAATTTATGTCATGTGTACATTTTCATTGAGTACATGTTTTATATGACAAAATTTTGACAAATGGAAACTCACTAAGGGACAAGAAGCAAAAATCTAGGCCACTATAATGAAGAAACTTGAAAAACAATATATTTTTTTACATGAAATTAGAAAAAGGAATACCTAGGGTTTCAAAAAGGGGATTTTCTCATTTATCATACTTGATGACTAGCAGGGGGAGGATTGGTAGCCATAAAAATGATCTCCTCGTCTAGCTCTCTTCATCACCTATTCGCTCACATGATTCTATCACCATTTGATCACTCTTCACCTCTTTCTTCTTCTCTTAATTTACATGAAATTAGAAAAAGGAATACCTAGGGTTTCAAAAAGGGGGTTTTCTCATTTATCATACTTGATGACTAGCAGGGGGAAGATTGGTAGCCATAAAAATGATCTCCTCATCAAGCTGTCTTCATCGCCTATTGACTTACATGATTCTATCACCATTTGATCACTCTTCACCTCTTTCTTCTTCTTTTAATTTAGATTGCATTTAGGTATTTGATTTGTTTTGATGTAGGGGCATCTTGCCTTGTTCTAATTTCTGGTTTATTTTTGCCTTCTGATGTTTGGGTTTTTGTTTGTGGAATAAAGCAGGGTTCTTTGCTGCAAATTTTGGTGTGAGGCTCCTGTTGCTCCTGTCGCTCGTGTGACAGGATATCTTTTGCTTGGCTTTCTTTTTCTCTTGTCAACCATTTCTCAGCTATTAAATTTTTTCCTATTATGGGGAGGTCGTGACTGGTAGTTACCTTCGGTTAGAAAGGATTAAAAAAAGCCTCAAATCATGCAAATGAAAGGTGGACTTGCTGGCAAAGCAATTAAAAGATTCTTTATGCTTTTTCCTTCTTACTTGGTGGATCAACCAAAATAGAAACAACAACATTATGCATGGGGTGACTCATTTATGTCTTTATTTATTCTTGCTTAGTTGTTTCTTGGCGACTACAATTTCTGCATTTATCTTGGACATGTTGATCATGGGTGTCGTGTGGTGATTTCCCTTCTGGCAGTGAAAGTTCTACATTTATCTCTCTATTGTAGACAACAATAAGGAGGTCATGGGCATCTTGGTCTGCATTCTCTCTAGCGGTGACGGTTACATTATGGCAATGGTAGTTTCCAGTCACTATTGGCAATATCTTTTATGTGCGATGATTACAGGTAGCAATGGTGGAAAAGTCAAATTTCTTTCTGCAGAACTCACAATCAACTATTTATATTCTAAGGCATTCATAGCATAAAGAGAGAGGCCAATGGGGAGGTAGAAGAATGGGAGAAGGTGAATAAGAAACAAAAAGACCGATTGTCTTAATAAGAAAAAGTTTGACCTGTGTATTGACAGAAAGAAGCCGATTGTATGAAGTGGTCAACTGTTCGATGGTCAAGAGTGAAGGTCTGATCTAAGGGTAGATAATAGAAGGCCGATCATTTGAGGAGGTCAATGATAATAAGTGGATGATTTTTCTAAAGAAGTTGGAAGATTCTAAGAAGTTGAGTGTCTAAATGAAGGAGGGTCGACAGTTTATGCTTGAGGAGCCATTGGACAGGAGAACAACAGAGTAACAGATTGAATAGTTTTGTCTTTTTGCATTTGAATCTCTGTATTTCTGTAAGGCCGATTAAATGGTCTGTATTGGCATGTTTTGATAAGAAAAGAATATCAAGTAAAACCTATTCTTAATATCGTATCTCTTTCTTCCTGTCTTTTGTGATGATTTGGGAAGTTGTGTAGAAGAATTGGAAACCTCCTGTCATTTTATTACATTTTGTGAATGAAGTATTTGTATTTCCTATCATTTTAATGTCAGAAGATCTGTAAAAGTTTTTTTATTAAGCTGAGGATTGATTCTCACTTGAGCGTTGAATTGGGTATTGTGCATGCTTTGAGGGAGCGTGCCACCAGATTGGTATCAGAGGTCAGAAAAGGTTTGGGAAGAGAAGTGGAGAGTTGCAAAGTAATGCTTGGCTAAAGAATCAGTTATGTTCTTAATAATATGTGTGTTGATGTTTTGGTTAGGTTGTGAAGAAGAAACCTAGAGTCCAAAAAGAACTAGACAACGAGCACTATATGTGTTCTTGATTTTTGATGGGTATTGTGTATGAGTGTTGCAGTCTTATGAATGCTGCAGAGATAGAAGATCACTAGCATGGTGAAAAGAATGCTGAAGAATGAGGTATGAGAAAGTTGAGAAAGAGTTATTTGTTGTTGCAGGCATGAAAAAGGGCTTGTAACTACTATCCTCGAGCAGAGATAAACTGGGTAGAAGGTGTATAACTTCCTCTACTAAGAGATAATGGGTAGAGGGGGTTTTGTGAGATACATTTCCAGGTCTTGTTGGGTAGAGGGTAGTCATGGAAAGTGTTGTTGTGTAAACTGATCGCTGAAGGAGAGGCAGTTTGCACTTGAAGCTTGAGCAAAGTTGCGGATTTGCAGTAGTGAGAGGATGGGCATTTGTGTAAAGAGACCCATCGTAATCCCATTTTGGGAAAGATATTGGGATGAAGTAGAAAGTCAAAAATATCGAGAAGGATTGGAAGAGATCTCGAGAAGAATGGAAATCTTGGAAATAATTTATTTGCCTGATAAGATTGTGACTGCAGAAAGCAAACAAGGAGAGAAGAAGAAAGTTCTCATTGCAGAGGACTTGGCTAAAAGTAAGAAAAGGAGAAAAGAGAAGGTGCAACAAGGAGCAGCAGAAAAAGAAGAGAATAAGGTGTCCATGATGGAGGCACCCAAGGAGACATCTTGGTCTCTTGATTTATTTTCTGATTTTTTATTTGAAGTTATGAATATAGGTGTAAAGAAGACTAAGGACAAGTCTTTGGAAGCAAAGAAAGAAAGGGCAAGAAGAGAGACCGTCAATGGAGCTAGAGATAAGAGCAAAAGAGGACAAATTGCAGCAATAGATTATCAAAGACAATTTGTAGCAGTAGTACCTGAAGGTGGAAAGAGGGCTGATAAAGAAAGAAGAAAGCCTGTGAAGAGAAAGAGGTGGCAAGACATGACACCAAGGATGTTAGAAAATTGGGACAACAGAGCCATGAGGAGGTAAAAGTAAGTTTTGGTAGTGATTTTGTTTGTGCAAGAGAAAATAGAAATGTAAACCTCCAAGTTAAAAATGAGAAGAAAAACATAGTGGATCATGGGTATATAATACCATATTGGCAAAAGAAATCAGTTGTAGATATGCAGCAAAGAGAAGGAATGGTTTGTGCTAACTTGTGTGACAGAAAAATGACATTAAGGATGGAAGATATAACATAGATTAAAGGGAGACAAGAAGATAAGCCAAGTGCAGAGGCAGCAAGACAACAATACAAGAAGATGAAGAATTCAGCATGGGTAGAGAAGCATGCAACAGTAGTAGAAGAAGTTGACAAGAAGAAGTAGCCAAAGCAAGAGAAGAAGAAATGTGTAGATGTTGACGAGCTCAATGAAGAAGAACACATGATAAAGCCCATAGAAGAAAATGGAAAGGAGAATAATTCCCCAGAGCATATTGAAGAGCTTGAGAAAAAGAAACATGGGATGTGCAAGGTAGGAGGTAGCCAATTTGATTTTGATAAATTTGAGTCTTTGAATAAAATTTATGAGTATGAAGATAAGATGTGGCTGACTGTGAGTGAAAGAAAAATGATAAGAGAAGGATATGAAAAGGAAAAGGTAGAAAAAGGCATGAAGAATAAAAAAGAAATTGAGGCAGTAGAGAGAAACGAAAAGAAGGACAATGCAGAATTTGAAGAAAAGACAGTAGACAATGAAGCTCGGGATGCAAAGGTTGAAGCCTTACAAACAAAAAATATGGATTCCTATGAGAGGACAGCAGTTAAAGTAAGTTCTGATGAAAAGACAAAGAGTGTAGTGGAGAAGTTTGTTGGGGTAATCAAGAATGCAAGGTGGTAAATGGCAACAAAACTACAAGGAGAGGTAAAATGTATTATTTTTCATTTTGTTGATGGTTTGACATATGGGGTAGAAAATCCATATAAGAATATTGTGAGTTATAACATGTATGGGCTGATAGGGAAGAATGATTTTGCTGATGATGGACAAAAGGATAAGAAAACATGGTCCATAATAGATGATATTGTTGGTATCAAGAAGAATACATGGATAGGTGATGTTGAATGGTTGAGTATGGGTGAGATGGAGTCCAAGTTTGGTAGGTATGTTGTAAGAAAGGAAATGTCTGGAAGACAGCAGGAGATTTATGAAAGCATGGAGTATGTGGAAGAAGAAAGATATGTTTTCTATAATGTATTTGTTTCTTGTGCAGGCATGAGTAGAAGAGAAAATGATATTGTGGTATACAATAGGAGGAAGGATAGGAGAGAACATAGAATGATGAATGCAGATTTAGAACATGTGGAGAAAAGAAAGCTATGTGAGAATTTGCAAGAGATCTCAGGTTGGATGAATACATTGGTGAATTGTTATTTTCCTAGCTCTATGGTGTTTGCAGGATATGAAGACAAGAAAAGAGAGCCTGAAACAGAGTCAAGTCAGAATTTAAAAAGTTCACACTTTGGTTGGCTAATGGATCTGAAGAAAGAAGGTGATCAATGGAAGTTAAAGTCTGAGGATGGAGAAAATCTTGTTTGTGTTTTCAACAATGATAATGGAGAGGAGAAGAAATCAACAATTGCAAAAGAGCATATGAGATTAGAGACAATGTTCAACTTGAAGGAATATTTTGAAGAAGAGAGTGCAGGCTTGGTGAAGAAGATGATGGTAGAAAAAGAAAATGGTAAAGGTATCTTTGAGTTAGTGAACTAGAAGAAGAGGATGAAGTTTTGTTTGAAATTGATGAGACATAATCATGGTGATTTGTAATGGATAAAGAAATTAGCAGATAGATCTATGAGAAGAATGTGGACAACAAACAATTACAGATGAAACTTAGGAAGAGTAATTGCAAGCATAAGACAAATTGGAAGAAGCAGAAGAAGAGGTTACAAAGCTCATGACTAGGAGCTCATGAATTTTATTTAGTGGGGGAGTTTGATGCAGGAGCATCTTGCCTCGTTCTAATTTTTGGTTTATTTTTGCCTTATGATGTTTGGGTTTTTGTTTGTAGAATAAAGTAGGGTTCTTTGCTGCAAATTTTGGTGTGAGGCTCCTGTCGCCCGTGTGACAGGATATATTTTGGTTGGCTTTCTTTTTCTCTTGTCAACCATTTCTCAGCTATTAAATTTCTACCTATTATGGGGAGGTCATGACTGGTAGTTACCTTCGGTTAGAAGGAATTAAAAAAAAGCCTCAAATCGCGCAAATGAAAGGTGGACTTGCTGGCAAAGCAATTAAAAGATTCTTTATGCTTTTTCCTTCTTACTTGGTGGATCGACCAAAATAGAAATAGTAGCATTATGTGTGGAGTGACTCATTTATGTCTTTATTTATTCTTGCTTGGCCGTTTCTTGGCGACTGCCATTTCTACATTTATCTTGGACATGTTGATCATGGGCGTCATGTGGTGATTTCCCTTCTAGCAGCGACAGTTCTATATTTATTTCTCTGTTGTAGACAACAATAAGGAGGTCATGGGCATCTTGGTCTACATTCTCTCTAGCAGTGATGGTTACATTATGGCAGCGGTGGTTTCCAGTCACTATTGGCAATATCTTTTATGTGCGACGGTTACAG
Organism: Cunninghamia lanceolata; assembly: GCA_027924645.1. Lineage (NCBI taxonomy): Eukaryota > Viridiplantae > Streptophyta > Pinopsida > Cupressales > Cupressaceae > Cunninghamia > Cunninghamia lanceolata. Next base: position 6,095,537 of record BSBN01000531.1, on the reverse strand, counting down.
GCATCGATGGTGGAAAAGTCAAATTTCTTTTTGCAGAACTCACAATCGACTATTTATATTCTAAGGCATTCACAACATAGAGAGAGAGGTCAATGGGGAGGTAGAAGAATGGGAGAAGGTGAATAAGAAACAAAAATATCGATTATCTTAATAAGAAAAAGTCTGACCTGCGTATTGACAGAAAGAAGCCGATTGTATGAAGAGGTCGACTATTCGATGGTCAAGAGTGAAGGTTTGATCGAAGGGTAGATAATAGAAGGCCAATCATTCGAGGAGGTCGATGATAATAAGCGACTGATTTTTCTAAAGAAGTTGGAAGATTTTAAGAAGTCGAGTGTTTGAATGAAGGAGGGTCGACATTTTATGCTTGAGGAGCCATTGGATAGGAGAACAACAGAATAGATGATTGAATAGTTTTATCTTTTTGCATTTGAATCTCTGTATTTCTGTAAGGCTGATTAAATGGTTTGTATTGGCATGTTTTGATAAGAAGAGAATATAAAGTAAAACCTATTCTTAATATCGTATCTCTTTCTTCTTGTCTTTTGTGATAATGTGGGATTGTGTAGAAGAATTGGAAACCTCATGTCATTTTATTATATTTTGTGAATGAATTATTTGTATTTCCTATCATTTTAATGTTAGAAGATCTGTAAAAGTCTTTTTATTAGGCTGAGGCTTGATTCTCACTTGAGGGTTGAATTGGGTATTGTGCATGCTTTGAGGGAGTGTGCCACCATGTTTTAATAGCTTTTGTAGTGCTTTACATGTCCTCATTTTGTGTGCAATTCATTCTTATAGGTCCTCAAGGTGAAACAAAACAACCCAAGTATATCTCACGTGACAATGGTACATCTTTTTGTTTCTATTATAGTGATTTATCTTGATAACATCATGATGTCAAGCTACCAATCGTTATTTTAGGTACAAACGTGGGACATCAACAATAGGTAAAGGCATAGTTCAAGAATAGTATCTACCTTTCATGTAGACTACCATCCCAGAGGGGGAAAATATGTAAGTATGAAAAAGATACACTTGCCTACATGGTGGCCCGAGGATGAGCTATAGTCCTAATCATGTACATGTAAGCATGAATATATACATACCTCTCAACAATGTTCCTCTTGGTGATGTGGCTTTGTTCATTTTTCATTTTTTTTTGTGTTTTCCTAACCTCTTGACTAATCTTCTAGATCCTGCACACCTTCTAGTTTTTCTTCTAGCCAAAGTTCAACAAATTATTTTTGTCACTTTCTAACCCCAACGATCACATCAATCCACTTCACAAGAGGGTATATTCATGTTCCCTAGGGGTATTTGTATCATTTCAACCCTTTAGAGTCATCTAATCAACCTCCCAATTCCATCCCTAACTTCAATTTTACTATCACTTTCTTCATTTCTAGGTTGCCCCCTGTCACTTTAGGATCTCCCTAGGTGACCCTATAGATAAATCACAATCTCTAGGGGTGACTTTCCCTAGTGAAAGGGATGGCCCACTCTACAGAGACCCTATTGCTAGTTTAGGGATGTAAAAACCATTTTCACACCTCCTAGATCATTCTCCACCCCAGAAACCACATGTAGGAAACTTCCTCTATGGGTCACCCTATAATTGAAGGATATCCTTGGGTGACCAAACCACTTAAGAAGGATATCCATGGAAGACTTGTCCTAGTGAAATGGGTGACCTTATCATCTTTAAACTTGCATTATTTCTTCCACTTTTGGCCCAAATTTGCTCCAAACTAAGCCTTGATTGCATGTGTCACCTTCCCTAACTAATCATCAACTCCTCTTGACTGAATCAAGACCCTTAATCACTCCATTCTAACTCTAAAATAATTCTACTCATCTCCCAATCAATCACTTGCTAACTTCATTTCTTCTTCTATGATAGGATAATAAGGCTTGTTCACTACCAATCAAACCTAGTTCACTATCCAATCAAGCCCGTTAACTCTTAAATCAAATGAGTTAACTCTCCAATCAGCTCCACCATTGTTGTACTTCCCACACCTATAAATACCCACCTTCTTTATGCATTTGTAGAGGCAAAATTTAGTAGTGTTTCTCTTTCTCTGCTTTGCTTTTTCTTTATCTCGATAGCATTTTATGCTTGTGTAGGACCCCGTGAGCCTTTTAAATTTTTGTATTTAGCTTTATAGCTATAATCCATTGTGCTTCATAGGAATTCTAATTCCCAATTTATCTAAAAGATTCTAAGCTTCAAGCCATAGTGCTTCGTAGGCATTCTTATGCCCATTTGTTATCCAAGTTTCCATAGCTTCCATTCTATTCATTTTTCTCCCATCTTCCCTTCTATTGCAAAGAGGAGGACCCCACTACTACAAGGGAGAGAAAAGGTTTCCAAAAAAGGACTTTTGAGGGATCAATCTAGGAACTACCATATTCATCATACCAGGTTTTTCACATTTTCAAATAGTAATTAGCTCACACTATATGGCTCTTGGGAAAGTAATCTTTGTGTTGCTCTTTCCTTGATATGATTTACTTTGATGCAATTAGATTATCATTTCTTTGATTTAGTTAGATTATCTTTATTTCATTCATTATAGTACATTTAAATTCTTGAAATTTTTAATTTCTTAGGTTAGATTCAAAATTGTATCATGAAAACCACAAAAACATAGGGTTAGATGCATAATGGAAAACACATATAGTTGCATACATATTTCAATTTCTAGTTAATTAGACAACTTATTTTATTTGAATTTGGAAAAAATAATCAAAAGTTGCTTTGCATACATTTAGAGTGCATTCATAAGAAAATCACAAAAATATTAGGGAAATTTAGAGAACAAAACCCTCAATCTCATCATGAGGTAACATTCAACAAGTAAAACAAGAACAAAACCCTCAATCTCATCATAAGGTGAACATTCAACAAGCATTCAAACAAGGAGAAACCCTCAATTCTATCATGAAGTAAGCATTAAACATTACACACATTCAACAACAAACAAATACTTCCCCCTATTGCCAATGTGCCATGGCATTGGGGAAGATCAATTTAAATCTATTATTGATGAAATTAGGGAACTTTTTCCCCATCCAATTCAACAATAGAATGCATAACAAACAAGGGAAGAACTAGAACACCAACAATGGATTAGAGATCAACAACCTTGGTTCAACAAATCTTACAAGATCAATAAGGGAGACTAGAATGATAGAGACTTATCGACGAATGAAATATCCTTCATTCTAGGATAAGAAGACTTAGGACTCTAACCCTTTGGGTCATACAATTATCACAACTACAATAGATATCAAATATCTCCATAGGAACAATCATCAAAATACACACATAACACGAAACCGAACCACCATCCATGACATCCTTCTCCTTGAAGAAAGAGAGCATGACAACCCCTTGATCCCAACTCTACTCCATTGTCTCTTTCCATGTGAGCAGGAGTGATTGAGAGGCCAAATTTAGCAAGGAGGACAATTCCTATGTTGCGTTGGACTGTGACTCACTTGCAAAACCATTTGGATCACTTTCCAAGTGATACAAGTCCTTCCTCATAAAGTGAGTAAACCTATTGTCATGACCTCCACTTCACACAATCATACCACTACCATCCATAAGATCCTCCTACTACATGGATGAAGTGATCAATCAAAATCTCCATTATTTAGTCAAATTTCTTGGAAGAGTAGGAGTAATTCAATCCATGCCATTAGCAAGGGTCTAACATATGTCTCGTTTTGAGCCAATCTCATTCAATTTTGTGATTAGTAGATTTAGAATATCATAATCACATCTATCTAAGCCCATCATCTCCTCTTGAATTTGTGGTTAGTCTATTTATAATATCGTAATAACATCTGTTTAAGGCCATCTTGTTCTCTTGCATGGCCTACATCCAAGACTCACTGTCTTCTGAAGAGAGAGCCTCCATACAAGATCTTGTTTCATCATCAATACATAACAAAGCAAATACATAATAGAAACTTAGTGGGCTATACCTATCAACTAGCTAGGTTCTATTATCTTGTGGATTGTCTCAAGATTTGAGTAAGGGGCCCTACCTAATCTTTTGCATGCTCATGGACTACTCATTTTTCTCAAAACTCTCATATGAACCTTCTTCTTCCTCTCCATCCTCTAATTAAACATTCTATTCTTCAACATGTACATCTTCCTACTTTTTAGCTTAGTCTCAAAATGCATTATTTTCCTTCCTTTTGATATACAAGATCTAAAAATACTCTATACTCCCTAAAAATCACATCTCAATATTAGATAATTTCTTGGGTTAGTGGAGTTCAAAGCTTATAACCTTTTATATTCTCATCATAAACAACAAAGATGTATTTAAGTCCTATTGGATCTAGTTTAGATCTTTTTTTTGGCACATGAACAAAGCCTCACAACCAAATACCATTAAATTTAAAACAAAAGGTTTCTTATGTGTCCAAACTTAATAAGAAGTTTTGTTAGCAAGAGTTGAACAATGAGATTAATTCATCAAGTAACAAGAAATACCCACAACTTCTACCCAAAAGCATTGATCCAATTATGTACCACTCAACATACTTCTAGCTCTTTTAATCAAAGTTTAGTTCATTCTCTTTGCAACCCAATTTTGTTGTGGTATGTAAGGAGTAGTCTTATACCAAACAATACCTACATGCTTTCAAAAATTATCAAATTGAACCTAGAATAATATTCACCACCATTATCAAATCTCAACACCTTTATTTTCTTATCAGATTATTTATCAATAAGTGCCTTAAATTATTTAAACTTGGGAGAAAACCTTATATTTAGAATGTAGAAAATAAACTCAAGTGTATCTACAACAATCATCAATAAAAGTGACATAATATCAAGATTTACCATAGAACCCACATCCACTAGACCAAAGACATGCCAATGAATGATTTCTAATATTCTCTTTACTTTATAACTTATAGAGGGAAAAGATGCTCTATTTTATTTTCCAAAAACACAATATTCACAAAAATAAAAATTCTCGTCAGTGTAAATAAAAAAAATCAAACACATGCATTTTTGTTAATAAGGGTCCAAAGACCTTTTTAACTAATGTGGCCCACATGTTGGTGCTACAACATGTACATGCATATTTAGAATTGCTAGTTGCATTGGTAGTTATAGAATGTAGAGGCATTTAGCGTAAATAAAGTCCCAACCAAGATCTTTTAGCAACCACCAAATTTTATCTCACCAATCTACAACAAAACTTATCAAATATCACATGTACTCTAAAATCATTCAACTTGGATCAAAAAATAAGTTTCTTGCAAGTCTTGCAATATGCAAAACAATAGTAAGGATTTTTTCCCTTCAATCACTAAAACACAATTGTATCTTCCCATAGCCAATAATTTAGCGTGAGATATTGTCACCTAGATACACTTCTCCTCCATCATAATCATGGTGAGAGGAGAACTACTATTTGTGGGGAGTCATATGATACAAGCAACCTAAGTTAATTAATTAAAATTCATAAGAAACAACATTAGCAGAAATAAACAAAGATTCAAGTTCACCATCATCAGATAATTTTTACTGTAGTCATAAGTCTTCTTATTTCTACACTCCTTAAGATGTCCCCATTTTCCACAGTTCCAACACTTCACTCTGATTTTTCCTCGATTCTTTGAATGGCCTCTAGTTTTAGATCTCTTAGTAGACCTTTTCTACCCCCCTTTAGACCCTCATTTAGACTTAAGCCTTCCTCAAACATGTAGTATATATTTTGAGCCCTCATCCATGGATTTTCTTCTCATCTCCTTTATAAGAAAGGTAGCAAAAAGGGAATCCAATTTCGGATTTGTCATTGAACCACTCATAGCAATAGTTAGATTTTACCATGGCCAAACAAAGACCAGAGTAGAAAAATACATTTATCCTCCTCATAAAGATTAACATTTATGGATCCTAACTAACTTATAATCAAATTAAATGCATTCAAATGCACTACAATAGAGTCTCATTCTTTATTTTTAACAAGTATAAATTTATTTTCATATAATGTTTCTTTACCAAATTCTTTGTTTGGTAAATCTCACCAATCCTTCTCCATAGGAGATATATGTGGTAGCCTCATTAGAGATATGTAAGAGGACACAAATTGCAAGATACAACTAAATGGTTCCTTGTTCCTTTTTATCCAACTTCTTCCAATCATCACCAGACATGCTTTTTAGTTTATCTTTGTTCACGATAGATCTTCAAAGAGATCCTCCATTTTAAGTTTCCAAAGATCATAACTAGTACCATTGAATTTATCAATCTCTAATTGAGATGTACTTGCCATGGCTTCCAATACACACATGGATATACAAACACACAAAGCAAGATGCTTCCACTACAACACAAAAAACTCACAACACTTCTAGAAAGGCACCCCCCTTTGATCAAAACCAAAGATCTAATACCAAATGTTGAAATATAGAGTGAACTATTGCAGTAATAGCATCAAACTAAGTGTACATATTTTAATGTGTCCATGTATTAACTTTAATGAAATGGAAATAGAGAAAGCATATAAAATCAGCAAAGCATAATAACACAACACATAACATTAAAGATATACATGGAGAAACCCTTTTAGGAAAAACACTATCCACCATCAAAGAGAGCACAAGTCTATTAATCTTCAATATAAGAGTACATATGTAACAAACTTCTCCCTTCAATCAAATAGAATTCTAGTAACACTTGTGTACCTATAATAACATATGAAACTTTTATCTCATGCCTCTAATTTATTATAGAGAAATGGGAGAGGAAAACCACAAGTAGTTTCCCAAAATAATGTACCAACAAAACCATGGTAAGCTACAAAAATCCCATGCCCCACTCATGGAGAGCATCTTATGAGAATACAAAGACAATTACTACAAAATCTTTGACCACTAAAAATTAATGGACACAGTTCCCAAGAATGAGACCCTCATTAGACTCCACCAACACACATGGGACCCACCCAATAAATGTAAATATGCTCCGATCTCTCCTAGTGCTTTGGACTAGGAAAGTGGTGTAAATGACACTAAATTAACTTGTAACTACCACCATCATGCTCCACCTCCTTCACGAATCTCACTACAACTAATATTCCAAGTCAATCGGGAGAATAATAATAAAATAATAATCTCTCAACAACATGGCTACCCATTACAAGGTTGTTGGAGATGCAACATTAGTATATTAGGATTGTAATTGAATTTCACACTTGTCTAACATAAATTTATTTGAAAATTTTCAAAAAAAATACTACCCCATAAATTACATTCAATTTCCTATAACTTTTATTATATATATTTTAGATTGTATAGATAACTCATTTCAATTTTTCACATGAAGTTACTTGAGTCTAATTTTTAACATTTTCATTCCTACTCTGTGGTATTGTTTGACCTATCATGATCTCACACTGAGCCATGTTCTATGAGAGTCCATAAGGAATTATTAATTAATAAGATGCCAATCCAAAAGGTGGGTGGATAGGAATCAAATAGATATCAATAATGAAAACCCAAACTCTAGTCACATATGCAATAAATGGTATACCATCATAAATATCAAAACTAAAACCTTAATGTAGAAAGAATAAACTCTAAAGAGAAAACCCTAAAGGGTGTAGAAATGTCAAGTTCACAAAAAATTAAGAAAATAGATGCAATCTTATATAAAATTCTTAGGGTAAATTAGTTAATTAGCATCTATGAACAAATAACCTTATGATCAAAAGCTAGGATAATAACTATTTAGATTAATGCAATGAAATAATTGTAAAATTTGAATAGATAAATAAATGGTAGTTAACTCTTGACTTGATGTTGATTTGGACTTCTATAAGATGTTCCTAATGGATTTGCACTTGCATAAAAAAATATGGCATGTCAAACAACTAGATAAGAATCAATAAATTTTCTACTTGACTATTTGGGCCACTTTTGTGATTGAAGAACTACCCTACACACCTACAAAATTGATTGTGTCTATGGATTTGGCCCTTTTGCACAAATATGAATTGTGAATAGAAATATGAACTTTGAATTTTAGACCTGAAACCTACTCACCTTGGTCTTTGGAACCTACATAAAAACTGGTAGTTATATATAGGAGTTTGTTAGACCAAGAATATTTTTCCCTTTTGTCAAACTCCTAAGGTACCAATGTAACAACTTTGTACATAGATTAAAGATAAGAAACAATCATGCAAGATGTCTTATAATGCTAATATAATCTCAATATTATACAATGATACGTTGATGCTCCTCAATGTGTGCAAGAGGTGTTCTTTCAAAGCATTCTACTATAGATTCTAAACATTCAAATCACTCTGCTTAAACATCATTCACTTCAATGATTAAAGAGTCAATAGCAATTTTACATCTCATCCACAATAAAAAGTGGTAAATATTTGTCCCATTTTTATTGGCAAAAATTAACTTTTGATTGTTGAAGTGGATGATGTTTAAGAATAGCCCATTCAAATGAACAGGGTTAGTTCCTAGATACATCCCCAAAGGCGACAAATGAAACATTTTATGGTGTGAGTCGACACATAAAGGCTAGTGGCAACACGAGAACATGGGCTCAATTTTGAAAATCCGAAGTTCATTTTTTCAAATTATACAATTGACCAGTGTCAATCTCACAAATAGTAGATCTAAAAGAACATGAGCTCAATTTTAAATTTGAATTTTGAAAACCCAAAATTTTTCCAAATTATACAACTAACCTAGGTCAATCTCCTAGAATCAAAATCAAATCCTTTTGAATAAATTAAAAAAAAACTTAAGCCATATGGAATAGGGCAACCAGGTCAAAGTCAGCCCAAAACAAAGGGAAAAAGGGCACGACGTACAATTATCCCCCATAATATACAAATATAAACGAGGACTCTAAGAGAGTTTTGGTAAGACCACAATTCCTAGGGCGGCTATCCCCCACTCTTGATATTTTCACAGGACAAGAAAGAAAGAAAGAAAGAAAGACGTGAACTTACGGCCGACCGATACATTAATGCCGTCACGAGTTATTCACGTATTTATTTAATTGAACTGCATTGAGCCAGTTATTTTGGAAAGTTTTATTTAGTTTTGTTTCAATCCAAACACTAAACCCTGTAACGAGAGAGGCATGAATGAAGCAATGCTCATAGTTATGGCGGAAACCCAAACTCTCAAAAGTCCTGCGATTCATTACTATTCACATGACTGTCATATCTGCACGGAAGAAAGAAAAAGTACTTTCACAGGCTTTTGTGAATGACTTGAGTAGCACATGCAAGCCATCCTTCAATTCCGTGAGAGAGTACGCGTGACGGACACAATCAATTTTCTGTCTCAATTTTTGATTCAGTTTCGTGACAAATTTTGCTCTAATCCATCGTTTTACGATGCCAATTTGCTTTATCTAGATTGATTACAGTGCCGACAGAAAAATATAAAAGCTATCTATGTCAAATGTGGATGGACACTGCAGGTTGTGAGCTGGGCAGCACAATCTCACTGCAGGGAGAAGATATGGGCTTTTTTAATGTGTTTTTTTGGGCATTTGGCAGATCAATCAAGCATCTTTTTTCTTTTCCTTTTATCTCTAAGTTTCATTACAAATCAGAATTTCGACTGGAAGATCAAGACAGTCATTTGATGACTGACCAGTTGGGCAATGGTTATTAACAGTTTGTGCAGGTAAAACTTCTGTGGCATTTGATATCAAAAGTTCTTTCTTTTTAAGGATCGTTAGACCTAAAACCTTGGGTTTTAGAGAAGTTTTTTAGAGGCACATTTTTATTATTTGATTGTAGCTCTGTGAAAGGAACTTCTCTGGTTTTGAATAAGTTTGTTTTATGTTTTGCAGATGGTAGAGAGAAAGAGAGAGAAGAAGATAAGGTAAGGGTGTGCCTGGCTCCCTGTATGCCACCTGGAATGCTGATCAGCATCTGATTGGCGTCCTACGTGGCATACCGGGAGCTACGCATGCTTTATTAACATTTTTCACTCTTTGTATTCTCTGTGTTGTTTGTATTCTTGTGTTGCAGGTGGTTTCAAAGAATGAATACAACGTGTAGATTCTTCTCAGCAGATTCTTTGAAAGATGGGAAAGCATGTTTCAATATGACAAATTTAGTATTGTTCCTTCTGTAAAACAGTTCTCAGCATGTTTCAATATGACAAATTTAGTATTGCTCCTTCTGTAAAACAGTTCTCCTCTGCTGATCCAAATAAGGAAAGAGGAGTATGTATATGTTATTTCAGCTTACCATGATTCCTTGTATCATTTGAGGACTTGTATGTTCTCAATATATCCTTCCTTCATTGTATTTTGGGTGCCTGACCAATAATATTACCTTTACTTACCCTGTGTCCCTCTAACTTTGGTTTTGTTGTTATGAAATTAAGAAACAATAAAATCCAGTTTCAGTTAGTTATTTGTTTCTGTTTTAAATGTCTTTAAATGTGCATGGAAATTTACAAGGCCTAAATTTCATAGCTGTATGGTCTTTTCGTAAAATACAATCAATTTTTTTAAAAAATTACTTGTATGGTAGTATTTAGACATTTTTCCATAAAATACAATCAAAATTTAAAACAAAAAAAATTGCTTGATAGATAAGGTCGACCATCAAATTTAAGCCTAAATGGAAAATATTTCAATATTTTTAAAGATAATCCACGTATTTAGCAGCAAATCTTTGTACTTTTTTAAAGAGATGGTTTACGAGGTATTATTAGTGTCAAACTTTGAAAAATATCAACATGTTACAAAAATGATTGGGGTTTATTTTAAAACTTTTCAACCATTTTTTTTAAAGAGTTAAAAGAATGAGTTTATGGGAATGGCTTAACCAATTGGTATTAATATACAAGTTATTTAAGGGGGATTTGTAGAGTGGATTTATGTGTAGAAATTTGGTAGTAAATGTTTTTACATTAAAATGGTAAGACTGGGTTTTGAAAGGGCTCAAACCCTTTTACACAAGATCATAGCAAATTAGGAGCCCCAACATCAATGGATTTATGCCAAAAAGGCCACAAATCATAGAAAAATAAAGTAGAGAGCAAGTTGAAAGCAAACAATGAACATGTAGCCGATCGATAGCAACATCACCAAAGCACAACCAAAGACACATCACTTGGCAAAGGGAAGGACATGGAGAGTTTCAACAACCTCCCACTATTTCTCCAAGAATTGCAAATGTTCCTTAAGAAAATCATCCTTTGATTCCTCAATCTCAATTTAACCTTCCTTTTACTTTGGTTTCTACTGTGATTGCTTGGATTTGAGACCAACTGCTCCTTTGTCTTCCTCGCCATCCCTTCTTGGAGCATGTGAATGCTTGTAGAGTAAATTTTTATCGTCGTTCTACTTAAATATGAAACCCATCCTACTAGTTCCCTTCTCAATCTATGTGGACTCATCACATGTCATTTCTCCTTTGCCCTTATCCAGATTCCTATCACCCTACATAGCCTCATGGGTCCCGTTACCAACTTTCAACTTTTTCCTTGGCTTGTCCTACTTAATCCCCACAATCAAAGCTAAAGGCCCTCAAACACCATCATTCCCATCAATCTTTTCCTTAGAGAAACTACCTTCTATTTAGGTCTCAGTAGATGTGGGTTGGGTAGGCTTGGGAACTTTAATCGCAATAGATCTTGGGCCACCTACATAAACACCCCTCAATGTCATATTAGAGCTATTAGAAATACTAGAGAGGGTGTTTACAAAATCATTAGCCTCCATGACATAGATCTTAGGGGATGACCTTATGTGACCCACTGCATGTCTAACTAAAATACAGATGAGAGCTTGATGTATAGGCACCTCTAGTCTACTCAATTCAACATCAATAACCAAATTATACTTAAGAGATATCAAAAGGAAAAATGGAAGGTTAACCAATTTTTTTTTTCCTAAAATGATGTAAAAGTGTGAAATGATAAGAGTAAACATACTTAAATCTACCTTTGAGGGTCACATATTTGATTAGCTATAAACTCACTTCATCCAAAAGTTTGGAAAGTAACTCTCTGATGTAGTCAACCTAATTTTTTTTAGCTTCTCCTTGCCTCTCAAAAAGGGCCTAATGGCAACCCTCTTACTTCTCCTATTTTTAAATACTTTCAAGCCCTTTGTAGACATCTCAATTACCCACATAGTAGCTTCTTTAGAAACCTCAAGTTTGACACCTCTGAGACCCACCTTTCTAGTCTTCCATATGCTACTGAACTCCATAGCAAGGATAGGGTCATGCCCAAGGATTCTTTGCATGTAACTAAAAGATAGATGAGAGCTTGATGTATAGGCACCTCTAGTCTACTCAATTCAACATTAATAACCAAATTATACTTAAGAGATATCAAAAGGAAAAATGGAAGGCTAACTAGATTTTTTTTCCTAAAATGATGTAAAAGTGTGAAATGATAAGAGTAAACATACTTAAATCTACCTTTGAGGGTCACATATTTGATTAGCTATAAACTCACCTCATCCAAAAGTTTAGAAAGTGATTCTCTGAGGTAGTCAACCTAAATTTTTTTAGCTTCTCCTTGCCTCTCAAAAAGGGCCTAATGGCAACCTTCTTACTTTTCCTATTTTTAAATACTTTCAAGCCCTTTGTAGACATCTTAATTACCCACATAGTAGCTTCTTTAGAAACTTCAAGTTTGACACCTCTGAGACCCACCTTTCTAGTCTTCCACATGCTACTGAACTCCATAGCAAGGATAGGGTCATGCCCAAGGATTCTTTGCATGTATTTTGTGAGCCCACCTTGCCACAAAATATGCAACATGTAGTAGTATTTTGTTTGATGTTATCATTCAACAAGGACTAAACTCTAGATTTGTCTGTGCCCATCGAAATAAAAAGCTCTATACCTTCCCAAGAAGCCTCATAGTTCTACTTAAGATTGCTCCTATAGTTGATGAAGGCTCTATATTTCTTCCCAATTCTTCTACATCTATTGATAGGAGTGTCTCTATTGATGGATGAAGAACAACCAAATCAATAGAGACATCTCTTCACATCAAGGACTGCCAACTTAACATATGTAAGCAAGTCCTTAGGATTTTCCCTATACTCCACACCTCCAACCAAATATCCCTTTGCCAACCTAATACCATAAGTGTCATAATTAATAATAATCTCCATTATATATGGTAACTGGTAATCAAATAATTACTCCTCGCCGTCAAAGAGGCTCCCTTAGAAGCCCATAACTTCTTCCTAAGATTTAAACTTTCATTAATCATCATATGAAAAAATAAAGGGGGCAAAGAATTAGGCTAGGAAGAAGCTTGTAGTGCCCCTGCAGTTTCACCTTGGATGTGCAGGTGGTCGGATTAAGGAGCAGGAGGATGAATGGAAATACTCGAAATATTTAGGGTATGATAGGCATGTTGATGGTAAGTTTACTATTTTGATGACACTCATTGACATTACTATGATGATATTGTTGATGTTTATGATTGGTACATTATGCTTTTGATATATTTAGTTACAGGTTAGTTGATTATATAGATTGGTTTTATGCGACTATTTGACACCTGATTAATTAGTTATTGATGAACTATTTAATATGGATATTGTGATGTGTTGTGAAGGGACGATGTAGTATTATTCATAACAAGTATCCTACTACGCTGCGATTCCCTCTCACTATGTGCCTATTTGGATGATGAGATATATGGTTGTATACGACACTTGGGTTTGCTGCAGGCTGCAGGTACCAAGCATCAACTCCACCTGAGTTAAAAGGTCTGAGCATGCCTTCATACCAATGGAACTGTTGAATGGAGATAACATGGGGTTTCCTTAGCTTAGCCATCATCTTTGAAGAGGATGAGTATCTGGTTGTGCACCCTGTTAGTGTTGTCAGTTTGGTTGGGATAGTCAGTCATTGTTGTGGTGGTCTTGCTTTCCGATTTTCATAGTATTCAGGTATGGTTTGGTAGTTGGGTTATTTTGCTGATATTGTTTGGTTATTGTTGCCTCAACATAAAATAGTTAGTTATGAAGTATTTTTTTTATAAATGTATATAAATGTCCTTATGTAAATATGATTTATTGTAATCATATTATAAATTAAGATAATAATAACAATAATAATAAATCTAATTAATATAATTTAATGCTGTGTGGTGGCAAAATAAAAATAAAAATAGATAAAATTAAGAAGAATATTGGTTTGGTAGAAAAATGTTATTAATAGTAAACTGTAAGATAGTGTTCATGCAAGATTTATTGCCTCTTGGTGGGGGGAATCTTGGGAAGATTTTAGGGGATTTCTCTCTCTAAAAATAGGGAGGTTTTGGAGCTATTTTTATGGGGGGGATTTTGGAGGATTTTGGGGAGAAAGAAAAAAAAAAAGAAAAGAAGAAATAGGGAAGACAACTTGTTTGCTAGTTCAGCAATGGTTACAATGACATCTAATATTTTTTCTCTATGAATTGTTCATGGGGATCTCGTTTCTTCTGTTGCTCCTGCACTTTATGCCCTGAGGAGGGACCATGTTAACACCAAGTTTCCATCTTCATATCTTTGGTCATAGGTTAGTTTGAACAATTCTTTTATATGCATGTGTGTTTACATTTCTGTAACTAAACTATTCAACTCTCTTGACCTCCGATGATCACTATCCTAAAATCTATCATGTGGTAATATCGTTTGGAGCTAGAATGCTTTGCATGGTAGGGCATTACAAAGCTTCCCAAAAGGCTTTGTTCAATAAGTTAATGGTTAAAATTGCACACTTTGGACTTTTTCCTTTTATTTCATTTTCTTAGATTTGATTATTTCTTATGTGATAGCAATGGTATGAGTGTTATTATTTTTTCTTAAGAGCATGTACATAATTTGAACATTTCTTGATGTCATTTGCACTCTCTCAAGCATTGGTTATGATCCTTAGTTTTCATTTTTCTCACCATGGGTCATATTCATGATCTTTGGCATTGACCTAGATCATTTTGGTGATTGTGAAAATAACCCTTAAGTAGTGGTAGATCATGTTTAACCCTAATATGAGATTTTGATGTTAATGAATTGGTTTATCTTTATGTTTATAAATTATATATTTATGAATAGATGAGTGGGTGTTGGTTTAATATTAATAAAGTTCTTGCATGTTTCTTTTATACTATTACTCAAATAGTTGAACTGGAGTAAGTCCAATTATGATATAATATAGATGCATGTGTTATCTTGCTTAATCATGTGTCACATTCAACACCAATACAATTGTTCCAAGGTGTCACATGGTTGATTTATATTAATTTGTGTTCCTTAGATATTCTACTGATTTGAAACCCTAGTGTTAGTTTACTTATAGCATTGTTTTGGTTAAATTATTTCTTATGCACCATATGAATGGTTAATTTCTTGATTGGACTTCTTATAAATCCTTAATCATGATTATTAATTCATGCTCTAGTATTTATATTAGATTTATTAATGATGTTGATTTTACCTAGTTGTGTCTTGCTAATGATGATGCGATTTTAACAATATTCCTAGAGTGAGCTAGAATATTTGGGCTCTAAAAAATGATAAGGAACAATTGTTTATAACCATCATAATAATGGTGTTGAGAAATATTTTATTTTGTAATTTGTCTTTAAATTCATTCTTGGGTGATATTTAACTACTTTTTATGGTATGTTCCCTTCATCTTGTTGTATTTGCTTGATTGTTACACATATTGTTTTTAAGATTAGACAATGATGTGTGCTTGAGAGTGAAAATTGATATGAAACTATTATGGTTGATATAGAAAAGTAATAATATGCAATTCAATTAATTATTTTGAATAGTATTTAATTATATTATTTATTATAATATTTATTAGACACTCATGAGGTGGTTGCTTGAAAGTTATTTTGATAGATTAAATAATTTTAAATAAATTAGGAATAGTGTAGGTGTTCTCAAATTTTATAATGAATAGTGATTTAATGCAAATTGTAATTGCATACATGTGAAATTAGTGTCACATATATTATGATAATATTTTGACTATACATTACCATGTTGGATTTCAAATTTGTGAATTGAGTGTGTAGGGAATTATAGGTTGGCCAATGCAATGTTAGAAGATCATTAGAGACCATCCATCATCTCACCATCTAGCAATAAGGCATTGATCATGTTTAGCTAGTGACACCAAATTATCTTTGTCAAGTGTTACAAAGACCTCCATTGTTAGCCATGTTGTGACACCTAGCTATGTACTCTATTAATTTATGCTATTGTTTTGGTGTATTTCATATGGTGGCTAATTTTATATGTTTATTTTAATTTTAATTTTAAGATTTGGATTTGATCTTTTAAGGATTTTTTGGAACTTGTAAAAATTGAAATGTTATCATTTTATGTGGTTTTTTTAGTCCCTAAGCCAAGTACCTTTGAGTAGCGTACTAGTGGTTGTATCCAGCTGAGTATACATAAGAGGGGTTTTTGTACCCATTTTACCTCTTAGAAACAACATGCATTTATTAAGATGTGGGGGATTAATGCAAATACTCAAGTCAATCCACTTACCTTTCAAAAGGAGTTGAGTGGAGAAGTATACTTCACTCCACCATGCATTATAAAGGTAGACTCATGTGGCTTCATATGGGATGAGTGTGGTCATTTATTATTTTAGAGAAGGGATTTAGTGCATGGGTTTTGGGGTTGTGATTTGGATCCATTGCATTAGATTGAGGGGAGTGACATGGCACTCCCCTTTATACCTTTTTCCTAGGTTCAAAAAGAGGTTAACTTTTTCATTCTTGCAATCTCACTTTTTAGATTTTGGGAGAGATCACTCAAACTTGGGGAGTTTTGGAGAAACATTTAAGATTTTGGGAAGGTTTGGGAACTTAGAAGAGGGAAGAAGAGATTAAAATCTCCTTAAGGAAACTTTGGACTTGGAGGTAGGTTCCCATGTTTTCTTTTTTTAGTTTAAATTGCTTTTACATTTTTAGATTAAAAAGGAAATGCGTTGTTCACATTTTTTTTTCAATGGGTGTTTTAGAAACTATATTTTTGGGGTTTCCATAAATATATTTTGGGCTTTTGAAATGAATGCATGTTTTTAAGTGTGTGTTTGTGTGGAGAAATTCCTTTCGAAATGTAGATTGTGTTGTAAGATGGGAAGACTAGAATCTTCCTCTATTTCTTTGTGTTAAATATTTTGTGAGAAAAAGTATTTGGTGTAGTTCCTCTTAAGAAGGTCTATAGTGGGTGTGTATTGTGTGGAAGTTCAGGGCCTTGTATGAGGTTTTATGTTGCTTCTTATCCTTGGTCCTTGTACAATACTCCTAGCTCTAGGGTTGACCGTAGCAGATGACTACCATATGGTTTGGAGGTGAGCTCCTTCTATTGGTAATGCAAAGTTTATGGGGCTTGGAGCCCATGTTTTGGAATATTAAAGACTTGTAAAATTTATTTGGTATCCATGTAAATTTGTAAGAGAATAAAAATGGTTTGGCTTAAGTATGTATATTAGTCTTGAGACAAAATGTAAATTGTTATCAATACTATTAAATTTGAATTAAGAAAAAAAGGGAACATTAATTTAGAAATGTTTTTATTCATATAATCGAGAAGGGCTCGAACCCTTACAAAAAAGTCAAAAAGGAGAACAGAGAGAGTTTTACAAGAAGTCAAACTAAGAACAAACCCAACTTAACAGTAAAGAACAAACTACATTAGAAAGACCAGCATAAAATAGAAAAACCAACAAGAAACCAGAAAGAGAGCTTCTACTATTTAGAGAGATGCCTCAAGCCATTGATGGCCTTCCAAGTTCTCAAGGGAACTCCATCTTGTCTTCAAATTCATCCCCCTTTGAAGAGTTGACCTAAACATTTGAATCTCCAAAATCCACCTCTTTACCTTTGGTCTTTTAACTCTTTGCTTTGGTTCTGTTGGTTGGACTAGCAAGAGTAGCCTGCTGATTGGAGTGACCAATAGAAGGAGTGCCAAAACTTAGGCCCTTTGCATCTTTTTATTTCTCCAGCTTAGCTTGAAACACATAGAGGGTGGCTGTCGTGTTCTTAACCATTTATTTACTGAAAGTAATTATCTCCTCCATATTCCTTTTGATATCTTCTTGGGTTTTCTTCATACTAACCATTTCCTACTCCATACTTTCCCATTTGTCAAAGGTGTTGGAAAACTTTTCCACCTCCTTCCATAAGTCTTCAATCATAGTTTCACTGGGCCAGTTAGATGTCTCAAGTTGAATCAAAATTTCCAGATGTATTTTCTTTTTAGTGTGATGAAGTTGGGCCAATTGCCATTTAAGAACTTGGTTCTAGAGGTCCAAAGCCTTATACAATGTGATGACCTTTTCTTCCAATTGATTGCAGGTTCTACATCTACTAGTATCTTGAGAGGTACTTTGCTCACCACTAAGGGGGTTGTTGCACGGGGGTAGACTGGTTAACATTGGAGTTGGCCAAAGGGACAAACTGCTTAGTAGAGGAGGTCCAAGGCTGGGAGGGAGGGATGTTACCTGAAGGGTTCCCCCGTAAATTGTTCTTGCCTTTGCTATTATAATGGTCAAGGGTAGGCCCCAAGTCCCGCAGGACATGCTCATTAGGAGGATCTTCAT
Organism: Cunninghamia lanceolata; assembly: GCA_027924645.1. NCBI lineage: Eukaryota > Viridiplantae > Streptophyta > Pinopsida > Cupressales > Cupressaceae > Cunninghamia > Cunninghamia lanceolata. The sequence continues at coordinate 6,076,914 of BSBN01000531.1, read as the reverse complement.
GGGGTTCATGAAAGGTGACCTTGGGCTTTCTCTTACCAGATGAGAGAGGGGTGGAAAACATAGCCATTTACTCAAGAGGGTTAGGTGCATGTTGGGAAAGAAATATGAATGCAACATCAAATATCACTTCCACAAATGAATATGAGAAAAAAAACAAAGCCAATAAATATCAATAAGCATATGAATGTGGAGCATAAAAATATATTCTTAATAATTTACATAGGAATTCCTTATTATAGAGCATGAATGAGGCAATCCACCTTGCATGTGGATTCAACAAGTGCCTCATGATGTGGCACATGTACATAGACTCCTATGGGTGTCAACCTTTGGATCACTTGGAATGTACAAACCAACAACCTTTTGACCAAGTCATCAACCTTGGTGACAAGTGTTGAATGACTATAAAAGTGACCTTTGAGGTGAGATGGAAAGTCTTCCAACCTCAAAAGTTGTGCACCTAAGGTTTACCAAACAACTAGGTAACCTCTAAAGGCCTAAAATGTTGCACATTCAGTTAGACAAGATGTTTTCTAACCTCATCAGCCTAAGTACACTTAAGCTATAGTGAATAGATAAATTATTCATTCTAACACCCCCCTTAAGTGATACTTAGGGAGATCACAAAAGTGCAAGTGATACATGAATATGGGTCTTGACTACTAAGCCTGATGAGGTACCCATGTACAATAAAGTCTCCCACAAATGGAGAAAAGGAGAAAAACCAGTGGGAAAAACTCCTCTCCAAAAAAGAGACAAAGGAAGGAGGACTCAAGATGAGCCCCCAAGTATGTAACTTCCTTCACCTCAAGCATATGTCATAACTCAAGATAGCGAGGTGATGTCAAAGGTTTAGTGAAGATGTTTGCAGTCTTAAGTAGACAAATACTCTAAGGAGAGAACACCATCATGGATAAGTTGTCTAATGAAATGCATGTGTATCTCAATGTGCTTCATCCTCTGATTCTCAACTAGATTGCGTGAGAAATATGAATGGCACTTTGGTTATCACACCAAAGAATAGTAGGATGATCAGGTGGTTTACCAAGTTCTATCATAAGTTGTCAAAGCCATAGAACCTCCTGGATAGCAAGTACTACACCTTGATACTTGGCCTCAGTGGATGATATTGCAATAGCATAATGTTTCTTACAAGACCATGCAATGAGACTTGAACCAAGGCAAAAAAACAAAACTGGAGGTGGACTTCCATGAGTCAACATCATCAACCTAATTTGAGTAGTGAAGCCTACTATGTGGGAAGCACCTGGTATATACTGAATGCCAAAATGAGTAGTGCCTCGAATGTACCTCAAAATATTCTTAGCTACCTGCCAATGACTCTCATGAGGGTCATGTGAAAAAGGAGAGACAAGCCCAATAGCGAAGGTGATATCAAGATGAGTGTGTGTTAAATACAAAATACTACTAGCTAACTATTTGTACAAAGTAGCATCAACACAAGGTGAAGTGCAAGTGGCGGTCAAAGTTACACCAAATTGACATGGTGTAGGTGTAGGCTTACAATCAGCCATGCAAAATCAATGAAGCAAGTCAATGGAATGCTTCTGTTGATAAATGGAGATCCCCTCAATAGATTGAAGAACTTGAAGACCAAGAAAGTAATGCAGAAGCCCAAGATCTAACATGTCAAAGTGCTCCATCAAAAAATGCCAAATATCCTGAATCATGGATGATGAACTACTAGTGATGAACAAATCATCTACATACAAGACTAGTATCAAAAGATCATCTCCATGATGTTGAATATAAACAGTGTGATCAAAGTGGCAATGAGTGAAACCTGTCTATTTTCCAAACTATGAATAAATGTAAATTAATTATTTCTGTAGACACCTAAAATTGATCATGTCATCACATCACCTACATTTCAACGTTAATTAAATAATCTAATTATTTAATTAATTTCATCAAAGTCATCAAATTCTTCCAAATCTTCTAAATTTGACATTAATTGAATAAATTACATTTATTTAATTAATTTAAATCAAAGTCAACTTTATTCTTCCACAATTAAATAACTTTAATTATTTAATTAAATCAATTGTTCTTCCAAATTTAAATAAATCAATCAAATTTATTTAAATTATTTCAATCTCTAAAAATAACATATGTGTATAGGAAAATCGAGAGGTTGAATGATAAGATCAAAAAAGCAATGATAACAAGTGCCATGTAGTGGCTTGTAGTGTTATTATAGTATTTGTTTAGTTGTATTTTTTTTGTTGATTAGCTATTGGTTGTATATAGTATTTGTTTAGTTGTAATTTTTTTGTTGATTAGGTATTGGTTGTATAGACAAATTGCATTCCAATAATTGAAATATTAATTTTTGAAGAGTGTTGAAATGTCTTGGGTAAATAAAATTGAAATCTCAAAAAAATCTAATTTGGTAAAAATAAAATAGGACTAAAATATTTCCTTAACTATAAAACTAAAGTTTACAAATCCTATTAAATAACACAAATATTTCCTTAAAATGTAATAATACTAGTACTTTTATAATTTAAAATGCATTAAAATATTATTTTAATAGGTTTGAAGAATAAAATAAAAATGTAATAACATGGCCAAATATTTTTCGTGATACTGTAGAGTTTTAACTTTTGACTAAATAAAATTGAAATCCTAGATTTTTAACTCTTGAGTAAATAAAATTGAAATCTCAAAAATAATCTAATTTCATAAAATAAAATGTGTAGAACCCTAACTCTAGTTGGGTGTGGAGAGATTTGAAATGTCTGCCTAACATATTAACATGTAATAATATTGAATACTATTACAATTTAAAATGCATTAAAATATTGTAAGTTTGAAGAATAATTACATAATATAATAACAATAACATATTCATATTTAGGTCACTACAATATTTTATCTTAGTCACTTAATTTTTTGTTTAAGTAATAATAGTAAGTACTTTTAGAGAACATGATTTTAATTATTTTAATTAATCTAATATTGTGGTTTAGTAATAATTTTTTCCAAAGATAATGAATTGGTTAAATCATTTCAAATTTGTAACTATTATATTTCCAGAACTAAATTTCTAAGGAAAAATTAATGTGAACTCGTTTTGAAATGTATTGGGTAAATAAAATTGAAATCTAAAAAATTATTTAATTTGGTAAAAATAAAATAGCACTAAAATATTTACTTAGTTCTCCTATTAAATAACACAAATATTTCTTTAACTATAAAACTAAAGTTTACAAAGTCTGCATATTTGTATTATGTGGAGAGCCCTTGGCCCTACTTGAGTGTATAGAGATTTGAAATGTCTGCTTAAGATATTAAAATGTAATAATATTAATACTATATGATAATTTAAAATGTATTAAAATATTGTGTTTGAAGAATAAAATAAAAATATAATAACATGGCGAAATATTTTTCATGATACTGTAGATTTTTAACTTTTAAGTAAATAAAATTGAAATACTAGATTTTTAATTCTTGAGTAAATAAAATTGAAATCCCAAAAATAATCTAATTTCATAAAATAAAATGTGTAGAACCCTATATTTTTAATAGTATTATTAATATTATAACTTTGTCCCTTTGACAAAAAGTAATTTTTACGTTTAGCTAATGAAGCAACAAATTAAATTCATAAAAATTGATGATTCTTCCCTCTCATAATTATCGCCATCTATTTAGGCATGACTTAACTAGTGGGAGACAAAATTTGTGTTCATAATTTGTTTACTTGCCACATCCTCCCCTCAAACCAAAATTCTCTCCGCATTTATAGCTTTTTGTTGCACTCTCTAACAATCTGAGAGAAGAGGTCATTTTTTTTCAGCCAATGACAATATAGATAAACTATTTTTCAATAATTTTTTGTTAAAAATTTATCATGTTGACATAGGAAAAGTACAAATTTAAATTAAATTTTCCCGACAAGAAAAATAATCTTATCTTTTGATTGGTTTACAATTAATAGATTAATAACTAGATAAGTGTGAACTCATTGCAATAGTACTACCGAAGGCAGGTAGTAATAACAACTCAATTACCCATAACATCAAAAGATCTATCTAAGCAATAACCAAATCAATGAATAAATCAAATTACGAACAAAGAAGCTATCACCTAGATTGTTTGGATCTGTTGTTCGAATGCGGATTGCTTCATAAATTATGAAACCATGTTTGCAACAAGCGGATGTAGATTGTGTTTGTGCTCAAAGTGCTCAACGATGCGATGTATGCTCAATGCGCTGCAAGAATGACTGTGAATAAATGATTGAAGAGAGTCAACGATCGAAGAGGATTTGTTAAGGAGATGAGGGGGGTTTATATAGCTTTCAATGAAGATCGATCAATGGTCTAGAAAATTCAATGGAATCAATGGATGAGATAAATCTAGAATTCATGATGAATGTGCACTTGACATGTGTCACACAAAAAGCTATTTTTTGTTTGAGTTAATTACTTTTTGATAAAGATAGGATTTGATTTCATAAATTAGAATATTTTTTTTCTAATTTAAGAGTTGTTGATAAAAACAAGATTGATTACGTCAATTAACTCAACTTGTAATTTGCTTTTTGCATGATTTGAGATAAATTAAATAAATTATTTAATTTTATGTGCATGATGAATAAGATTTATTTTTAGAGGAATTAGAAGATAAAAAAATAAATTAAATAAATAAATTTATTTAATTGTTTGTACATGATAGAAGAAATAGAGGAATAAATAAAATTTCTGATTATAATTTATTTTTAGAGATTGAGATAATTTAAATAAATTTGCATGATTTATTTAAATTTGGAAGAACAATTGATTTAATTAAATAATTAAAATTATTTAATTATGGAAGAATAAAGTTGTTTTTGATTTAAATTAATTAAATAAATGTAATTTATTTAATTAATGTCAAATTTAGAAGATTTGGAAGAAATTTGACAATTTTGATGAAATTAATTAAATAATTAGATTATTTAATTAATGTTGAAATGCAGGTGATTAGATAGATTTGATGAAATGCAAGTGATGCAATGATATGGTCATTTTTGGGTGTCTACATTTTGCTCCTCTTTGATGCAATGCAATTTACAGCGTTGCTTCAAAGAAAATGATTGTTGAAGACATGATACAATTTTGATGCTGCAGTGTAGCTAGCTGCCCCTATGTAGTTGGTGTATGATGCCCCCTTGAGAGGAAAGATAGGGAAGTGATAGAAGAACTGGGTTGACACTCGACTAGAATATTGTGTTGAGAAAGATGAGGCTAGATAGAAAAGACTGTTGATCAATCTTAGCTTGAAAGACTATAGGAATGACATGGATAAATGGATGAGCTTATTGCAACAGTTTCACAAATGTTTATACAGAGCAATCCTTATTTTTTGATATAGCACGTGGATAGTTTGCCACCAAGGTATAAATGACTAAAGTGCTATGATATCCGAGTGCGTGGACGTTGACTCTGCAAGCAAGCGGTTTGAACTTAGATCCCTTAGATATAATATAACCTTGTTGGACATGTGAATGAGCCATAGTCTTGAACATAAAATAAACTTCAATACATAAATGCCAAAAGAATATTAATATGTAAGATGCTAGGTCGTAACACATACAAGATAAATATGCTGCTAAGAAAGATGCTAAAGATCATTCCTCAAACACGGCATACAAAAGCAATGAATATGCCCTGAATCTGTACTGCATCGTAACATACCAAGATATAGATAAATCAAGGTAGTCTTGAATAGGTAATGAAAAAGGAACAAAAGATAAACCAAAAAGCAAATTGACTAACTTGGAAAGTAAACATACAACCAACATATGCTCTTGCCAAAGAGGTTTCCCAGGATAAATTGGATTGGTTGGCTAGATAATACCCTTATTATAGGCACGATGTGTCCATTAAAGGGTGTTATCTATTAAAAGGGTAATGTCTGGTTTCAGGAAATGCAACATGTCGTATAAGATGCCTAGTCTAGTTTTGATTATGGAACATCCTTTATAAGACAAGTGTGTTGATCTGTTGCTTGGTTTAAGATTGATTTAGCTGATGTTGGCAATCGATATGTAGTACAACATATGGCTCTGTAAGTAGGTTTATCTGTTTCAAGTTTGGTTAAGGGCTTTTACTTTGAAAGGATGCATTTTTTTGTTGTTTTGTTCTTGAGTTAGTCAAGTCGAGGTGAATGGATTGTGATAAACATAAGATTAGAAAGATGACATGTCAATGGATTGAAATGGGTGAAGAATGATGAATTGTATGTACTTGAGTACTGGATACGTCCTTCATATTCTAGACTTCCTACATACCCTATATCCACAGGATCAAGGTATGTTACAATGAAAGATGAAAAATGATAATATGTAGTTCTGGATAAGGTGATGCATGGGTCAAGGTGTTTGAGCTTGGGTTGGTGAAATGATGATATCTTATGTACCTAAGTACTAGAAACTTCCTTTGTATTCCAGACTGCCTACATACCCATATCCATGGGATCAAGGTACTTTAAGATTGAGATGAGATGATATGTAGTTCTGGCTTGTGTGAAGGATAATGTTGAAGTGGTTTTGTTGTTTTTGTTTTGATTGTTGATGTGTTTGTGAACCATGAACAAGGATCCATTCCTAGACCTAGGTTAAGGAAAGAGTTTCCCCCATTATGGTAGAGGTGTTTGTATGGATGACTAACATGGAGAACTTGATAACTGACATAGGATAAGGATGGTGGACATTGATAAATTTCCAAGCTATTCTAGATAGGGAAATGGAAATGCAAACAAGGTCAATGGTTTTATTATGGATGGATGGATGAAGTTTATTATGAAAGAGACATGGAATGAACAAGACTCGATAGATGATGGATGTTGATTCTACACATAGTGCCTGTTTGCCAGGTTTTCACTATGGTACTTATCCAAGGCACTTGTTTACCAAGTTTTCACCACAGGATGGATTTTTTTTTTTTTTTGGATACTCTGAGGATCATGCATAGAACTTCTTGAGATGAACACCGTTGAGTGTCTCATCTAGAGGAATGTCATCAAGTGTTGCTAAAGTATAAGCTCCTGATCCATATGCTACTATGATAACAAAGGGTCCTAACCAATTAGGCTTAAACTTGCCCTTGTTTTATTGATCAGCTTGATTTCTCTAATTTTCTTTAAGGACAAGATCACCGACTTGAAACTGTCTTTCTTTGATCTTTTGTTATAGTTATGCCAGAGGCAGTTTTGATAGACATGGAGATGATTAAGTTGTGCAGCAAGGCGCCTCTCATCTAGAAGCTCTAGCTCAGCTAATCTGGAAGTGCGATACTCCTCTCCATAAATCAAGTGTTGCATGGATACTCAGAGGGATGGGATCTCGACCTCTATAGGTAGAATGGCTTCAGATCCATAGACCAAGGCATAGGGTGTGGCACCAGTTGGTGTTCTGATACTAGTGCAGTAGGCCCATAGGGCGGGATTGAGTTGCAGGTGCCAATCACGACCAACTTCATTGAGCATTTTCTTGAGGATTTTGAGAATGGTTTTGTTGGAAGCCTCAGATTGGCTATTACTCTGTGGATAGTAGGGAGTTGAAAAATGATGTTGGATATTGTATTGGGTGCACAAGGCATGGACATCTTGATTTTTGAATGGTGTCCCATTATCAGTAACAATGGCTTAGGGGATAGTATACCAACAAATGAGGTAGTTAAGGATAAACTTGGCTATTCGCTTACTAGTGATATAGGTCATGGGAATGGCTTCAACCCACTTCGTGAAGTACTCAATGGCAGTAATGATGAATTTATGGCCCTTGGATGAGGATGGGTAAATTTGTCCTATGAGGTCAAGACCCCATTGAAAAAAAGGCCATGGAGTAGTCACAGGTTGTAGTTCATGAGTTGGCACATGAATCAAATCTCCATGCTGCTGGCATTGTAGACACTTCTTAGAAAACTTTAAAGCATATTGTTCTATTATAGGCCAGTAATAACTTGTTATGAGTATCTTCTTAGTGAGATTAGGACCAGTAGAGTGTGCGCCAAAGACACCTTCGTGTATGTCTCGTAAGGTAGCATCAGCTTCTTCCGTGTTAAGACATCGTAAGAGGATACCATCTAGATTCTGACGATAAAGTGTATCACCCAAAATAGTGTAATGGGAGGATCAACGGATAAAGGTTTTGTGTTGGGTTACAGATAGTTCAAAGGGAAAGGTGCCATGTTTAAGGTATTCATAGATATCTTCGTACCATGGGGAATTGGGACCAACAAGTTCGCAGATGATTTCAGTAGTTGGAGCATCGACGGTTGGTATCAACAATTGCTTGATCAAGACCTCACATTTCTGTGTGTTTGCAGGCACGTCTATAAGTGACCCCATAGAGGCCATAGAGTTTGTAGCTTTGATATGCTCTCTTGGAATCTTCTCAAAAGTGATACTAGTTGTGAGTTCTGTGATGTCCCATTGAACTGTTGTATTGAGACCTATGAGAAGTGCTTCATACTTGGCTATGTTATTGGTGCAAGGAAATGCAAGCCAATATGACTTGGGGATATAGTCATTTTGTGGTGTGATAAAAAGGATATCGGCCCTTGATCCATGTTGTGTGTAGGAACCATCAAAATACAACTTCCACATTACTGAGGTAGAAAGAGTGAAGAGATTTTCATCTAAAAAGTTAGATACCATAGGATGTACATCTGTCATGGTTGCTTCTACTAGTTGATCTTCTAGGGCTTGTCTCTTGATTGCTTTATGATCCACATACTCAATGTTAAACTCACTAAGGATCATGATCCATTTAGCTAGTCTACCTGTGAGGGTTGCTTTTGCTAGGAGATACTTCAATGGATCAATTTTGGCTATTAGATTTGTGTGTTGATTTAGCATGTAATGCCACAACATTTGGGAAGCAAACACTAAGGCTAAACAAGCTCTTTCCATAGGTGAATAATTGATTTCATAACCCACCAAGGTTTGACTGATATAATAGATTGCATGCTCTTTTCCTGACTCATCATGTTGTGCTAGAAGAGCCCCTAGGGCTGTAGTTGTAGTTGAGATGTATAAGATCAAAGGCCTATCGGTGACTAGTGGTACCAAGAAAGGAGGTGTAGCTAGATATTCTTTGAGCTAATCAAATGCTGCTTGACACTTATCATCCCATCAAAATGAGACATCCTTTAAGAGAAAGTGTTGAAATCATTGACATTTATCTGCTAGCTATGAGATAAACCGCCTAATGGATTGTAATCTTCCTTGAAGGCTCCTTAATGCTTTGAGGTTCTTTTGTGGAGTCATCTCCACTATAGCCTTGACTTTTGCTGGATCTACTTCAATGCCTCTACGAGATACAATGTATCTAAAAAATTTGCCTGATGTTACCCCAAAGACACACTTCTTGCGATTGAGTCGCACTTGGTATTTTTCTAGTTTATCAAAGATCTGTCCTAGAACCTGTATGTGATATGCCCTAGAAGAATTTGCTAGTATGTCATCCACATAGTCCTCCATGATGTGATGAAAGAGGTCATGGAATATCACTGTCATTGCTATTTGATAAGTTGACCCTGTATTCTTTAGACCAAATGGCATGACGCACCAACAATAGGTACCCCACAGATAAGTGAAAGTAGTTTTATGTTGATCTTGTTATGCTATCATTATCTGATTATAGCCAGAAAATCCATCCATTAGAGAAAGCATTTCATGACCAACAGTTAAGTCTACTATGAGATCAATGTGTGGCAGTGGGAAGTCATCTTTGGGACATGCTTTGTTGAGATCTCTGAAGTCAGAACACACACGGATGCCCCTATTTGGTTTAGACATAGGTACAATGTTGGAGACCCATTATGGATAATCAATAGGTTTGATAAACTTTGCATCTAACAACTTCTATATTTCAACTTTCACCAAGAGAGCGATTTGTGGGTGCATATTTCTTAGCTTCGGCTTGACTGGTTTAGCTTTTGGATCAATTGTGAGATAGTGAACTACTAGCGAAGGATCTAACCCTGGCATATCAGCATAGGTCCATGCAAAGTTGATGGTTCTTTGTAAAAAGAAGTTGGTAAGATTCTTGTGCTCTTGCTCTGATAGTGATGCTTCTATGAATGTTGTTCTAGGATTTTGCTCTGTGTCAAGATTTATCTCTGTAGAATCTTCCACTAGGAGAGCTGATTTCTCTTGATACTTAGATGGTAAGGGAAGGTCAAATACTCCATCCTTAGATACCACAGTTGGGTTTTCACCTTTGGCTACGTTCTTTATTTTTACTATTTTGTGATCAAGAAGTGCCATAGTGTGGTTTTCACCTAAAGATCTTTCTTTATTTTTACTTTTACGACTGCAGGATTTGGCATTCTCACCAAAATAAGTCATTTGTTCTAATTCCATTACAAAACTATCTTTGTGATCGCCAAGAGGGATACCATCCCGGAGTCCCATGAACTCTACAATAGCTTTGTCATTCTGAAATACATCTAGAATGGAGGTCCCTTGTTGGTCCCAATCAATAAGGTCAGGGTAGACAAACAAGTGTTTCAATCTGGGTGTTGGTGGTGGATGTTAAGGATACAGATGATAGCATGAAGATAGAGGATTCAGTGAATAGGTTAGTCATATTGAGGTAAGAGTCATCAATGATATCCTCTTTAGACGTTGAATCAGTGAGACAAGTTTGTGCCATCTTGTCAAGAATACCCTCAATGTCCAAGGCGCGTGGTACCTTCCTACACAATCCTAACCCCTTCTTGTCTAGTTTCTTCTTCACAATAATGGGTTCCATTTCATCTTGATTGTTTTTCCCAAGGACACCTTTGCCTTTGTAGCCCATGTTCTTGACAATTCTTAGGCCATTGCCATATTGCTTGACTAGTATTGTGACTGGTTCTTTCTCCTTGTAAAGCCAAGAAGAGATGTCTTCAATAGTTTCCTCTACCAATAATTTTCCTTCTTGGAATTGGGTTAAGGATGCTAGAGGAGGAATAGCTACTTTCTTAGTTGCTTTAGCTAAGAGCGGTTGGCCGTAGGATTTAGGGGATAAGGGCATCCACCCTACACAACAAGATTTTGAGAAATCATATTCTCCAAAGCCTATATCACGGATGTGAGCTTTGATTTTAGGAATAGGATGACTATTAGGGTCAACTATAGAGGCCTTTGTCAGATTTTCATAATCGACATACAATGGAGATTCATGGGCTTTGTCATTATTGGGCACTTGGTTGCAATTCTTATAACTGCCTTGCAAGACATGACATAATTTGAAAGGATTAGGGCCGCCTGGGATAGTGATCTTCGTACCATTGAATGGGAACTTGAGAGACTGATGGTACGTTGAGGGAATAGCTTTCATGGCATGGATCCATGGGCATCCTAGGATAATGTTATAAGGTATCTCAATGTCGAGGACTTGGCATCTAGTATCAAGCATGACGGGGCCTACTTATATAGGCAAGTGGATAACACCTTCTGAATGACACTCAGTATCATCATACCCCTTGATTGTAATACTTTGATCAATGTTGACATGATCCTTAGTGTATCCCAATTGTTTAAGTAACTTTAGAGAATAGATATTGAGACTAGCACCACCATCTATAAATATGCATTTGATCTTCCATTTATGGATGAGAACTTCAATGTGAAGGGCATCCTTGTGACATGGATCGTGGGATGGGAGGTCCTTTTCATAAAAGACCACATTATAAGGTGAGGCAATGTTACCTATTATAGCTTGGAAATCCGTGACCGCTATGTTGTTAGGAACTGAAGACTCTTGTAGGGCTTTTTCTAGCACAACTTTATGTGCAGGTGAGGACCGTAGAAGGTCCAAGATAGAGATTTGTGTAGGGGTTTTCCCTAGATGTTTGACAAGATTGTAATCAGATTGGGTTGGAAGACTTGGTGTAGGAACATGTAGGGTGACAAAACCACGATGAGTTGTGATGGTGCAATCCGTAGATTTTCCTTTGATAGTGAGGGTAGATACATGACTTTCTTCAAAACGTCCTACAATAGAGTCATAGGAAGTAGAAGCTTTATTAACACCTTCACCTTTGTTAGGAATTTGACCTTGACCATGGTTAGGGAATGGTGCCTTGTACATGTTGAGGTCTTTATTGGTGTTTTGAGTTGGTGGTTCATCATTAAAAGTGATTTGTTGTCTATCAATAAGGTTTTGGATCAGGTGTTTGAGTTTCATGCACGATATTGATCGGTGTCCTTTGGTCCTGTGGTGTTCACAATACTCGTTGTCTTTGTACCATGTAGTTTTGTAAAGAGGTTCACCATATGGGGGAGCATCTGGTAAGGTGATGAGTCCATTGTGCATAATTTTCTATAGGATAGACTCTATAGGCTCTCCCAAGGGAGTGAATTGACGTCGCGGAGGGTAATCTTTTTGAGGTTGCTCTTGTTGTCATTGTCGTTGGTTTTGGTTTGGTTGTCTTTGTTGTTGGTTTTGTTGAGGCGGAGGTTGCCTTGGTTTTGATGAAAGATGCAGGGTGTTTGCAGTGTTTGGACATGTTTAGAATCTACCACACCATCATTGACCACGTTTTTATTTTTGTTCCAAAACTTGGGCTTATCATTTGTTTGTTGTTGAGGAGCATTGACTTTAGTTTCTTTGAATATTTTGACCATGCCTTTAGCAATGAGGGCCTTTTCAATGTTGATGCCCTTGTAGGTAATTTCGTCAAAGGTTGTAGCACTAAAAATTTGCAAATGGAAACCCAATTCTTGGTTAAGGTTCTGCACAAATATACTAACAAGCTACTTTTGAGGTATCTTGAATGGGAATTTTCTAGCCATTTGTCTCCATATTTGAAGGAAGGAGATGAGCGTTTCCCCATTTTTCTATTTATTGTTGCATAAATCGGTCATGGAGACTTCATGTTCTGTGTTGTAGGAGAAATGGGTGGCAAATTTCTCTGCCAACTCATTAAAAGATTTAATACCCGTGGGTAGGTGCGAGAACCATTCTATAGCTTGACCTCCAAGACTATGAGGAAAGAGGCACATAAGATATGTGTCGTTATGTGAGACCTCAAAGCAAGTGAGATAGAACTCTCTAAGATGGTCTTTTGGGTCTCCTTTTCCTTTGTATTTATCAAATTTGGGAATAGTGAAATTGTGAGGAAAAGGAATCATGGGTAATGACCGATCAAATGGATAAGGACAAATTTCTTCTAAAGAGAAGGTTTTCTTGGTGTGGCCAAACATAAGATTAGATAGTTGTTGTTGAACCTCCGCATCTTTTAGTTCCATAGTTGTGGGAGGGGTTGGAAACATCCCCTGTTGTCCTAGAGGTGGTTGGTGTTTCCCATATGGAAGATTGTAGTGGAAGCCATGGGCATTGGTGTTATAAGGGTCGTATGATTGGTTAGGGTCATATGTGTTGTATGTTGGGTTTGGATTGGGTTGGTTTTGGGCGTTTTGATTTTGGGGAGGTGGGGGTGGTGCTAGGTAAGAATGTAGGTTTGTGACGGTTGTAGATAAGAGTTCTATCATTGGTATTGTGGAGGTGGTGTGAAGACAAAATTTGGTGGAGGGAAGCTGAAGTTTGTTGGGTTTGGTTGTGATGGTGGAACATAGTTATGGGAAGTTTGGTTTTAGGAATGTTGAGGGTTGAGATAGGTGTTGGTTAGGTTAAGCGTGGATGAACATGGTGGTGGAGGGACATAGGTAGATGGGTTTTGTGATGGTTGAGGTTGATTGAGATATTTGTTGAAAAAGGTTAGTGTAGATAATCGTTGTGGCAGAGGGACATAGGTAAATGGGTTTTGTGATCGTTGGGGTTGCATGACATTGTTTGGGTTAATGATACGGAGATTGGATGATGTTGGGGTGGTGTTGGTTGCGGCCCTTGTTGCATGGCTACATAAGTGTTTCCCAGATTGTAATTTGGTGGGAAACCTTCTCGTGATGGGGTAGCCAATGTTCCACTTGCGATTGGTGTGGGCTTTTGGGAGATGATAGGAGGTTGTTGTGTGTTTGACCTAGCTAGAGCGGCTTGTTTCTCTAATTTGGCTTGATGTTGTAGAGTCTCTTATTGGTGTGTATAGATCTCCATTGGAGTCAGGACGGGTGATATGGGCCTTTCCACTATTGGATTTTGATAAAGAGGATTCTCATATTTAGTGGCAAAAAGTTTAGGCATCTCCCTTGTGAGCTTTGTTCAGGTATAGGAGTGGTCATAATTGACATGGTTTGGACCGCAGTTATGGCATCATGGGTTTTGTTTGGCTTTTTAAGATTGGATAAAACAAAATCTTGAGGTAATTGCACTACTTGTTCTATTAGTAAGCGAAAGAAATGATCTTGGTTCTCACTAAGGATTTTGTCAAACATAGCTATGGCTCTAGGATCTTGCATAATTTCATCAAGGTCTTGTCTATCTTCTTGAGAGGATTGACCTTCTTCAAAGTGTCGCTCTTCTTGAGATGGGACTTGAACTGTGGTATGACTGGGTGTAGCAGAATCATGAGGCATGCCAGTAGTGAACTGAGTTACATCTACCAAAGGGACATTACCTTCTTGAGGATTAGTTGGTTGGTCATGTTGCGTCCTATTTTGAAAGTTGGTTGGTCTTTCCATTGGTGTTTTTGGAGTCATGTTGGATTGGAATGGTTGAGGTGTATGAGGAGGTGATTTACACTTACTTGGGGTAACTTTCTTAGCTTTCATAGATTGTTGGAGTCTAGTGGTTACCATGGATACACTAAGATAATATGTTTTGAGATTTTGCTGGGATTTTACTAAGGTAGTTTGACAACCAATTTTTTTGGACCAAAGGCTCTAGACTATTATACCAAAGGCATGGGACTGTGTTACCAAAGGCAAGCTACTATGCTACTAAAGGTGCTGGACTATGCTGCCAGGGGCACTGAACTATTATGCCAAAGGTGCTAAACTGTGCTACCAAAGGTGAGCTACTGTTATACCAAAAGCATTGAAGTAGTGTCAGTGATATTTATAAGGCAAATTTTGATAGATTTGGGTTTGATTTTGATTGGATTTGCTTTGGCAAGAGAAAACACATCAAACAAAGTACCAAAGAGGACTGACACAATAGATAGTGTATGTTCGAAGCTAACAAAAAAAGCCCAATGTTTCCACGGGTATAAGACAATTGTAAACAATTCAAGCACTTTTTATTCCTAGAGACATAGTTTCATTATGGTAGATCAACTCACAACTTAATTCTTCATTGACCAAATGTGATTCCATATAGGTGTCGTACATTTGTATCTTTGTGAGAGACAATAGGTAGGGATATCTCACCCTCCCCTCAGAAAGCTCAAGTAGGTCACAAGAGCTTTATGGCCGAGGGAATTATATCTCTTCTCAAGGGAGGCAATGGTGAGTATCTTGGGGGCTTGAATCAATTCCCCTTGCACTGATGATTACCACAACATTTAGAGGTGAAATGGGTAGTCACTATCTAGATTGGTTCTTAGTTGCTTTGAGGGACCAACACCCTATAGCAATGTGACAAGCTACTTAAAGCTTTGACTGATCCTACTAAAAGTATCAAACATTTCGCACAATGTGAAAATCATTTCCACAAAGTGCTAGTACACCTCTTTTCAATTTGCCACCACAAGGTAAGGCTAACGTCAGTTAGGACTTGGCTTTCACCTTATCCCTCTTATATAGAAGTTTAAAGGAAAACTCAACTTAGGGTCATCCCTTTTGGATGAAGTACAATCCAAAAGCAGGCCCTTCTAAAGGAATAACTAAAAAGTAAGATCAAGTACGTCAAACAAAGGTTCAATTGTCCTGTTATAAGAAAAATAAGGTGCAACTAAATTAGGCACACACACGATTGTAGTTGTCAATTGTCCCTTATGAAATTGAAGTGTTTGGCATTCATGTCCATTGTCCCTTAGAAAATTGAAGTGTTTTAGCATGCTTTTCCATTGTCTCTTAAGAAAGCAATATGTTGTTAGATTTAGGATAGACAACTGAGAGTGGGGGGTGAATCAGTTGTCCAAAACTTTCTTCCAATTAAACACTTAAATCCACTTTGTAATTCAGTAGCATAATAATAAATCAATCATGGAAACATAATGCATTAAATCAAGAGCAGAAACACATTAACACATAAGACACAAAGATTTTGACGTGGAAAACCTGGTTAAGGGAAAAACCACGGGGTGACTAACCCAAGATTGTATTCTCTGTTAGAAGAATAGAAAGAACAAAATGACACATGCCAATTAGGGCTCACTGCCTGAGCACACTGCTCACAAGAGGCTCACTGCCTACGGGAGACACATTGTCTATAGAATAATAAGTATTACATACTTGAACTGAAAAATAACATCTTCACTATGCTTGAGTCAGTTCCATTTAAGCCTAATACTTCTACTCTGCTCCTCTCTACCACACTCTCATCTCCACAAGACACACTTTGAAATGACTTTACAACTCCTTATTTATACAAGACATCAACTTAGGGATATTCATCCAAGTTGGCATACATTATAGAGCAAATACATAAATACAACATGACTAATTATAAAAAGACTTCACGCGGATCAACACACTGTCGGCCACACAGATCTGAGACTTCAATCTTCCTTTAGGAGCACGCCATTCCTCACAGAAACTCTTCAAGATCATCCGCAGTATGTGTAACTCATCCGACCGGCTTGACTTGGGAAGAACATCATCATTCGGAAGTAATTCTTCAATTTCTGGCTCAATCTTCAATACAGACCTCCAACATGAACTGGACACAATCCAAAGACCTCCACAAGCTTGCCTGAATCACCAAGAACATCCACACTACATCTGCTTACTGAAATCATTCTCTCCTTCATCCGGAACCTCAGGAACACAGTCTGTCATCACTGTCATAATGGAATAGATGCTTGTGGACCTCCAGACCATGAACCGATTGAGTTGTCAATTCACATTGACTTTCTAAACACTCCACCAAATCTTCAGAACAAGATTTTTCATTTCCAGAGCTCACCAAACCTATTTGTATCACTTTGTCACCTTTGAATATTTGCCAGAATTGGTTTTACTTAAGTGGCCATAACTTCTTCATATCTTCATGCAGATCTCTGAAATCTTTACTGGATCAACTTGAGACACATATCTATAAACCCTTTGATGCATATTCTCTGATCTTTATCTTAATTGGGATCTTTACCTTACTATCTTCACTATTCTTCTTTGTTCCTAATAGGACTAATTTTCTCAATATCCTCAGCATACAACTCATCCAATCCTTATCATCAATGCAACAGGAGTATGTTGACATCAATGGCAACACTAGTTAGGCCCATACTTGCAACAATCTCCCCCCTTTGTCATTGATGGAAACATATGATGTGAAAAACTATTTTGACCATCAAGACAAGAACTTTTTCTCACTGAAACAACTCCCCCTATCAACAACAACCATTCGCATGTCTTCTCTTCCTTTACTGCTCCCCCTTTGATTAGAAACCACTTGTTTTTCACATGTCTTCTCTCCCCCTTTGACATCAATGGCAAAGGGCACATACTTGCACCAATTTAGAATCATACCAGCTGCTCCCCCTAAGTGGCAGCTTCCCAAACATCAATCTGGACCACAAGATATGACTGTGAGATCCACCAGACTAATGCACATTAGTACACCTTAATTCAGAATCGGAGGGGTAATAACCCCTAACTTCTCCCTGAGATACTCAAAAGAGTCCTTAGGAAGAGGTTTAGTAAAGATATCTACAATCTGATCCTTGGAAGGTACAAACTCCAATCTGACTTCATTCTTGTTCACTTGCTCTCTCAAAAAGTGAAACTTGATGGATATATGTTTAGTCTTTGAATGCAACACCAGATTCTTAGATATATTTATCGCACTTGAATTATCACAGAAGATTGTGATAGGCTCCTCATACTCCACTTTGATGTCTCTTAGCATTTGCTTCATCCACAAAACTTGAGTGCAACTACCTGCTGCTGCAATATATTATGCTTCTATAGTAGACAGAGATATTGCCTCTTGTTTCTTGCTCAGCCAAGAAACTAATCTCTTCCCCAAAAAGAATGCTCCACCACTAGTACTCTTCCGGTCATCCACATCTCCTGCCCAATCCGCATCTGTATATGCATGAAGAGAGAAATCATGATCTCTAGGATACCATAGACCATACTCAACTGTCCCTTTTAGATATCTAAAAATCCTCTTGATTGCCATGACATGAGATTCTCTAGGATCATCTTGGAATCTAGCAACAAGACCAACAACATTCATAATGTCAGGTCTAGTTTGAGTGAGATACAACAATCCTCCAATCATTGACCCATACTTTTTCTAATCAGCCTTGGGAGAATCATCATCTTTGCTCAACTTACATCCAGTTGCCATGGGAGTACTCATTGGCTTTGAGTCTTCCATCCCAAATTTCTTTAACAATTCTCACATATTTGGAATGAGAAATGAAGATTCCTTTCTTTGTTTGAGTGATTTGTAGACCCAAGAAGAAAGTCATTTCCCCAAACATGGACATCTCAAATTCACTTTTCATTTGATTTGCCAAAGTCTTGCACATACTATCTCTTCCTCCAAAAATGATATCATCAACAAACACTTCAACAATCAAGATATTTTCATGATCAATTTTAAAATACATATTACTATCAGCAGTACCTTTGTTGAAACCAATCTTCAAAAGATGCTTATCTAATCTTTCATACCAGGCTCTTGGGGCTTGCTTGAGTCCATACAATGCTTTCTTTAATTTACAAACCATATCACCATGATCAGACAATTGAAATCCATCCAAGTCACCATTTAGGAAGGTAGATTTGACATCCATCTGATATACATTGAAATCCTTGAAGGAAACAAAAGTAAGAAATAATTTGACTACTTCAATTCTTGCCACCGGAGCAAAAGTTTCTTCAAAATCAACTCCTTCTACTTGGGAGTAACCCTTGCAGACCAATCTGGCTTTATTTCTGATTACTTCACCATCTTCATTTAGTTTATTCCAGAAGACCCATTTGGTTCCAATCACATTCTTGTTTTTAGGTCTAGGAACAAGATCCCAAGTGTGATTTTTCTCAATTTGCATCAGCTCTTCCTCCATTGCTTTAGTCCATTTTTCATCATTGCAAGCTTCATTCACTGTCTTAGGTTCAATTTTTTAAATCAGACAATACTCTTCTGAATCTTGAGCAATCCTTCTTCTTGTTTGTACACCTTTTCTTTTATCACCTATGATCTGAACTTTAGAGTGATTCAGTCTTATATACCTGGGAACTTTGGGAGTTTCTTGCACTTTTGATTCTTGAATAGGTTCATTCAAACTTATCTCTTCTTCCTGATTTACCAGATCAGTCTAAATTTGAATCTTAGAAGGGGCTTGAAAAACATCATTCCGATCATCTTCATCACATTCATAAAACCTCAAGGGTTTTTCAATCCCTTCATCAAACTTCACATTTGTACTTTCTATAATCTTCCTCAATCTCTTGTTATAACACCGGTATGCTTTGCTTTGAGTAGAATAACCCAAGAATATTCCTTCATCACTTCTAGCATCAAATTTTCCTAAATCTTCATCTCTCTTAATGTAACATTTGCTACCAAAAACTCTGAAATACCTCATAGTGGGAATGATGCCAAACCAAAGTTCATAAGGAGTCTTACTGGTATTGCTTCTGATTTGTACTCGATTGAGAGTATAGACTGCAGTGCTTACAGCTTCTCTCCAATAGATCTAAGGAACATTTGCTTCCATCATCATGGTTCTAGATGCTTCCTAGATGGTTCAGTTCTTTCTCTCCACTACTCCATTCTGCTGTGGAGTCCTAGGAGTAGACAACTATCTTTTTATTCCATGTTTCTCATAGAATTCTATGAACTCACCAGATGTGAATTCTCCACTTCTATTAGACCTCATACATTTTAATTTTAATCTGGTTTCATTCTCTACCATAGCCTTGAATATTTTGAATTCTCAAGAGCTTCTGATTTCTCTTTTAGAAAAGTCACCCACATCATCTGGGAATGGTCATCAATTAATAACATGAAGTATCTATCACCTTGCACACTCTTGATTCTTGCCAGACCACATAGATTAGTATGAACTAAGTCCAATAATCCAGTAGAAGATTGTTCCTTGCTTTTGAATGAGACTCTGCTTTGTTTGCCCAACTGACATTCCTTGCACAAACTATTGGTAGGTTTTACCAATCTTGGAAGATCTCTTATAGCCTAAGTGTTGCTTATCTTGATGATATTATCAAAATTCACATGACACATTCTCCTATGCCACAACCAACTCTGATCAATTTGAACAAATATGCAACTTTTACTAGTACCAACCAAGTGGAAGATGTTACCTTTAGTTTGAGTACTGGATGCAATCTCTGTTTCAGAACTTTCAAAGATCTTGCATTTTCCATTTTTGAATCAGAGATCATAGCCTTTGTCCACCAACTGTCCAACACTGAGAAGATTGTGCTTCAGGCCTTGAACATATAGTGCATTACTGGTTTTGTTCTTTCCATCAAAAGAAATAGTTCCTCTACCCTTGATTCTACCATCAGAATTATCACCAAATTTTACCACTCCTCCTTCATACCTTTCCAAGTCTATGAATTTATTTTTGTCAACTATCATATGGTGAGAGCATCCACTGTCAATGACCCAATCATCCTTTTCCTCAACTTGGGCAGCTAGAGCTCTTTCAACAATTTTATGATTGACAAATTCAGAGGGCATTGGATCTTCTTTCTTGATGGCAATAAACACCCAGTCACTTCCATATTTGTTTCATGTATCTGATACATCATCTGTTACTCCTTCATTATCATCATCTTCATGAACATGGTAACAATTCTTCTAGAACCTTGATCTGTTAGGATTTGGCCTTGAAAATATTTTTGGACACCTTGAGGCAAAATGACCAATCTTATTGCAGTTAAAACATTTAAAAGGTAATTTCCCTTCATACTTACCAGATCCTCTTGGCAACCTTTTTGCAATAAGGGCTTCAAGTTGAGTAGCTTCTGCTTCATCTTCTTCTAGGTCTTTTCTTGCTTTCTCATACCATGATAGTTTCTTTGAGGAGTTCTCTCCTGGATCAAACTTTTGTTTTTCTTTAATAGAGGCACTAGCTTTGAATGCAAATTCAGTCTTAGGGGGGGCATCTCCAAACTTAGTCAATTCAAATGTAGCCAATTTACCAACCAATTGATCTCTTGTGATACCTGAAATAGATTTGAATTCTTCAATAGTAGCAACCTTGTACTTGTAAGAATCAGGAAGGGATCTGAGAACTTTGCCAACAATCTCATCTTCATCCAAGACTCCACCAACACATCTAATGCCACAAACAAGCTCATTTACTCTTGGCATAAATGTAGTGATATTTTCATCTTCTCTCATCTTCAGATTTTTGAATTTTCCTTTCAGACTCTGTAGCTTGGCACATTTGACATACTTGTCTCCTTCATGCAGAAGTTCCAGTTTTTCCCAAATCTCAAAAGTAGTTTGTAGGTAAACAACATTTGTTAGCTCTGAATCAGACAAGGCACTTAGAAGAGCTTCTTTAGTCCGCAGATTGTTTTCAGCATCTTTGATTTCATCTACAGTTCTCGGACCATTCTATGGAGGAGTATACTTCTTTGAAGCCATGATCCAATACTACATTCCCATACATTGTAAGTGACATTCCATGCAACTTTTCCAAATAGTGAAATTGGTTATATCAAACCTCAGACTATCCTTCTTGTAGGACGACATTCTAGATCTCCTCAAGCAGTTAAGCTCTTTTAGAGGAACTTGGCTCTGATACCAATTGTTAGATTTAGGACAAACAACTGAGAGGGGGGGTGAATCAGTTGTCCAAAACTTTCTTCCAGTTAAACACTTAAATCCACTTTGTAATTCAACAGCATAATAATAAATCAATCATGGAAACATAATGCATTAAATCAAGAGTAGAAACACATTAACACATAAGACACCAAGATTTTGACGTCAAAAACCCAGTTAAGGGAAAAACCATGGGGTGACTAACCCAAGATTGTATTCTCTGTTAGAAGAATAGAAAGAACAAAATGGCACATGCCAATTAGGGCTCACTACCCAAGCACACTGCTCATAAGAGGCTCACTACCTATGGAAGACACACTGTCTATAGAATAATAAGTATTACATACTTGAACTGAAGAATAGCATATTCACTATGCTTGAGTCAGTTCCATTTAAGCCCAATACTTCTGCTCTGCTCCTCTCTACCACACTCTCATCTCCACAAGACACACTCTGAAATGACTTTACAACTCCTTATTTATACAAGACATCGACTTAGGGATACTCATCCAAGTTGGCATACATTACAGAGCAAATACATAAATACAACATGACTAATTACAAAAAGACTTCATGTGGATCAACACAATGTCAGCCACACAGATCTGAGACTTCAATCTTCCTTTAGGAGTATGCCATTCCTCACAACAACTCTTCAAGATCATCAGCAGGATGTGTAACTCATCCGGTCAGCCTAACTTGGGAAGAACATCATCATCCAGAAGTAATTCTTTAGTTTTTGGCTCAATCTTCAATGCAAACATCCAACATGAACTGGACACAATCCAAAGACCTCCGCAAGCTTGCCTGAATCACCAAGAAAATCCACACTACATCTACTTACTGAAACCATTCTCTCCTTCATCCGGAACCTCAAGAACATAGTCTGTCATCACTGTCATAATGGAATAGATGCTTGCAGACCTCTAGACCACGAACCAATTGAGTTGTCAATTCACATTGACTTTCTAAACACTCCACCAAATCCTTAGAACAAGATTTTTCATTTCTAGAGCTCACCAGACCTATCTGTATCACTCTATCACCTCTAAATATCTACCAGAACTAGTTTTACTTAAGTGTCCATAACTTCTTCATATCTTCATGCGCAGCTCTGAAATGTTTACTGGACCATCTTGAGATACATATCCACAAACCCTTTGATGCGCATCCACTGATATTTATCTTAGCTGGGACATTTACCTTATTGTCTTCACTATTCTTCTCTATTCTTGATAGGACTAATTTTCTCAATATCCTCAGCATACAACTCATCCAATCCTTATCATCAATACAACAGGAGTATGTTGACATCAATGACAACACCAGTTAGGAATACCTACAACATATGTTCCTAAGACTTAGATTGAAAAGATGATTTGTTCAGTTGTCCCTTAAGAAAGCAATATGTTTCTAAGACTTAGTGCGATAGATTTAGCAATTTCTTCAAAGCTCCTCCTGCATAAACATGTTACAAAACCTATTTTCTCTGTTTGAGTAATAAGAAGCTATAGCAATTTGATTAGTTCCACACAAACTCAAGAGTTAGCAAAAAAACAACTTAATTGACCAAAAGAGCTTTACTGTGTTACCAAAGGTGACTTACTGTATTGTCAAAAGCGTTGAATTGTGCTTCCGAAGGTGAGTTATCATAGAACCAAAAGTGATCTACTATTCTATCAAAAGCGTGGTACTGTGCTACCAAAAGTGAGTTACTATACTACCAAAAACACTTTGCTGCCCCAGATCTAAAAAAGTTACATTTTGTCAAAAAAGCTAGATCAAAATATTATTGAATGATTAAGTGATGATCCAAGATGTTGATAAGTGATAATATGCTGCAACAAGTGATATTAGTTCTAAAGAAAACAACAAGATGTCAGAAATTAATTCAAAACCCTAACAATAAGTTAGAAACCCTAAAAAACCAAAGTGAAATATAGAAAATTGGTGAGAATTATGATGAGATACAAAAGATTAAATATCACCAATGGATTCCTTATGGTTTTCTATGCAATTAAAAAAAAAAGTATTGAATTTTGTTAAGTTTTGAGAAAGTTATGGATTTTTGAAGTTTGCAAACCTGTTATCCCACCCAAAAGTGCTTTATTGTTATGCCAAGTGCACTTCACTGTTATACCAAGTGCACTTTACTGTTATACCAAGTGCACTTTATTGTTATACCAAGTGTGCTTTACTGTTATACCAAAAGCATGTTATTGTGCTACCAAAGGCGCTGCAGGATCATTCAAAAGCATTGTATTGCTCTACCAAAGGCACTTTTCTGTGTTGATGTGCATTGTTTTGTACTAGACTTTAAAAAAATTTATTTATTTAAAGAAAAAGAGCAATTAGTGGGTTCCACTAGGCGTGCTAGAATGTGTATAGGAAAAATTGAGAGGTTGAATGATAAGATCAAAAAAGCAATGATAATAACAACTCAATTACCCATAACATCAAAAGATCTATCTAAACAATAACCAAATCAATGAATAAATCAAATTATGAACAAAGAAGCTATCACCTAGATTGTTTAGATCTGTTGGTCGAATGTGGATTGCTTCATAAATTGGGAAACCATGTTTGCAACAAGCGGATGTAGATTGTGTTTGTGCTCAAAGTGCTCAAGGGTACTCAATGATGCAATGTATGCTCAATGCACTGCAAGAATGCTTGTGAATAAATGATCAAAGAGAATCAATGATCGAAGAGGATTTGTTAAGGAGATGAGGGGGGTTTATATAGGTTTCAATGAAGATGGATCAACCGTCCAGAAAATTCAATGGAATCAACGGATGAGATAAATCTAGAATTCATGATGAATGTGCACCTGACATGTGTCACACAAAAAGCTATTTTTTGTTTGAGTTAATTGGTTTTTGATAAATATAGGATTTGATTTCATAAATTAGAATGCTTTTTTTTCTAATTTAAGAGTTGTTGATAAAAACAAGATTGATTAAGTCAATTAACTCAACTTGTAATTTACTTTTTGCATGATTTGAGATAAATTAAATTAATTATTTAATTTTTTGTGCATGATGAATAAGATTTATTTTTAGAGGAATTGGAAGATAAAAAAGAAAATTAAATAAATAAATTTATTTAATTGTTTGTGCATGATAAAAGAAATAGAGGAATAAATAAAATATCTGATTATATTTTATTTTTAGAGATTGAGATAATTCAAATAAATTTGCATGATTTATTTAAATTTGGAAGAACAATTAATTTAATTAAATAATTAAAATTTTTTAATTATGGAAGATTAAAGTTGATTTTGATTTAAATTAATTAAATAAATGTAATTTATTCAATTAATGTTGAATTTAGAAGATTTGGAAGAACTTTGATGATTTTGATGAAATTAATCAAATAATTAGATTATTTAATTAATGTTGAAATGCAGGTGATTAGACAGATTTGATGAAATGCAAGTGATGCGATGACATGGTCATTTTTGGGTGTCTCCAAAATATAATCAAATATTTTATTTATTCTTCTATCATGCACAACAATTAAATAAATTTATTTATTTAATTTGCCTCAATATCTTCCAATTCCTCTAAAAATAAATCTTGTTCATCATGCACATAAAATTAAATAATTTATTATTTAATTTATCTCAAATTATGTAAAAAGAAAATTACAAGTTGAGTTAATTGACTTAATTAATCTTGTTTTTATCACCAACTCATAAATTAGAAAAAAGTATTCTAATTTATGAAATCAAATCCTATCTTCATCAAATCAAGCAGTTAACTCAAACAAAAATATCTTTTTGTGTGACACTTGTCAGGTGCACATTCATCATGAATTCTAGATTTATCTCATCCATTGATTCCATTGAATTTTCTGGACCGTTGATTGATCTTTATTGAAGCCTATATAAACCCCCCTCATCTCCATAACAAACCCTCTTTGATGATTCAGCCTTATGATCTCTTTGATCATTTATTCACAGGCATTCTAGCACTTTGAGCATACATCGCATCGTTGAGTACATCTACCTTTTGAGCACAAACAAAATCTACATCTGCTTGTTGCAAACATGGTTTCACAATTTGAAGAGCAATCTACATTCAACCAAAAGATCCAAATAATTTAGGTGATAGCTTCTTTCTTTGTAATTTGATTTATTCATTGATTTGGTTATTGCTTAGATAGATCTTTTGATGCTATGGGTAATTGAGTTGTTATTATCATTACTTTTTGACCTTATCATTCAACCTCTCAATTTTTCCTATACACATTCTGGCACGTCTGGTGGGACCCACTAATTGCTATTTTTCTTTAGAATTTTTTTTTAAGTACAGTACGAAAATGCGCAGACGCACAGAGAACTGCGCTTTTGCAACATAGTGAAGTACCCTTGGTCTGTAACTTAGCGCCTTTGGGTGAAACACAACACTTTTGGTAGCGTAGTAAAGTGCCTTTAATAGCACAGTATCGCGCTTCTGGTACTACAGTAAAGCGCCTTTGGACACATACGATTTCTGAGTGATTTTTCTAATTTGTAGGGGATAAACTAATCATATTTTCATCATTCTAGATAGATCTGACCTTTATTCACCATTCTACAATAAGGAAATCATCTTTTTAATCTTGCCTTTTTTGACAAAATTGTGAGTTTATTGAACCCAGAACAGTAGCGCACTTTTGGTATAACAGCGCCGCGCTTTTGGTATAATAGTACCACACTTTTGGTCAGCAGTGCAGCGCCTTTGGTACCACAGTTTAGTGCCTCTGGTAGAATAGTCCAATGCCTTGTGTAAACAGGTCAGTGCCTTCGGTACAACAGTAAAGTGCTTTTGGTAATTTAATTTAATTGTGCTAACTATTGAGTTTGTGTGGAACTAATCAACTTTTTGTAGCTTCTTATCACTCAAACAGAGAAAATAGATTTCTCTAACATGTTCATGCAGGATGAGCTTTGAAGAAATTGCCAAATCTATCGTACTAAGTCTTAGAAACATATTGTTTTCTTAAGGGACAATTGAACAAATCATCTTTGCAATCTAAGTCTTAGGCACATATTGCTTTCTTAAGGGACAATTGAACAAATCATTTTTGCAATCTAAGTCTTAGGAACATATTGCTTTCTTAAGGGACAATGGACATGAATGCAAAAGCACTTCAATTTTTCTAAGGGACAATGGACATGAATGCCAAACACTTCAATTTCATAAGGGACAATTGACAACTACAATTGTGTGTGTGCCTAATCTAGTTGCACCTTATTTTTCTTATAATGGGACAATTGAACCTTTGACGTGCTTGATCTTACTTTTTAGTTATTCCTTTAGAAGGGCCTGCTTTTGGATTGTGATTCATGCAAAAGGGATGACCCTAAGCGGAGTTTTCCTTTGAACCACTATATAAGAGGGATAAGGCGAAAGCCAAGTCCTAACCAGCGTCAGCCTTACCTTGTGGTGCCAAATCAAAAAGAGGTGTACTAGCACTTTGTGAAAATAATTTTCACATTGTACGAAGTGTTTGATAATCTTAGTAGGATTGGTCAAATCTTTTAGTAGTTTGTCATATTGCTCATAAGGCATTGGTCCCTCAAAGCAATTAAGAACCAATCTAGATAGTGACTACCCATTTCACCTCCAAACGTTGTGGTAATCATCAGTGTAAGGGGAATCGATTCAAGGCCCCAAGATACTCACCATTGCCTCCCTTGAGAAGAGATAGTATTCCCTTGGCCATAAAGCTCTTGTGACCTACTTGAGCTTTCTAAGGGGAGGGTGAGATATCCCTACCTATTATCTCTCGCAAAGATACAAATATACAACACCTATATAGAATGACATTTGGTCGATGGAGAATTAAGTTGTGAGCTGATCTACCACAATGAAACTATGTCTCTAGGGATAAAAAGTGTTTGAATTGTTTGCAATTGTCTTATACCCATGTAAACATTGGTATTTTTTGTGAGCCTCAAACATACACTATCTGTTGTGTCAATCCTCTTTGGTACTTTGTTTGATGTGTTTTCTATTGTCAAAGCAAATCTAATCAAAATCAAACCCAAATATATTAAAATTTGCCTTATAAACATCACTGACACTACTTCAACACTTTTGGTATAAAAGTAGCTCGCCTTTGGTAGCGCAGTCCAGCGCCTTTGACATAACAGTTTAGTACCTCTGGAAACATAGTCCAACACTTTTGGTATAACAGTAGCTCTCTTTTGGTAACATAGTCCCACGCCTTTGGTATAATAGTCTAGCGCATTTGGTCTTGAAAAACTATGCGTCAAACTATCTCAACAAAATCTTAGCAAAATCTCAAAACATATTGTCTTAGTGTATCCATGGTAACCACTAGACTCCAACAATCTATGAAGGCTAAGCAAGTTGCTCCAAGGAAGCGTAAATCACCTCCTCATACACCTCAACCAAGCCAATCCAACATGACTCCAAAGGGTACTCCAAAAACACCAATGGAAAGACCAACCAACTTTTAAAACAGGCTGAAACATGACCAACCAACCAATCCTCAAGAAGATAATGTCCCTTTGGTAGATATAACTCAATTCACTACTGGCATGCCTCATGATTTTTCTACACCCGGTTATACCATGGTTCAAGTCCCATCTCAAGAAGAGTGACACTTTGAAAAAGGTCAATCCTCTCAAGAATATAGATAAGACCTTGATGAAATTATGCAAGATCCTAGAGCCATAGCCGTGTTTGACAAAATCCTTAGTGAGAACCAAGATCATTTCTTTCGCTTACTAGTAGAACGAGGAGTGCAATTACCTTAAGATTTTGATTTATCCAATCTTTAAAAGCCAAACAAAACCCATGATGCCATAACTACAATCCAAACCATGTCAACTGTGACCACTCCTATACCCAAACAAAAAGGGAGAATGCCTAAGCCTTTTGTCGCTCAATATGAGAATCCTCTTTATCAAAAACCAATAGCAGAAAGACCCATATCACCTCTCCTAACTCCTATGGAGATATATACACACCAACAAGAGACTCTATAATGTTGAGCCGAATTAGAGAAACAAGCCACTCTAGCTAGGTCAAACACACAACAACCTCCTATCATCTCTCAAATGCCTACATCAAATGTAAATGTAACATTGGCTACCCCATCACGAGAAGGTTTCCCACCAAATTACAATCTGGGAGACACCTATGTAGCCATGCAACAAGGGTCACAACCAACACCACCCCTAACATCATCCAACCTCTGCATCATTAACCCAAATAATGTCATGCAATCCCAACCATCACAAAATGTCAACACAACTTATGTCCCTCCACCACAACATTCTTTTATACTCAATCTTAATCAACCCTAACCATCACAAAACCCATCTACATATGTCCCTCCGCCACAACTATCATCTACACTAAACTTTTTCAACACATATCTCAATCAACCCCAACCATCACAAAACCCATCTACATATTTCCCTCCACCACAATGATCTTCCACTCTCAACCTAACCCACACCTATCTTAACCCTCAACATTCCAAAAACCAAACTTCCCATAGCTATGTTCCGCCACCGAAACCAAACCCAACAAAATTTAGCTTTCCTCCACCAAATTTTTTCTTCACACCACCTCCACAAATACCAATGGTAGAACTCTTATCTACAACCATCACAAAGCCTACATTCTTACCTAGTACCACCCCCACCTCCCCAAAATCAAAACACCCAAAACCAACCCAATCCAAACCCAACATACAACACATACAACCCTAACCAATCGTATGACCCTTATAACACCAATGCTCATGGCTTCCACTACAATATTCCATATGGGCAACAACAACCACCTCTAGGACAATAGGAGATGTTTCCAACCCCTCCTACATCTATGGAGCTAAAACTTGCGGAGGTTCAACAACAACTATCTAATCTTACATTTGGCCACACCAAGAAAACCTTCTCTTTGGAAGAAGTTTGTCCTTATCCATTTGATCGGTCATTACCCATGATCCCTTTTCCTCATAACTTCACTATTCCCAAATTTGATAAATACACAGGAAAACGAGACCTAAAAGACCATCTTAGAGAATTCTATCTCACTTGCTTTGATGCCTCACATAATGACACATATCTTATGCACCTCTTTCCTTGCATTCTTGGAGATCAAGCTATAGAATGGTTCTCGCACCTACCCACGGGTATCAAATCTTTTAATGAGCTTGCAGAGATATTTGCCACCCATTTCTCCTACAACACAGAACATGAAGTCTCCATGACTGATTTATGCAACAATAAATAGAAAAATGGGGAAACTCTCATCTCCTTCCTTCAAAGATGGAGACAAAGGGCTAGCAAATTCTCATTCAAGATACCTGAAAAATAGCTTGTCAGTATGTTTGTGCAGAACCTTAACCAAGAATTAGATTTTCATTTGCAAATCCTTAGTGCTACAATCTTTGATGAAATTACCTACAAGGGGATCAACATTGAAAAGGCCCTCATTGCTAAAGGTGTGGTAAAAATCTTCAAAGAAACTAAAGACAATGCTCCGCAACAACAAATAATGATAAGCCCAAGTTTTGGAACAAAAATAAAAATGTGGTCAATGATGGTGTGGTAGATTTCAAACTTGTCAAAACACTACAAAGACCCCTTCATCTTTCATCCAAACCAAGTCAATGTCTGCCTCAACAAAACCAACCACAACAAAGACAACCAAACCAAAACCAACAACAATGACAACAAGAGCGACCTCAATAAGATTACCCTCCACAACGTCAATTCACTCCCTTGGGAGAGCCTATGAGTCTATTCTACATAAACTTTTACACAATGGACTAGTCACCTTACCAGATGCTCCCCCATATGGTGAACCTGTTTACAAAATTGCATGGTACAAAGATAATGAATTTTGTGAGTATCATAGAACTAAAAGACACCGAACCATATCGTGCATGAAACTCAACCACCTAATCCAAAACCTTATCGACAGAAAACAAATCACTTTTGATGATGAACCACTAACTCAAAACACCAATAAAGACCTCAACATGTACAAGGAGCCATTCCCTAGCCATGGTCAAGGTCAAAATCTTGATAAAGGTAAAGGTGTTAACAAAGCTTCAACTTCCTATGACTCTATTGTGGGTCGTTTTGAAGAGAGTTAGGTGTCTACCCTCACAATCAAAGGCAAATCTATGGATTGTGTAGTTACAACTTGTCATGGTCGTGTCACCTTGCGTGGTCCTATGCCAAGTCTCCCAACCCAATCTAATTACAATCTTGTCAAACATCTAGGGTAAACCCCTGCACAGATCTCTATCTTGGACCTTCTATAGTCATCACCTGTACATAAAGTTGTGCTAGAAAAAGCCTTACAAGAGTCTTCGGTTCCTAATGACATAGCAATCATAGATTTCCAAGCTATTATAGGTAACATTGCCTTACCCTACAATGTGGTCTTCTCTGAAAAAGACCTCCCATCTCATGATCCATGTCACAACGATGCCCTTCACATTAAGGTTATCATCCATAAACGCAAGATCAAACACATACTTATAGATGGTGGTGCTAGTCTCAATATCTGTTTTCTAAAGTTACTCAAACAATTGGGATACTCAGAGGATCACGTCAACATTGATCAAAGTATTACAATCAAGGGGTATGATGATGTTGAACATTGGTAAGAAGGTGTTATCCACTTGCCTATACAAGTAGGCCCTGTCATGCTAGAAACTAGGTGCCAAGTCCTTGACATTGAGCTACCTTACAACATTATCCTAGGATGCCCATGGATCCATGCCATGAAAGTTGTTCCCTCAATGTACCATCAGTCTCTCAAATTCCCATTTAATGGTATGGAGATAACTATCCCTAGAGATCTTAATCCCTTTGAATTTTGTCATGTCTTGCAAGGCAGTTATAAGAATTGCAACCAAGTGCCCAATAACGACAAAGCCCATGAATCCCCATTATATGTTAATTCTAAAAATCTGACAAAAGCCTCTGTAGCTAAACCCAATCCTCATCCTATTCCCTAAATCAAAGCTCACATCTATGATATAGGCTTTGGAGAATACGATATCTCATAATCTTGTTGTGTAGGGCGGATGCCCCTATCTCCTAAATCCTACGGCCAACCGCCCATAGCCAAAGCAATTAAGAAGGCATCAATCCCTCCTCCAGCATCTCTAATCCAATTCCAAGAGGGAAAACTATTGGTAGAGGAAACTATTGAAGACATCTCATTTTGGCTCTACAAGGAGAAAGAACCAGTCACAATACTAGTCAAACAATATGGTAATGGCCTAAGAATTGTGAAGAACATGGGATACAAAGGCAAAGGGGGCCTTGCAAAAAATAATCAATGTGAAATGGAACCCATTATTGTGAAGAAGAAACTAGACAAGAAGGGGTTAGGATTTGGTAGGAAGGTACCACGCGCCTTGGACATCGAGGGTATTCTCGACAAGGTAGCACAAACTTCTCTCATAGATTCGACGTCTAAAGAGGATATCATCAATGACTCTTACCTCCATATGACTGACCTATTCACTAAATCCTCTATATTTATGTTGTAATCTGTATCCTTAACATCCACCACCAACACCTAGATTGTAACACTTGTCTACCCTAACCTTATCAATTGGGACTAACAAGGGACCCCCATTCTAGATGTTTTTCAGAATGACGAAGCTATTGTAGAGTTCATGGGACTCTGGGATGGTATCCCTCTTGGTAATCACAAATCTAGTTTTGTAATGGAACTAGAGAAAATGGCTTATTTTGGTGAGAATGCCAAATCCTCCAGTCGCAAAAGTATAAATAAAGAAAGATCTCTAAGTGAAAACCACATTGTGGCACCTCCCGATCACAAAATAGTAAAAACAAAGGACCTATCCAAAGGTGAAAACCCAACTATGGCACCTGAAGATGGAGGATTTGACCTTCCCCTACCATCTAAGTATCAAGAGAAATCATCTCTCCTAGTGGAAGATTCTACAGAGATAAATCTTGGCATAGAGCAAAATCCAAAGACCACATTCCTTGCAGCATCATTATCAGAACAAGAGCACAAGAATCTTACCAACTTCTTATTACAAAGAACCATCAACTTTGCATGGACCTATGCTGATATGCTAGGGTTAGACCCTTCGCTAGTAGTTCATTATCTCATAGTTGATCCAAAAGCCAAACCAGTCAAGCAAAAGCTTAGAAAGATGCACCCACATATTGCTCTCTTGGTGAAAGTGGAAATACAGATATTGTTAGACGCAAAGTTCATCAAGCATATTGATTATCCAGAATGGGTCTCAAACATTGTACCTATGGCCAAACCCAATGGGGGCATCTGCATGTGTTCTGACTTCAAATATTTTAACAAAGCATGTCCCAAAGATGACTTCTCACTGCCACACATTGATCTCATAGTAGACTTAATTGTTGGTTATGAAATGCTTTCTCTAATATATGGATTTTCTAGCTACAATCAGATAATGATAGCAGAATAAGATCAACATAAAACAACTTTCACTTGTCCTTGAGGTACCTATTGTTGGTGTGTCATGAAATTTCGTCTAAAGAATGCAAGGGCAACTTATCAAAGAGCAATGATAGTGATATTCCATGACCTCTTTCATCACATCATGGAGGACTATGTGGATAACATACTAGAAAAGTCTTCTAGGGCAAATCACATACAGGTTCTAGGGTAAATCTTTAACAGACTTGAAAAATATCAAGTAAGGCTCAATCCAAAGAAGTGTGTCTTCGGGGTAACCTCAGGAAAGCTGTTGGGATACATTGTATCTCGCAGAGGCATTGAAGTAGATCCAAAAAAAGTCAAGGCTATAGTGGAGATGCATCCACCAAATAACCTCAAAGCATTAAGGAGCCTTCAAGGAAGGTTATAATCCATTAGGTGGTTTATCTCACAGCTAGCAGATAAATGTCAACCATTTCTTCACTTGCTCTGAAAGGATATCTCATTTCGATGGGATGATAAGTGTCAACCAACATTTGATCACCTCAAAGAGTATCTAGCTACACCTCATGTCTTGGTACCACCAGTTTCTGATAAACCTTTGATCTTATATATCTCAACTACAACTACAGCCCTAGGGGCTCTTATAGCACAACATGATGAGTTAGGAAAAGAGCATGCAATCTATTATATCAGTCAAACCTTGGTGGGTTATGAACTCAATTATTCACCTATGGAAAAAGCTTGTTTAGCCTTAGTGTTCGCTTCCCAAAAGTTGTGGCGTTACATGCTAAACCAACTCACAAATCTCATAGGAAAAATTGATCCATTGAAGTATCTCCTAGCAAAAGTAGCTCTTATAGGTAAAATAGCTAAATGGGTCATGATCCTTAGTGAGTTTGACATTGAGTATGTAGACTATAAAGTAATCAAGGGACAAGCCCTTGTAGATCAACTAGTAGAAGCACCTATGACAGATGTACTGTTGGAAATAACTTAGACAACTAAGAGGGGGGGTGAATCAGTTGTCTCCAAAAATTTTCTTTTAAACTTATTTATTTATAGTCAACTTGAATAATGATGCAAACATTTAAGCATATGATATTAACACAGAAGCAAAAACATAATCAACACATTTGACACCAAGATTTTTGACGTGGAAACTTGGTTAAAGGAAAAACCACGGTGGGGGTTAACCCCCAAGAATTAATACACTATTAAAAGTATTTTACAAATGGGAATACACATGCATTCAGGCTCACTGCCTAGAGCTCACTGTCAAATGGAGGCTCATTGCCTATGGAAATATTACAAGAGAATAACAAAGATTTGAACTGATTAATAGCATCTACTCATGCATGAATTTTAGTTCTTGTTAGGTACAAAAACTGATCTTACACTTTGCTCTGCTCTTCTTAGTGATCTATCTTCATTCACACTTTGGATTTCTACTCTTTTCACACATGAAACACACTAAAACATCCAATTACATCCACTATATATATCCGCAACTTGATCTACAATTATTCTATCAATCAGCTTCAACAACACTTAGAACTTTTATGAATGCTCTGGTCTGTCGGCTAGATCTATGCATAACTTAAGGTGCGGATGAAAAATTGCTCTTGGAAATCATTACTCATGTTAGCCACTATCACTGATCACCACCATTTGTTCAACAAGCAACTTCTATACATCTAGAATCAAGATCTTCTGCAAGGTCTGCCTGTTCTGCTCTGACAAACTGGAACCTGATACTCAGATGCTAATATCTTTTGAATCCTTCATCACCAGAGAACAAAACTATGGATTTAGAGTGTCTTTGCAATGCTATCAACTACCTTAGGTCTGCAGCAAACCATGTCTTTCCACTAAAGAGATCCGGACCAAGATACCGGACTCTGTTACTGCTCTATTCTTAACTGTCCAGACTTAGACAAATTTTGATTCTGACTTCCAGTAAGAACAACTTGTGTTATGCGGATGTTTGGAATGATCTTAGTTGCCATCAATGACAACACCTATCAAGCAAAGCAGTGTGTCTTGCCAACAATCTCCCCCTTTGGCATTGATGGTAACACTTAGTGAAAAATGACCAAGTGCCTTAGTGCAACTCCCCCTTTGTCTATACACTCATGCCCTTCACTTATTCTGGTGCTCCCCCTTTGCTGAATACCTCATTTTTCACTGTCCTTCACTCCCCCTTTGACATCAATGGCAAAGAGTGGGGTCCGCAAGCCAAAATTCTCCAAAAATTTTGTTTATATTGCTGCATATGTACAACAAATCATCAAATCCTATTTACATGAACTTTAGAATATTTGTAAAATTGGTTTTTAATTGGGCAAGTTTAAAGGCCCAGTTACTCTTTATTCCATTCAAAATGGAGATGTACCCACTCAGCAAAAATGTATATGCTTCTACCTTTGCCAAATCTGGAGGATCACTTATCTGAAGTGCATTATGGGCTTCAGATAAGGCATTATGCATGGATTCCAACTTGGGGGCAATCAATCCCTAGAGTTCACACATCCTCTTCATAGTTTTGATTTTCTCTTTTCCAAGTCCCTTTATTGCATTTATCAAGCTAATAAACTGACATTCTTGGCTTATAGGAGAGGCAGTTAAAGGATCAAAATTTTGAGATAGAATTGATATTTTTTGTCCTTGTTCCTTTATCTTCTTCTCAATATCCTCATTGACTTTATTCCATGATAGGCAAAACTTATATATATCTCCTCCATCACTTAGAGCATTATGAATGCTCTTTATGCTAATGCAAGATATTTTAGATGTCCAGAGGGGGAATCATTTTGATTCTTCTTATAGGTTGGCATTAATTTCTCCAAAATTCTAGTTGCAAGCCCCAGTAGCTCATTGTCCTCCATGTGGGACTTTAACATCTTTTCTCTAGCCATTACTTGGGTGAATGATGCTATTTTCATCAATTGAATTGGAGAGAGAGCATGTTGATTGGCTAGGCCTTGGAGTAGCTTAGGCTCATCAAGTTCAATTATTTCTTTTTCAAGAAGACCTTTTACTATATCTGCAGTGTCTCTTGCAACCATTTTAGAACCATCCTTTTGTTCATCTGATTTCTCAACATCTGCTTTAGGTGCTTCAACATTTGCACCATCTTCTTCTGCCTTAGCTTCCTTTCCTTTTTCTTCCTCTTTCTCTATTTTACTCTTCTTTGTGCTCTCATCAGTGGGACTCTTTCCTATTTGTTCACCACTTGCTACTTGATCCGGAGGGCTCTATGTGGTAGCAATAGATTCTTCTTTCCTAGAGTGGTTAGGTAGAGGAGTTACCCCTGCATCAACTATTTTATCTACCATTTCTATGTCCTCCTGATTGACTTGTTCCTTTTCCTAAACTTCTCCAATATTTAGATTTGATGAATCAAGTCCATCATTAGTCTCCTCATAGATTAATTCTAGAGGATCTAGAGCAGTACTTTGTTCATTAATTCTCTTGTTAGTTTCTTCTTTAGGAGCTTCTTGTTCCGGAGCAGGAGGATTGTCTTCTTCAACTTGTTTTTTTGAAAAAATATAGTATTTGTCTTTGTCTAAGGCTTTTCTCAGAATTTCCTCTATTTCTTTTGCAATTTCCTCAGTCTCACCAAGCCTTAGCTTGTCCATCCAGACTTTGCTTCTGAATTTTTCTTTGACTGCTTTGAGAATTTTATCTACTTCTTTATTGGTAATTATAGGACATAGTGTAGAGAGGAGATACTCTCTGACTTCTAGATCTTTAACCTTAGCTACTTCTTTTCTCATTTCCAGTACTTTCCTTAAACTTTTAGGAAGTTCTTGTAAGATTTCTGATAGGGCTCTATTGAACTTATTCAAATATATGATAATGGCATCTTCCAAAGTTTTCTTATTTGTTTGATCAAGATTATCATAGTAAATTCTGATAGGCTTTAAATTTCCATGAACAGTGATTGTTTTTACAATTTCATCAATAGACATAGCGACCTTACCAGTTGCTTGCTTTCTACTAGCTTTATTGCTTGCGGAAGGTTGGTCTTCAGAAGTCTTTGAAGCTCTGGCTTTCTTGAATCTTATTTCTTTTATTTCTTCATCTATTTATGTCTCCTCATCATCTTTTGTGCTTTTGTGGATTCTTTTGGCTTTGGTTTTCTTTCTTTTTCCTCCTTCACCGGATGGAGTGGCTTCCAGTTTCTTGATAGAAGTGGGCTTAGGTTGCTCAGTGAGATTTGTAGAACTCTTTGTCTTCCTTGAGGTGCTTGGAGGGACTTCCGGAGCGACTGCTAGCTCACTTTCTACTTTTTCTTCTGAAGTCTGCTTAGTGCTCTTCTTCATTTTTTCAATCCTTTCTCTGTTCTCTCTCACTGCTTCTTTTGAAATCCCAATGCTTTCTACATACATCTCCACTTGCTTGTGCACTTTTCTTTTTGTTTCCGATTGTCTCAGTTCCACATGCAATTTAAAGCTTAGTTCCTTGTATGTTCCAAATCTTTCAATAGAGGTGTCTTTAGGTTTGCTCAGAAGATGCTGAGCATACATGTCCAGAATTTCCTCATCCACCTCATAACCCATTGGCATTATCCATACTGTTCTTTGTTCTATAGCTTCCATCAAACATTGGTCTGTGTCAACCATAAAACATATCTCATTTTCATACTTTTCTACAACTAAATTAGGGATTCGTTCCCTCACATGCATTAGACTCTAAAAGTTTTTGAAATAATCCCAGATTGCAGTCTTTTGTACACTTGAATCTCCAAGACTATATAGATGGTCTCTTATTTGGGTTGCCATTGGCCTATCATTTGTCCAGTGCACACCTTGCACACCAGGCACTTCATTCATGAAATAGACAAAAAGGCATATGATTAAGGAACCATATTTGAAAGAGTTTTTCTTGTCTCTTTTGATTTTGTTCAGATTATCTATTAGCTGATTCTATAGCAATTCACACAGATCATAGTCTGCAGTCTCCTTTAACATCTTATAAGCTGCATGTATTGCAGTTTCAGAAACTAAATTTTCCTTGCTAGAGTGATAAATCTTGTACCCGATCACCATAGAGGCAAATTTAACATCTAGTTCTATGATATCATTAATGGTCATTGCCCTTTTGTCAAACTTCACATTAGTAGCATCAGTTACTATCTAGTTTTTCACGACTTTCAACATGGTTAATCTGTCAGAGGAGTTTAACCCAGTTACAATCTTGATAACATCCTTTGTAATCTTGAATGGTTTCATTAGCCATGTGAATTCATCATGTATTCGGCTTAAGATGTATCAAACCCACTCATTTTCATCAAAAGACAGAAATTCTATCATTTGTAAGAAATGTTTGCTTTCAAGGGCTTCAAATTTAGGTCTTGGTTGGTAATTGTCATTTTTCAGATGGTTCTTAAACAATTCCATCAATCTCAGATTCCCAAATTCTTCTATATTGCAATGAATGTATGCCCTAATGTCTTCAACATGTAAAACCCCATATGGAACACTTGAGAGGGCACCTAATGGCTTGACTTCAACATATTTATAGGGATGCTTCTTGAATTTAGGGTAGGGCCTCTTAGTGACATTAACAAGTAAAGGTGTAGCCATTTGTAGAGATTGAGAATTCAAGAAGTTTCACAGAAAATAGAAATATCTTGTTCTATAGATTAGGGTTTAGCTTGGAGATCTTCTTCGCACTTCAATTTTAGAAATTCTCAGCTTTGAACTTGTTCACTTCTCCTCTTCTTGCTTTCTTCTGATGCAAAGTGATCTAAATGAGGAGTGAATGATCTTTTTATGTTCCACACCAACTAATTTGTCTTTGTAATAAATTCTCTGCCCTAATACATCCGGTTGCTCTGTTTGTTGAACAGTTTCATATAAATTACGTCACAATTTGCCATATCCACCTTTTTTCTTCCAAAATTCTTTCCAATTGTTCTGAATCAATTCAAGGTACCTTTTCTTATTGTGCCAGATCTAGGCACTCACTTACTGGATGGGGGAATTTGATTTATAGTGCTGATCCCCCTGAGCCAAGGCTCCAAATTAATTCTCAGAGGAATTTTCAGCACC
Organism: Cunninghamia lanceolata; assembly: GCA_027924645.1. Classification (NCBI taxonomy): domain Eukaryota; kingdom Viridiplantae; phylum Streptophyta; class Pinopsida; order Cupressales; family Cupressaceae; genus Cunninghamia; species Cunninghamia lanceolata. Next base: position 6,037,591 of record BSBN01000531.1, on the reverse strand, counting down.
GGATTCCGGTGCAGATCCATTACTATCATTCATAATTGTGTTCTTGACCCATATCTTTTCTATTTCATTCCGAGTCTCATTCGCATTAATTTTTTCTTTGTTTTTGTCTTGTCTTTGCTCATCCAATATTCTGTTTACCGGACCTCTTCTTACATTGTTTCTACTCCTGTAGAATCTTGCAATATGACCATATTTGTTACAATTAAAGAACACAATAATCCCTTTCTTATAAACTTGATTTCCTCTCAATCTACACTGATTATCCATGTGTCCAAGTCTATTGCAAGAAAAGCAGTAGCCATTGAAAGAATTTCCATTAGAGTTATTCATTATCATACTTCTAAATTCATTAGATTTATGACCATACCTCTTGCATTTGAAGCATTGACCAGAGAAGGATGGACCATTTTGATTTGCTCTACTTCTGCACTAAGTAGCTTTATGACCAAATTTATTGCAATTGAAAGAATTTCCATTGAATGATGGATATCTTTGAGCATTAGGCTATCTTATCAGAGGTTTTCTAGTTCTGTCTCTTCTATTCCTTGGTTGAAAATTTCTCTATTTGGATCCGGAGCTTTCACCTTTCTCATATCCAAGACCATGCTTGTCATCATCCTTTTTCTGTCCTTCGAGCAATGCTTCTAGTTTTGCTAAGCTTATATTGAACTTCTCCTTATATTCATTTGCAACTTCTAGGTCATGTCTAAGTATGACAATTTGCCTTTCAAGTTCTCTCATTGTCTCTACTTTCTTCTAGATCAGATTCTAGATGTCCAGCTATTCTCTCCAATTTGCAATATTCTTCAATTCTTTCTCTTAGTTTTTACTTCAGCTGTTCTTCAATTTTCTTCCTATCTTCACTTTCTTTGGTCTGCCTCATCACCCCAGATTCCATTTCAATTTTCAGAACATCAACTTCTTTTGATAGCTTCTCACATTCCTTTGTCTTTTCTTCCAAAGCTTCATTCATGCCATTTTCTTCAGGTAAACTAGATAGTTGCAAAAATAGTTCCTTTTTCCTTTGCAGAGATTTCTTTAATTTATCTTTTAGCATTTCAATGGTATCATCAACATCTTTGAGTTCACCTTTCAGATTACTAATTTTTGCTTTACACTGAACAAGCTCTTCCAGGGCCACCTAAAGTTGATCTTTGAATGAACCCATTTGAAACTTCTTCTAGGATCTTTTCCTCAAGCTGTTAGGCTTTTCAAAGGAACCTTGCTCTGATACCAATTGTTGGAAATAACTCAGACAATTGAGAGGGGGGGTGAATCAGTTGTCTCTCAAATTTTTCTTTTAAACTTCTTTCTTTATAGTCAACTTGAATAATGATGCAAATATTTAAGCATATGATATTAACATAGAAGCAAAAGCATAATCAACACATTTGACACCAAGATTTTTGACGTGGAAACCCAATTAAGGGAAAAACCACAGTGGTGGTTAACCCAAAAGAATTAATACCCTGTTAAAAGTATTTTACAAATGGGAATGCACATGCATTCGGGCTCACTGCCCAAAGCTAATTGCTCAAATGGAGGCTCACTGCCTATGTAAATATTACAAGAGAATAATAGAGATTTGAACTGATTAATAGCATCTACTCATACATGAATTTCAGTTTAGGTTAAGTACAAAAATTGATCTTACACGTTTCATCTTTGCTCCACTCTTCTTATTGATTTGCCTTCATTCGCACTTTGGATTTCTGCTCTTTTCACACATACACCTTATTCCCACACACCACACACACTAAATCATCGAATTACATAGACTATATATATCTGCAACATGACCTACAATTATTCTATCAGTTGGCTTCAACAACACTTAGAACTTTTATGAATGCTTTTCTCTATCAGCTAGATCTATGTATAACTTAAGCTGCGAACCAAAACTTGCTCTTGGAAATCATTACTCATGTCAGCCACTATCACTGATCACCACCATTTTCTCAACAAGCAACTTCCATACATCCGGAATCAAGATCTTCTGCAAGGTCTACCTATTCTACTCTAACAAACTAGAACCCGATACTCAGATGCTAATATCTTTTGAATCCTTCATCACCGGAGAAAAAAACTATGGATTTAGAGTGTCTTTGCAATGCTGTCAACTACCTTAGGTCTGTAGCAAACCATGTCTTTCAACCGAAGATATCCAAACCAAGATACCAGACTTTGTTACTGCTCTATTCTTAACTGCCCAAACTTAGACAAAGTCTGATTCTGACTTCCGGTAAGAACAACTTGTGTTATACAGATGTTTGGAATGATCTTAGTTGCCATCAATGACAACACCTATCAAGCAAAGTAGTGTCTCTTGCCAACAATCTCCCCCTTTGGCATTGATGGTAACACTTACTGAAAAATGACCAAGTGTCTTAGTGCAACTCCCCCTTTGTCTGTACACTCATGCTCTTCACTTATTTCGGTGCTCCCCCTTTGCTGAATACCTCATTTCTTACTGCCCTTCACTCCCACTTTGACATCAATGGCATAGAGTGGGGTCCACAAGCCAAAATTCTCCAAAAAATTTGTTTATACTACCGCATATGTACAACAAATCATCAAATCCTATTTACATGAACTTTAGGATATCTGTAAAACTGGTTTTTAATTGGGCAAGTTTAGAGGCCCAATTACTCTGTATTCCATCCAAAATGGAGATGTGCCCACTTAGCAAAAATGCATATGCTTCTGCCTTTGCCAGATCTGGAGGATCACTTGTCTTAAGTGCATTTTGGGCTTTGGATAAGGCATTATGCATGGATTCCAACTTGGGGACAATCAATCCCCAAAGTTCACACATCCTCTTCATAGTATTGATTTTCTCTTTTTCAAGTCCCTTTATTTCATTTGTCAAGGTAATAACCTGACATTCCTAGCTTATAGGAGAGGTAGTTAGAGGATCAAAATTTTGAGATAGAGCTGATATTTTTTGTTCTTGTTACTTTATCTTCTTTTCAATATGCTCATTGACTTTAGTCCATGATAGGCAAAACTTATATATATATATCCTCCATGACTTAGAGCATTCTGAATGCTATTTATGCTAATGCAACATTTTTTAGATGTCCAGAGGGGGAATCATTTTGATTCTTCTGATAGGTTGGCATTAATTTCTCTAGAATTCTGATTGCAAGCCCCAGTAGCTCATTATCCTCCATGTAGGACTTTAACATCTTTTCTCTATCCTTTACTTGGGTAAATTATGCTATTTTCATCAATTGGATTGGAGAGAGAGCATCTTGATTGGCTGGGCCTTGGACTAGCCCAGGCTCATCAAGTTCAATCATTTCTTTTTCAAGAAGACCTTTTACTGTATCTGCAGTGTCTCTTGCAACCATTTTAGAACCATCCTTTTGTTCATCTGATTTCTCAACATCTGCTTTAGGTGCTTCAACATTTGCACCATCTTCTTCTGCCTTAGCTTCCTTTCCTTTTTCTTCCTTTTTCTCTATTTTACTCTTCTTTGTGTTCTCATCAGAGGGACTCTTTCCTATTTGTTCACCACTTGCTGCCTGATCCATAGGGCTCTGTGTGGTAGCAATATCTTCTTCTTTCTTAGAGTGATCAGGTGGAGGAGTTACCCCTACATCAACTATTTTGTCTACCATTTCTATGTCCTCCTTATTGACTTGTTCCTTTTCCTGAACTTCTCCAATATTTAGATTTGATGAATCAAGTCCATCATTGGTCTCCTCATAGATTAATTCTAGAGGATCTAGAGTAGTACTTTGTTCATTAATTCTCTTGTTAGTTTCTTCTTCAGGAGCTTCTTGTTCTAGAGTAGGAGGATTGTCTTCTTCAACTTGTTTTTCTAAAACAATATAGTATTTGTCTTTGTCTAAGGCCTTTCTCAGAATTTCCTCTATTTCTTTTGCAATTTTCTCAGTCTCACCAAGCATTAGCTTATTCATCTGGACTTTGCTTCTAAATTTTTCTTTGACTTTTTTGAGAATTTTATCTGCTTCTTTATTGGTCATTACAGGACATAGTGTAGAGAGGACATACTCTCTGAGTTCTAGATCTTTAGCCTTAGTTGCTTCTTTTCTCATTTCCAGTACTTTCCTTAAACTTTTAGGAATTTCTTGTAAGATTTCCAATAGGGCTCTATTGAACTTATTCAAATATATAATAATGGCATCTTCCAAAGTTTTCTTATTTTCTTGATCAAGATTATCATAGTAAACTCTGATAAGCTTTAAATTTCCATGAACAGTGATTGTTTTTACAATTTCATCAATAGACATAACGACCTTACCAGTTGCTTGCTTTTTATTGGCTTTATTGCTTGCAGAAGGTTGGTCTTCAAAAGTCTTTGAAGCTCTGGCTTTCTTGAATCTTATTTCTTTTATTTCTTCATCTATTTCTATATGCTCATCATCTTTTGTGCTTTTGTGGATTCTTGTGGCTTTGGTTTTCTTTCTTTTTTCTCCTTCACTGGATGGAGTGGCTTCTGGTTTCTTGATAGAAGTGGGCTTAGGTTTCTCAGTGAGATTTACATAACTCCTTGTCTTCCTTGAGGAGCTTGGAGGGACTTCTAGAGCGACTGCTGGCTCACTTTCTACTTTTTTCTTCTGAAGTCTACTCAGTGCTCTTCATTTTTTTAATCCTTTCTCTATTCTCTCTCACTGCTTCTTTTGAAATCCCAATGCTTTTTGCATACATCTCCACTTTCTTATGCACTTTTCTTTTTATTTCTGACTGTCTCAGTTACACATGCAATTTTAAGCTTAGTTCCTTGTATGTTCCAAATCTTTCAATAGAGGTGTCTTTAGGTTTGCTTAGAAGATGCTGAGCATACATGTCTAGAATTTCCTCATCCACCTCATAACCCATTGGCATTATCCATACTGCTCTTGGTTCTACAGCTTCCATCAAACATTGATCTGTGTCGACCATAAAACATATCTCATTTTCATACTTTTCTACAACTAAATTAGGGATTCCTTCCCTCACATGCATTAGACTCTGAAAGTTTTTGAAATATCCTTAGATTGCAGTCTTTTGTACACTTGAATCTCCAAGACTATATAGATGGTCTCTTCTTTGGGTTGTCCTTGGCCTGTCATTTGTCTAGTGCACACCTTGCACACTAAGCACTTCATTCATGAAATAGAAAAATAGGCATATGATCAAGGAACCATATTTGAAAGAGTTTTTCTTGTCTTTGTTGATTTTGTTCAGATTCTCTATCAGTTGATTCTGTAGTAATTCAAACAGATCATAGTCTGCATTCTCCTTTAACATCTTATAAGGTGCATATATTGCAGTTTTAGAAACTGAATTTCCCTACTGGAGTGATAAATCTTGTACCTGATCACCATAGAGGCAAATTTAACATCCGGTTCTATGATATCATTGATGGTCATTGCCCTTTTGTCAAACTTCACACTGGTAGCATTAGTTACTGTCTAATTTTTCATGACTTTCAACATGGTTAATCTATCAGAGGAGTTTAACCTAGTTACAATCTTGATAACATCCTTTGTAATCTTAAATGGTTTCATTAGCCATATGAATTCATCATGTATTCAGCTTAAGATGTATTGAACCCACTCATTTTCATCAAAAGATGGAAATTATATCATTTGTAGGAAATATTTGCTTTCAAGGGCTTCAAATTCAGGTCTTAGTTGGTAATTGTCATCTTTCAGATGGTTCTTAAATAATTCCATCAATCTCAAGTTCCCAAATTCTTCTATATTGCAATGAATGTATGCCCTAATGTCTTCAACATGTAAAACCCCATATGGAACACTCGAGAAGGCACCTAGCGGCTCGACTTCAACAAATGTATAGGGATGCTTCTTGAATTTAGGATGGGGCCTCTCAGTGACAACAAGAAGTAAAGGTGTAGCCATTTGTAGAGATTGAGAATTCAAGAAGTTTCATAGAAAACAAAAATACCTTGTTCTGCAGATTAGGGTTTAGCTTGGAGATCCTCTTCGCGCTTCAATTTTGGAAATTCTCAGCTTTGAACTCGTTCACTTCTCCTCTTCTTGCTTTCTTCTAATGTAAAGTGATCTAAATGAGGAGTGAATGATCTTTTTATGTTCCACAACACCTAATTTGTCTTTGTAATAAATGCTCTGCCCTAATACATCTGGTTGCTTTGTTTGTTGAATAGTTTCATATAAATTACTTCACAATTTGCCATATCCACCTCTTTTCTTCCGAAATTCTTTCCAACTGTTCTAAATAAATTCATGGTACCTTTTCTTATTGTGCTAGATCCAAGCACTCACTTACTGGTTTGGGGAATTTGATTTATAGTGTTGATCCCCCTAAGCCAAGGCGCCAAATTAATTCCCAAAGGAATTTTTAGCATCAGATTTCGGTGTGGATCCGTTACTTTCATTCATAATTGTTTTCTTGTCCCATATCTTTTTTATTTCATTCTAAATCTCATTCACATTAATTTTTTCTTTGCCTTTGTCTTGTCTCTACTCATCCAATTTTCTATTTACCGGACCTTTTCTTCCATTGTTTCTACTCTTGCAAAATCTTGCAATATGACTAGATTTGTTGCAATTAAAGCACACAATATTCCCTTTCTTATAAACTTGATTTCCTCTCAATCTACACTAATTATCCATGTGTCCAAATCTATTGCAAGAAAAGCAATAGCCATTGAAAGAATTGCCATTAGAGTTGTTCATTATCATACTTCTACATTCATTGGATTTATGACCATACCTCTTGCATTTGAAGTATTGACCAGAGAAGGATGGACCATTTTGATTTGCTCTACTTCTACACTAAGTAGCTTTATGACCAAATTTATTGCAATTGAAACAATTTCCATTGAATGATGGATATCTTTGAGCATTAGGCTGTCTTACCGGAGGTTTTCTAGTTCTGTCTCTCCTATTCCTTGGTTGAAAATTTCTTTGTCTAGATTCAGAGCTTTCACCTTTCTCATATCCAAGACCATGCTTGTCATCGGCCTTTTTCTATCCTTTGAGCAATGCTTCTAGTTTTGGTGATCTTATTTTGAACTTCTCCTTATATTCATTTGCAACTTCTAGGTCATGTCTAAGTATGACAAATTGCCTTTCAAGTTCTCTCTCATTGTCTCTACTTTCTTGTAGATCATGTAGAGTAACTCTACATTTTGTTTCAGTTTCAGTAGTGTTGTGTTAAGTTACAATGGCTTATTATATGTGTCTGTGTGTTTTTGTGAGCGGGTCGTGTGTTTCTATGCACAGGTCCTGCTAAGTGTCGAAGCTATAACAATGAAACAAGCATCAGGTTTTATGCAGAGGTTGCCGCGTGTTACCTTCTTTTTATGCAGAGTGTGCCACGTATTGGGTAACATCTTTTGTTACATTTTGTTTCAAAACTGTGGAAGGCACCACGTGTTGCTAGCGGAAGCAGTCTCAAAAACTTTCTTTTCTTTCTATATGCTTGCAGAAGTTGCCATGTGTCCTTTTGAGTTTTGTGCGGATGATGTCGCATGTCTTTTTTTAGAATTTATATTGATATCGGCATATATATGGTGGGCCACAGTTCAAAGATAGTTTCAAGCTTGCGAGAGATGCCACGTGGTGATTGTAGAGAAAGGGTTACTTTATTCATAATATTGTTGCTAGCGGAAGAATTTTATTTTAATGCTGTGAAACGTGACAAGTGTCAACTTCTGAAGGATTCTTCAAAAGTTTCATGAGTTTCAACTGTGTCATCAGAGGTTGTTGCGTGTCTAGCTTAAAAGCTGCGGAGGGTGCCATTTGTCCCATTTCATTTTTTGTGTGGGTAATGAGTTATGAATGCAGTGGGTCCCATTATATTGTATCTCAATTTCTAAGTGAAGCAGGTTGTGGCAGATGTCACAATGCTAAGGCATCCGGTTATAAAGACACAGTTTTTAATAGCTTAGCAGGGCAGGACACGTATCATTTTCAAAGCTACGGAGTGCGATAAGTGGCTAATTCCTGTGAGTTTCTAAGTATATGTGGATGCTGCCATCTATCATAATTTCTTTTGAGTATTGAGTGCGTGGGTGTCACCATGTGTCTTAGTCTCGATACAGTTAGTGTGCCACATAATATTACACCCCAGCCAATGAGCGTGCGAGAAGGATGGACGTTGTAGATTCAAAAGATTGTAACTACCATGGACTTTTAGTACGCTTCAGTTCTGTTTGGCCGTTGAAGATTCAAGTTGTTACAAGCAATCTTAGGTTAAGTCTATTGTTATAAATATGTAAAATTTGTAATAGAAAAGAGGACCTTTTGGAACAAGAGTTTCAATTTAGAAATTTGTAAAAGATCTAAAAGAGGATTCAGAGACTTTTCTGTGACCAGTTTATGTCATTTTGCCTTTATTTTGTTGTTCTTGATTAGAAAGTTGTATATTTGTGCATGTTTTTGTGCCTTTTATGTTGCTAGAAGATTAATAAGAAGAACTCTATTCTATGCCTTGGTTGATATCATCTGTGTCTTTGCAAAGTTGTTTGGTTATAAGCCTTTGATAATATTCATTCTATCTATTTATGTTGATCATGTGGTATCTACTCTTTAATATAACTGTATCTTGAGAATAGTTTCACTATGCTTGAATTGAAGGAGTACTTTTTACTTAGGCACATCACCAGAAATTAGATTTTTCTTATTGTATCTGTAATCCTGTTTAAATCTCTTTCCTTTACTCAAAACCTGATTGAAATAGGAAGAGCCAGCTTCTTCAAAATCTGGAGGTTGTTTCAAGTAGCAAGTCTCACATTCTTGAAACTTCCCATGTTGGTGTTGGAACCTACACAATTTTATACATCAACAGTTTTTGGCATGCCCGATGGGACCTTTCTTGAAGTTCCTATCAAGATCGTATGAGCTAGAGAGTGACAAGGAGCCAGAGCTGTGGACCTATGACAAGAGCTTAGTCTATTGCTAATCTAGATATTCTTTTACCACCATTAGTTACTACACCAAGAAGAAGAGTGAATCAAGTTGCAGTAGTACAAGTAATAAATATGGGAGCACCTATACCTCCAAGGAACTATGCAAATTAGAATACTGATAGTCCTCTTATTCTCCCAATACCACCAGCCACTTGGGACCCTATTCCAACCAACGCTTTGAAGGCTCTACCTAAGTTTAGTGGAGAAGATTTCAAGACACCCGGGGAGCATCTATAGGATGTGTCTGATGTGTGTGTAGTACATGTTATTACTCAATAGAATGTAGCAATAAGACTGCTGGTAGCTTCTTTCAAAGGAAAGGCTCTGGATTGGTATGGGATCATCTTGGTGATGCTTTCTTTGCAATATTTAATGAGAAGGGTGACAAGTCATCCCTACTGCAATAATTAATCACTATCAAAAGGGCACCTCAAGAGGCCATGATTGATTTTAACTCAAGATTTCAAAAGACCTGGGATAGAATTCCTACTACAGCAAGACCATTATTAGGTATGGCTATTGTGTTCTACCTCAAAGATTTTAATTCTGATATATCAGTAACGATCTAGTCCCTAGGAGGCCAGACACTGCCATAAGCATATAAGTTGGCTTTCAAGGCTGAAAACAACTTGATAGATGCTGGAAAATTGCCCCCAAGACCTCCTATGACCATGTTCCCAAAAATCTCCCTACCTTTACCACAAGAAGCTCCAAATCTTGTAGTTCCACCTGTGTCCATGTGTTCACTCCCAGTACCTCAACAACTTGCTCTGGCAACTACCTCTACTCAACCATCTGAAATGGATGATGTTAAGAATATCCTAAGGAATTTTTCAAATGAGATAATTAACCTAAAGAGACAACAAAATCCCTATTCAAAGCCTCCTTACCAAGGTTTCCAAGGAAATAGACCCCATTACTAGCTAAATCAATATCAAGGTCCTTAGAGGCAAAATAATCCTCAGCCTTCAAACCAGTTGGTTTTAGTCCCTACACCTCTACGAACTATTCCCCATAATCCCAACAAAGAAATAGTTCAAGGACAAAATAACTTAGCAGAAGACACAAATACCTGGTGCTTTCCCTGCAACATTGCTCATATGCCCAGAGACTGTCCTAGAGGCAATTTACAGCAAAAGGTAGTAGAACAGAGAAGGGTAGAAGGATAATTATCGACATCCAATGCTCCACCATATCAGTCTCCTAGTGTATAGAGTGTAGTAATGGTTGCCCAGATGCAAGGGATGTCTATACAATAAGAAGAGGAAATAGCTCCTGAACATGCCTTATTTTCATGGATCAAAGAGGAAGATTCACTGTTCTTGAATGAGGCATCCACTTCAAAGAAACCATTGGTACAGTCAGATTATTATACCAGATCAAAGAGGAGAATGATGGAGTAGCCTGAAGTCACAAATAATGAGATTATTGGAACTCCTCCATTTCAAAATCATCACAATCCAGTCTCTAGGCAAGAAGTACCCTAGCCGATGCAGAATCAAGTAGCCTTGGGTCAGGTACTAGAGAAGACAAGGTACCCTTACTATCCAAAGACACAAGCATTAGGACCTGTGAATGTGGTGGACCAACTGAAAAGAACTCTAGCACACGTTTAAATTTGGGATATGTTGGCTATTCCTGAGCAAAAGACACTGTTATAAGAAGCTCTGCAAGGTCAGGTGGCCTCTAAATCCACCGATACCAAAGAAGGAGCTACTAATAAAGGGAAAATCCAACATAAAGATACTACACCTCTACAAATAATAGCTCTGTTGAACAATGCATCTGAGGTAGGTACTAAACCAGATCCATTTTATTTGACTTTAATAGTTGGAAAAAAATTGTTGCATAATGCAATGATAGATTCTGGAGCCAGTACTACAATAATGCCAAAGTAAATAGTAGATGCTTTAAAGATAAAATATGAGCCACTTACCAGAGGGGTCATGCAGTTGGATGGAAAGTTTGTTCAAACTATAGGAAAAATCAAACAACTTCCATTACAACTATATACTTGTCCCAATATAACTGTCAATCAGGATGTGGTAGTCATAGACATTCCCTCTGTCTTTGGTTTATGCCTGTCCAGAGATTTCACAGCTAAAATAGGAGGTTACATGTCACTAGATTGGTCACACCTAATCTTAAGAACCAAGTATGGTACAAAGATGAAAGTATTGTCTAAGCCATTATCTAAGGACCATATCACTAATGAACCAACCCCAAAAATAGAAGCATCCCATGCCATGATGAGTAAGGAGGAGAGAGTCTTTATTGAAGAATTAGGTGACTGGACTGAACATGACCAACAACAAGAAGAAAACAATCAGTTGTTGACCATGATGTAGAGTGATCCTTATGGAAACTATGACTCTACTGGTCTAGGCACTTATGTTATTTTTGAAGAAGACCAAGAAATCCCAAATATTATAGGGAAAGAAGTATCAGAAAGTGGAGGATCCGAAGGAAACTCTGAAATTTGGACCTTAAATTTTGATGGGGCTAGGAGCAAGAATGATGCTGGAGCAGGTATTTCCCTTACTTCCCCAAATGGTGAGAAAATTCTAAGAGCCATTTGCTCTCAGTTCACCTGTACCAATAATGATGCTGAATATGAATCTTTGGTGCATGGCCTCATGTTGGCCAAGAGAAAGGGAATTAAGAATCTGATAGTGAGAGAAGACTCAGAACTAGTGGTGAAATAAATCAGAGAGAAAGCAATAGCCAAAAATGTAAGAATGATGTCCTATCGACACAGGATTTGGGATCTGATAGATGACTTTGACACTTTCAATATTGAGTTAGTGCCCAGAGCCCAAAATTTAGAAGCAGATAGGATGGCACAAATTGGTTCACAATTTGACCTAGCAAGTGATCTATTAGTTAATAATGAGTTAGTTAAGGTTATATTAAGACCAACAATTCCAAACAATGATCAAAATTGGCAAGTTTTTGACACTGATCTCCAAGTACTTTCATTTTTACAACAATCAGGGGAGTTTGCTGACCAATTGTACCCCAAAATTGAGGAAGCGTGTGGTGATCAAATTATTGAGCTAAGGTCAAATAAACTCCCTAAAGGACTGATTATTGTAGAGAATTTATTTGATCCAAAAGATGTAAGCTTAGAGAAAAGGAGGTTTAAGGAAAATAAGGAGGATTATTCTGAAATTCAAGTTAGTGAAGGAAGAAATTTAAAAATAGCTAATGCTACAACCCAAGAGGAAAAAGAGAGGCTGATTGCTTTATGTGACAAATATGACAGGGTGATTACTTGGACCTATGAGAACCTCCATGGTTATAATAGAGATATCATCCAGGACACCATAGAGCTTACTGAAGGATCCAAACCAGTCCAACAGAAGCAAAGGCCAGTGAATCCTAGAATTGAACCCCTAATGGTGGATGAACTGCAAAAGCTCCTGGAATCAAAGATTATTTTCCCAATTAAGCATTCAACCTGGGTGTCAAACCTAGTGCCTGTAAGAAAGAAGAATGGTGACATAAGACTCTGTGTAGATTTCAGGGATTTGAATAAAGCATCTTTGAAAGATCATTATTCCTTGCCTTCTATGGAACATATTTTACAGACTATGGCTAGGTCAAAAAGGTTTTCCTTGCTTGATGGTTTCTCCGAATATAATTAGATTTGGTTAGCAGATGAAGATCAACATAAGATAACGTTCACTACAAAGTGGGGAACATTTGCATATGCTAAGATTCCCTTTGGCCTTTCAAATGTTGGGTTTACTTTTTAGCGTGCAATGGATGTAGCATTTGGGGAGCTTATAAATAACATCATTCTGATTTATCTAGATGACCTGACTATTTTTTCTAAGAATGCCAAAGATTATTTTCACCATTTAGAGGCTATTTTCAAGAAATTGCAAGAGTTCGGGATTTCTCTAAATCCTAAGAAATGTATCTTTGTTGTGCCTTAGGGTAAACTTCTAGGACACATAGTGTCAAAGGATGGGGTTTCCATTGATCCAGAGAGGGTCACAACTATAATGAATCTATCTTTTCTAGTTAACAAGAAAGTAGTTCAATCCTTTTTAGGGAAAATTAACTTTGTTAGTTGATTTATATCTAATTTTATAGGTCTAATTAGACCAATGACACTGTTGCTTAAGAAAGACTTGGTTTTTAAATCGAAAGCAGAAGGGAGATAGGCTTTTGAAGAGGTTAAAAGAGCTATTTCAACAGCCCCAGTACTAAGGAACCTAGATTTCTCTAAGTCTTTTATAATGTATGTGTATGGAGGTGGATACAGTGTGGCCGCTGTCCTTACTCAGAAAGATGACAAAGAAGAAGGGGAACATCCAATAGCTTTCTTCTCTAGAACTCTAAGAGAATATGAATCAAGATACAATTTTGTGGAGAAACAAGCATATGCTATGGTAAAAGCCCTTAAAAAATATAGACACTTGGTAACAGGGAATAAAATTTTGATACTGGTGGCCCACCCTAGTGTAAGAGAATATATTATGGAAGGTGAGATCACTGAGAAAAGAGCCAATTGGATAACAAAGATTTTAGAATATGATGTAGAAGTAAGACCCACCAAGTTGGTCAGAGGCAAAGGACTATGCCAATAAATGACCCAAGACATAGAAAGATTAGTGTCTGAGGAAATAGAAAATGAAAATGTGTTGAAACTCCAAGTGGTTGACTAAGACTCTTGGGTCAGAAACATGATACAGTTTATGAAGTATGGGGTGTTCCCAAATAAACTCTCCCCTGAAAAGAAAAGGTACTATAGGCAACAAGGAATCCATTTTGTATTAATTGATCAGGTCTTATTTAGAAGAAATATTGATGGTATACTCTTAAGATGTATAGAGAAAGATGAAGCTCAAAGAATATTACATGAATTGCATCATGGAGCCTCTAGAGGCCATTATTCAGCAAGAACTACTGCAATCAAAGTAACCCAAGCCAATTATTTTTGGCCTACCCTATTTGCAAATTGCTATCAAATGGTCAAAGAATGTCAGGCTTGCCAGTTTTATACTGGAAAGAGGAGAAATGCAACAATGCCTCTAAGTCCCATAGTTATGGATGAACCCTTTGCTCAATGGGGTTTAGATTTTATTGGCATGATCAATCCAATATCGAATATGGGACACAAATGGATTCTTATAGCAACAGATTACTTTACCAAATGGAATGAAGCAGTACCACTCAAAGAGGCAACAAAAAAGGTCATACTAGAATTTTTAGAAGGCATAACTTCTCGGTTTGGTCCTCCTCATACCATCATATCAGATAATGCTAAAAGCTTTTTTGGGAACTAAATTATCTAAGTTTTCTTTAAGAAAGGAGATATATTTGAAGACTTCTTCAAATTATTACCCACAAGGTAATGGTTTGGCAGAGTCCACTAACAAGAACCTTATTAGACTCATAAAAAGGATAGGAACTAATTATCAGAGAGAGTGGCATAAGTTACTTAATACAACACTGTGGGCTGACATGATCACACCAAATCAAGTAACTAAAATGTCTCCCTATGAGTTAGTTTATGGTAAACCTACAGTAATGCCACTAAGTTTAGAGATTCCTACTTTACAGCTGTTGAAATAGATAGAAATTGAGGAAAATAGCCCAATGCAAGTCAAACTTGCTGAGCTGTTGGAAGTCCAAGAAAAGAGAGAAAAGTCACATGAATCAGTAATGAAACATCAGAAAATGGTTAAGAATTGGTTTGACAAGAAGACTTCTAATCCCATTTTTGAAGTTGGCTCTCTGGTATTGAAGTGGCATGAAAGAGCTGCCAAGCTGGGTTGACACAACAAATTTGAATCATTATGGATAGGCCCTTATAAGGTTCATTCTTGCAAGCAATAAAATTCATTTGAGCTAGAAACCATGAATGGAGAACTTGAAGAGATTCCAGTAAGTGGGATCTTTCTAAAACATTTTACCTAAGCAGGGGCTCATCATGTATCATAATTAGTTAGTTATGTTTGTTTCCTTTACCCACTTTCCCTTTCAAATAAGTGTTCAGTGAACACATGTTAGAAGCGCAAAGCTCCTTCTCTTTTAACCCTTGCATTTATTAAGGTTGTTCAACAATACCCAAAATTCCAGGGAGGTACATGCTTTTTCATAAAGATAGCCACTCCCATAGCATATCTGACACTCCATCGGATGTAGATTTCAAAAAGATACATTAACTATCTCTCGGCATTAATGCCATTAATACGATGGGATATGTCATTTATTGATTCCAAAAGGCCCAATAAGCTAGGTATTAAGTCCTTGAAAGTGTCATTTGCTTCTATCTTCCTACCCTAAATCACTGTTGCATCCAAGTTCTATTCCTCGCAAGCACTTTTTAGCTAAGTACAACTCTGCTAATAGTTTTGCTCTATTTTCTGTGTCAAAACTTTCTTAAATCTTCTCACAAAGATATAGGTATGTCTAAGACATAGTCACCATGAGAGGGACTTGGAATTTTTGAGTCAACTGACAAATTAATGAACAACAAGTCATATGCTTCGGCACCTGCACAACCAAGGAAGTCCTATCCAAGAACAAGGGTTCCTGAAGCAGGATTATTTGTTGACCCAGATCAAGTAAAAGACTATGCAGATAATATATATGATACACCTCTTCAAAAGAACACCAAGAATCTATAAGAGGGAGCACATCAGAGGTGCCTCATCTGAGCGAACAAGGGGCAGTATGAAAATTTTGGTATCAGAATATGGACTTCTCAATTGGTGCAGTTCCTGGTTCCAAATGTACACCCTTGTCCTGAACTGATAGAATTATGTGCAGAGCTATTTCACACACCATCAAATTCTATTCAACAAGGTCCTTTTATAGTTCATATTATGCCTAAGGCCATAAAGGACATGTTGGCCCTACAATATGATAAGACGACAACATTTCCAACTATTGCCAAGATGCAAGGCACATGGGCGAATTTACATAGCACACTAAAATTATTGAATACAGAGATGCTTCTAGGTGAAGATAATACTCAATTACCTACACTACCCACCAACCATGCATAATTTAACCCTGATGTCCAGGATGCTCTTTCAATGATAGCTTTCATCTTTGGAATGAAGGAGGACAACACAGTTCATGACCGGCAATTGGCAATCATTTTTAGAATGAAAATTGTAGACAAATCTCAAGAGTATCAACTAGATTTTTCAGAGCAAATCACTGCAACCATGATTGACCAGCTTGTTAATGTCCAAACAAAGTGAGTGTTTAGGTATTTTGCATTCCTATTTCATCTTATGCTATATCAAAATTTTGGTCTTTTCATGCAGCATATGTCCTTAAATATGTATGACTCAGATTCAGATCATAGTAGAAACATTCCTATGTCCACATGGACACATGTGTTAGCTGATACCTTAGACCCCTATGAGTTTTATGAGTCTTTTGACGCCCCTACTTTTGGCCAGTTAAGTCCTGAGCCTATGGAACATAGGATGATACAGAGCATTAGGGGTTTCCTAGCCAACTGTCTAACCCCCGTGACTAATTTTTTGGAGCCCACACTACCATAATCAGAGTCCATGGTTTCACTGGAGAACCTATGCTATTACCTAAAGTCTTGAACCCTAGGGTCATATTCTTAGAGGTTATCCATCAAGTATCTATTGTAGATAATGATTTCGGCCACAAGAAAAGAAAGAAAAAGATGTATGATGTTCCATGGATCAGAGGAAACATGATAATTGATGTTAGAGGAACATAGAGCCTCTTATTAAGGAAGTTAGTTGCCCTTGGTTTTCTTATTGTAGAAGATAAATGGAAGTATGATCCAGATAGTTTCCTAGCTTCCTAGATAATAAATAATAGGGTTCGTGCCAAGATGGTACATGAGGGATGCCCATTATGGGAGGATATGAGGTCTCCAAAGGAGGATAGCTCATTTTTCTATGTAGATCTAATTGATTTGCCCTATGAGGGGCCTAGGCCATGGGAAATCTTCTATGTCAAAGAGAAAGAATATGACCCTAAGCTAAAAATGACTACGGGTCTAAGGAAATCATTAAAAGCAAAAGAATGGAGAACAGAAAAGATTGAAGCCTATTGGAAATATAGGCAAGATATCTCTGAGATTACACATTCATTTGGGAATGCTAAAAATGATGAGACATGGGAGTCAATCTGGGATGAGTGGCATCCATCTCCAGTCTCAAGTCCAGATACAAGAAAAATTTAGAAGGGTGAAGAATCAGAGGAAGAAATAGAGGAGGCCCCAAGAATGCAAGAAACAAGACAAGCATCATCTGTTGATCCTAGGTTTTCATGGCCTTAATCCCTTAGCACCTTAAAGAAGCAAAAAGGAGTTGTGTCATCACCATTTCAAGGAACTCATATAGCTTCAGCATCTGGGGGTTCCAGAATGGTCCCTTTGCAACAACTAGTGGTTGTAAATTTAGAGGAAGAAGATCCAGAAGAAGCAGAAGCAAAGCCTTGAAAGAAAATAAGGAGATTGATGCTACCAGAGGAAGAAGAAGAAGTAATAGCACCATAGCAACAACAAGTGCCAGTTATCTCTACTATGACTCAAGTAAGTACTTCTCTCTTCTCTCATGTGTCTTTCTTCTCATTTAGGAGTGGCAATCCCAAACACCCAGGTTTTCATGTCTCCTACCACTTCTATTGTGCTCACACAAACCTCTGCCCCAATTGCTAGTGCATTGGCCATGTCCTCACAGGCCATAACCTTGCCTTTGTTTTCACCATCTATGCCTAAATAGACCCCGCCTCAAGTTTCCCCTAGCCAAAAATTATCTGCTATTCCTTATGACCTGCCTCAAGGTCACCCTTTTGTTGGAGGTTATATTGCATCTCCTCCAACCTTCCAAGCTCAAGAAGATACAACAAAAAGGGCCAAAGAGGCCAGAATGGAAAAGAAGAGAAAGAAGGAAAATAAAAGCCCAACTATGGCTCACATGAGATCACTCTTTGACCCTGTTCAACAATCATTGACAGTGACACATTTGTCCCTGAATGTGGTAAAACCAAATGAGCAGATGCAACCACAAGATTATGCTATGAATGTTGTGGCCATGGATATGTCTCTCTTCAGGCCACAAGACCAGGTTGAGATGATGAATGAGACTGCAACTACTATGGCTACAGATTGCTTGAAAGTGTCTAAGAAGTTACAAAAGGCAGAGAGTGATTTGGCTCAAAAGAAAGTGAATAGCAGCAATCTCACTTGGGAGATTCAGTCTAAAATAAATGAAATTGATAATTTGAACAAACAATTGCAGAACATTGTTTCTTTATAGATACATCAGGTTGTACAGGCCTAGATTGCTTCTCTTAAAACTGAGCTGGCACAGGAGAAGGTTGCAGTGACTATTTTGAAGCAGGAAAAAGCCACTATAGAAAAGAAGTATCAGGATAAATTACAAGAGGCAACACAATTGCAGCAAAAATTATTGAGTGAGCAAAATGCCAATAGTGCAGCTTAGGCACAATTCATGGCTGAACAACAAAGAGCAAAATAGATGACAATTGAGTTGGCTAATAGACCATAGAATGTAGGAGTTCTAAATCTGGTAAAAGAGCTATACGTTTCAGTATGGAAGAGAATCTCTGGGAGATTATTCATCTAAAGCCATCTTTGACTTTTCTGTTAAATGCTCAGTAGCTATGTGAGAAGGTAGAGACTTCTATACAAGCCACTTTATGTACTATTTCATTAAGGGTTTCTGACTCTCAACTTTTGTTGAAAAAGTTGTATGATGCAACAAATGAGGCATTATCAGCAGTAGGTGTTGATGATAGAATGATTACTGCTAAGAAGGTTAATGAAGTTTTGAGTTGCAATTCTATAGCTACAAATTGTCAAGAGCTCCTAGATATAGTGAAGGAAGGAGTAAAAAATATGAAGAAACACATAGAAGATTTGATGCAACTCGGACTTCCTTCACCTTTCCCAGATAGTAACACAATGTTGATGATAGATGACATCAAGGCCCTTCTTTTGACCAAACAAAATGATCAGACAGTTTTCCAAGCTCTGAGTGATTCATCAACAATGAAGGAGGTTGAAACTATGTTGATACCTATGGCCCAGATGGAATTTCAATTAAAGGCTATGGTACAAATTTTGCAAACATTTTCCCATAAAGATATAATTAATCTTGATTTTGCTTTTCAAGATTTGCAGAGTAGACAGGGGATCTCAGATTCAGAATGCTCTGTATATCAGAAAACATTACAAAATCTATAATTCAAGTTTTATTTCAATACAATATCTTTTTATCAGTTTTGGGTTCTTTCAGAGCAGGTTCAGAAGTCTTGATGGTCGCCAAGAACTGTAGAGTAACTCTACATTTTGTTTCAGTTTCAACAGTTTTGCATTAAGTTATAGTGGATTACTATATGTGTCTGTGTGTTTTTGTGAGCGGGTCGTGTGTTTCTGTGTGCAGTTCGCGCCAAGTGTCAAAGCTATAACAATGAAACAAGCATTAGGTTTTATGCAGAGGTTGCCACGTGTTACCTTCTTTTTATGCGAAGTGTGCCACATATTGGGTAACATCTTTTGTTACATTTTGTTTCAAAGCTACAGAAGGCACCATGTGTTTCTAGCGGAAGCAGTCTCAAAAAGTTTCTTTTCTTGCTATATGCTTGCGAAAGTTGCCATGTGTCCTTTTGAGTTTTATGCGGATGATGTCGTGTGTCCTTTTTTAGAATTTATATTGATATTGGCATATATATCGTGGGCCATAGTTCAAAGATAATTTCAAGCTTGGGGAGATGCTACGTGGAGATAGCAGAGAAAGGTTACTTTATTCATAATATTATTGCTAGCAAAAGCATTTTGTTTCAATGCAGTGGAACACGACAAGTGTTAGCTTCTGAAGGATCCTTCAAAAGTTTCATGAGTTTCAACTATGTCATCAGAGGTTACCACGTGTCTAGCTTGAAAGCTGCGGAGGGTACCATCTATCCTAGTTCATTTTCTATGTGGGTAATGAGTTATGAATGCAGTGGGTCCCATTATATTGTGTCTTAGTTTCTAAGTGAAGCGGGTTGTGACAGATGTCACAATGTTAAGGTGCCCAGGTATAAAGACACAGTTTTTAAGCACTCAGCGAGGCAGGACACATATCATTTTCAAAGTTGTAGAGTGCGACAAGTGGCTGATTCTTGTGAGTTTTCTGTGAAGGTAAAGGAGTTTCTAAGTATATACAGATTCTTCCATATGTCATAATTCTTTTGAGTATTGAGTGCGCGAGTGTCGCCATGTGTCTTAGTCTCGATACAGTTAGTGTGCCACATAATATTACACCCCAGCCAATGAGCGCGCAAGAAGGATGGCCGTTGTAGATTTAGAAGATCATAACTACCATGGACTTTCAGTAATCTTCAGTTCTTTTTGGCCGTTGAAGATTCAGGTTGTTACAGGCAATCTTAGGTTAAGTCTATTGTTATAAATATGTAAAATTTGTAATAGAAAAGAGGACCTTTTGGAACAAGAGTTTCAATTTAGAAATTTGTAAAAGATCTAATAGAGGATTCGGAGACTTTGTTGTGACCAGTTTATATCATTTTGCCTTTATTTTGTTGTTCTTGATTAGAAAGTTGATATATATGTGCATGTTTTTGTGCCTTTTATGTTGCTGGAAGATTAATAAGAAGAACTCTATTCTGTGCCTTGGTTGATATCATCTGTGTCTTTGCAAAGTTGTCTGGTTATAAGCCTTTTATAATATTCATTATATCTGTTTATGTTGATCATGCAGTATCTGCTCTTTAATATAACTGTATCTTAAGAATAGTTTCACTGTGCTTGAATTGAAGGAGTACTTTTTACCTAGGCGCATTGCCATAAATTAGATTTTGCTTATTGTATCTATAATCCTATTTAAATCTCTTTCCCTTTACTCAAAACCCAATTGAAATAGGAAGAGCCAGCTTCTTAAAATTCTAAAGGTTGTTTCAAATAGCAAGTCTCACATTCTTGAAACTTCTCATGTTGGTGTTGGAACCTGTGCAATTTTATACATCAATAGATCATATTCTAGATGTCCTGCTATTCTATCCAATTTGCAAAATTCTTCAGTTCTTTCTCTTAGTTTTTGATTCAGCTCTTCTTCAATTTTCTTCCTATCTTCACTTTCTTTAGTTTTCCTCATCACCCTAGATTCCATTTCAATTTTCAGAACAACAACTTCTTTTGACATCTTCTCACATTCCTTTGTCTTTTCTTCCAAAGCTTCATTCATGCCATTTTCTTCAGGTAAACTAGATAGCTGCAAAAGTAGTTCATTTTTCCTTTGCATAGATTTCTTTAATTTATCTTTTAGCATTTCAATGGTATCATCAGCATCTTTGAGTTTACCTTTCAAATTACTAATTTCTACTTTAGACTAAACAAGCTCTTGCAGGGCCACCTAAAAGTGATCTTTGAATGAACCCATTTGAAACTTCTTCCAGGATCTTTTCCTCAAGTTGTTAGGCTTTTCAAAGGAACCTTGCTCTAATACCAATTGTTGGAAATAACTCAGACAACTGAGAGGGGGGGTGAATTAGTTGTCTCTGAAATTTTTCTTTTAAAATTCTTTCTTTATAGTCAACTTGAATAATGATGCAAACATTTAAGCATATGACATTAACATAGAAGAAAAAACCCAGTTAAGGGAAAAACCATGGTGGGGGTTAACCCACAAGAATTAATACCCTATTAAAAGTTTTTTACAAATGGGAATGCACATGCATTTGGGCTCACTACCCAAAGCTCACTGCTCAAATGGAGGCTCACTATCTATGGAAATATTACAAGAGAATAATAGATATTTGAACTGATTAATAGCATCTACGCATGCATGAATTTCAGTTCCAGTTAAGTACAAAAACTAATCTTACACATTTCATCTTTGCTCTGCTCTTCTTACTGATCTACCTTCATTCACACTTTGGAATTCTGCTCTTTTCACACATACGCCTTATTCCCACACACCACACACACTGAATCATCTAATTACATTGACTATATATATCTGCAACATTATCTACAATTATTCTATCATTCAGCTTCAACAACACTTAGAACTTTTATGAATGCTCTGCTTCGTCAGCTAGATTTATGCATAACTTAAGGTGCAAACCAAAACTTTCTCTTGGAAATCATTACTCATGTCGGCCACTATCACTGATCACCACCATTTGTTCAACAAACAACTTCTATACATCTGAAATCAAGATCTTTTGCAAGGTCTGCTTGTTCTACTCTGACAAACTGGAACCCGGTACTTAGATGCTAATATCTTTTGAATCCTTCATCACTGGAGAACAAAAATCTAGGTTTAGAGTGTCTTTACAATGTTGTCAACTACCTTAGGTCCACAACAAACCATGCCTTTCCACCAGAGAGATCTAGACCAAGATACCGGACTTTGTTACTGCTCTATTCTTAATAGCCTGGACTTAGACAAATTCTAATTCTGAGTCAGAACAACTTGTGTTATGTGGATGTTTGGGATGATCTTAGTTGCCATCAATGACAACACCTATCAAGCAAAGTAGTGTCTATTGCCAACATGTACATCCTATGGTATCTAACTTTCTGGATGAAAATCTCTTCACTCTTTCTACCTCAGTAATGTGGAAGTTGTATTTTGATGGTTCCTACACACAACATGGATTAGGGGTCGGCATCCTTTTTATCACACCACAAAATGACTATATCCCCAAGTCATATCGGCTTAAATTTCCTTGCACCAACAACATAGCCAAGTATGAAGCAATCCTCATAGGTCTCAATACAGCAGTTCAATGGGACATCATAGAACTACAGGTATATGGAGACTCAGAACTAGGCATTTGACAAGTCATTGATGCAAACCAAATAAAAGATGAAAAGTTGGTCCCCTACAAGCAACTAGTGGATTCCTACAAACCACACTTTTCTAGTATCACTTTTCAGCAGATTCCAAGAAAGCATAACAAAGCTGTAGACTCTATGGCCTCTGTGGGGTCACTTATAGACATGCCTATAAAGACACAGAAATGTGAATTCTTGATCGAGCAATTGTTGATACCAACCGTCGATGTTCCAACTACTGAAATCATCTGCAAACTTGTTGGTCCCAATTCCCCATGGTACAAAGATATCTATGAATACCTTAAACATGGCACCTTTCCATTTGAACTATCTACAACCCAATGAAAAACCTTTATCTGTCAATCCTCCCTGATGAGTGTCAAGTAGCACCCATGAAATACATCTTTTTACCTCTCTTTTTCTCCTACCTGATACCATCTTTCTTAATGTTTGCACCTGAATAGGCTAGCAAGATTGTTCTAAATAATGATTAATTGAAGATAAATTACTTAAGATCATAATTTATGATTAAAGGACTAATGTGCATGGAATTGATGGAAATATGCAGAAAAACTTCTCTTTTTGAATCAACAGGTGTAGATGTTCAGAATGACAATTTTGTGCATCTCCAGAGGTAGTCTTCAATGATCTCTGAAGACAATACTGAAATACCAAGACACCAGAAGTTTTGAAGTAAAGAGAAAGGCCTCTCCGGAGCTGGACGGGAGTCTAGAGCATCTCTAGAGCTGAACAAGAAGGCCACAATGGTATCTCCGGAGTTGAACAAGAAGGCCACAATAGAAAAATTAGATTATCACTGACCTCAAGAAGGTCAGAATGGAGGTAGAAATGGAGCAAAAACAAGTCATTAAGAATCTACAAATAGAGATTTAGAGCAAAAACTAGATCATCTAGGAGAAAGAAGCAGAATTAGAGACCCAAAAGACTAAGGCAGTCAAAATATTGGAAGAAAAGGAGATAGAGGCAGCACAGAGTGTTTCTAAGCTCACCATGGCTAGAGACAATGGTCTCATAATAATGGTACCATTAATTGAGAAAATACATAGGCAAGATAGACAGTTGACTTGGACCAACAACAAACTAGATGATCAAGAGGAGTATATTCAAGAGTTGGCTGGCCCAAAGGGCAACCAATGTGCAGGAGGTACAAACAGATCCATATGTGGGTCTAATCCCCATTGACATTCCTAAGGCCTTGTTCCATTGGGAGGAGAAATGTAGAGAATATGAGGCTTCCAAGCCTATGCTGCAATTACAAAGGGCAGTCACTGCCAAGACAAAAAGAATAGAAACTCTGGAAGGAAAAATCATTTAGATGGCCTCCCTTTCTTCTGAAATTCTATCTTGTAGGCCTCCAAGTGCTAGTTATACTATGTTCTTACATGAAAGAGTCCTATAGAAGAAGTTCTCTTTAGTCCTGTCTGACTTGGCTAAGAATACAGAGACAACAAAAGGATTCATGGCAGCATATACAAGGAGTAATGATGAAGACAAGAATTTCCTATGTGAATTATATCTACATGGTTTCTGTGTTAACGATATAACTTTCATTCTTAATTATTTTGTGGGGGAATGCTAGCTTAAAGCATTTATGTCCCTAATGAGGAATCATCAGATCTGGAATGAACAAATAGAAGATCATCTCAAGAAAGATACAAAAATAGATCTCTTCATCAGGAAGGAATGTCCCAACCCCAATGCTTTTGAGACCCAATTCAGGGCCTATATCTATCACCCTCAGAGTCAACAAAATTTTACCATTTTACCTGAAAAGTTTGCAAGAGTGCTCCATCAATTTTGGCCTCTTCATGAACAGTTCAGCAAATCCAGTACTTGCAATAGCAAAGAAAAGATGGAATATTTTGACCTTAGAGCAGAAAATGAGAGAGATGGTCACCCCTGCAAACTTAAGGTTATTTATGAGAAAAACAAAGTTAATATCCAAAATGATGGATAAGTATAGACAGGAATGGATAGGTGGATGGTTCAGGCCCCCTCTCATAATTGAACCACTCCCTGTCTGGGCCGAGCAGATGGAAGATGACAAATTATAGGATTGGTTGAAGCAGGTTGATCAATACAAAGGACATGGTAATACCAACCGCACCACTTGGTCTACCTATGCACAAGATTATAGCTTGACTAACAGGCTACTTCACCAGAATAAGTCCAGATTGTGAGAAGCAGGAGGACCTACCAAACCTTAGGTATGGGGGGGATGATGAGTGCCAAGTAGCACCCATGAAATACATCTTTTTACTCTCTTTTTCTCCTACCTGGTCCCATCTTTCTTAACGTCTGCACCTGAATAGGCTAGCAAGATTGTTCTAGATAATGATTAATTGAAGATAAATTACTTAAGATCATAATTTCTGATTAAAGGACTAATGTGCATGGAATTGATGGAAATATACAGAAAAAATTCTCTTTTTGAATCAACAGGTGTAGATGTTCAGAATGGCAATTTTGTGCATCTCCAGAGCTAGCCTTCAATGATCTCCGAAGACAATACCAGAATACCATGACACCAAAAGTTTTGAAGTAAAGAGAAAGGCCTCTCCAGAGCTGGATGGGAGTTTGGAGCATCTCTGGAGCTGAACAGGAAGGCTACAATGGTATCTCCGAAGCTACAGACATATCTCTGGAGCTACAAACATATCTTCGGAGCTGCAGACAGGGACATACATCTTCGGTGCCACCTTAGAGAAGGGCATGTTTCTAGCATAAGCTATCGATCAGGCACTTTCAGCAGTGATCATGATACCCCTCATTTCACTCAAATCATCACCTGAGTGGTGAAGGGTCATCTTTAGTTAACTGCTAGAGTTTTTATCTTTTTAAAGTTTTTGCATGAGTTACTTATAAAACTGATTCAATATCCATATTTTCAGGGCCTTGCTACCCAAATGTATTAAGACTCAAACTTAGAATTCAGAGTGGACTTCTGTTCCACTCAATCTATTTTTATTGCATGGTTATTTTCCATAGTTAGACAACTATTATAATAAAGAGATGGATGTCATCTCATAGAAAAACTAGTAGATAAGATAAGTGATATGTCATCACTCATGTTATATATACTTATAGAAGTAGCAGAAAATATATACAATTATTGGATTATTCTGATTCTCGATAATCTCCATTTTTTTATATCAATATTTTTCATGAATGCAAAGCGAATGGAATTAGACTGAATTTAGTTGTGATCTTATTATTTTGTGATGATTCCCTACTGTAGCCTTCAGCCCCAGGGGTGTGGAGCAAGGGCCCACTCTCACCATCAAGGCAGAAGGCTAGTACCACTGTTTTGTTATTTTAGATTTTGCTTTGAAGAGTATTTACTGGTTTTGATAGATAGATGTATGTTGCTATTTTTAGGATTACTTTAAGTAACTTCCTGATTCAATTATGTTTTCAGCATTCCTTAAATTCATTTAGTAAGTAGACAGATCAATCTCTTTAAATTAGTAGAAGTCATTAGGATTAGCTAGGAAAACTGGTAACTGTAGAATCCCTAATTACAGATAGCCAAGGACATAGCCCCTAGATTTTGACATCTGAAATATGATTAAATGATGAGTTACAATGACACCTTATCATTTTTGGTGCCATTGCCAGGGATGTATTGTGTTAATTAGGGAAACTTAGCTAAATAGTTTTTAGGTTAGATCTGTATGGTTAGAGCTAGAGATTCAAAAGGAAGATATATAAAATAGACACCCCATCAACAAGCCATAAGGGAAAGCAATAGGGTGGCACAAGATCTTGTTGAAGAAAGAAACCTAAAACCTAATTTGGAAGCTACACCTCAAATCAATAATCCCTTATATCCTCCAAATCTTCCACTCGCTGATTATATCCAAGAATTACAACAAACGTTTTAGGTAGATCTTTTGATAGAACCTAATTTCCTAGAACCTTAGGGAGAAGAACTAGTACTAAACATGGATGATAATAATGATAATCATGAAGAAGAGGAAAACCAGGCTCCAAGAACCTTCTCATATCCTATTGTTTTGGCTATTGGAGACAATGCTCCTATGAAAAATATCTCACTAGCACACTTGCCAAATTTTAGAGGACTTTCTTCTGAGGATCTAGATCAGTTTTTGTTTGAATTCAAAGTAGTCTACCAAACTTATGATTATGGATCAGATAACCAAAAACTTAAATTGTTCCCTTCAACCCTGAAAGATTCTGCGATGAGTTGGTTTATGGGTTTACCCCAGAACTCTATCCATTCTTGGGATCAGATGGAAACATAATTTTTGGGAAAATACCAAGATTACTATAGAGTCAATAATAAAAATGAAGAATTGTTTAAAATTAGACAAGGAGAGGAAGAGACCTTAGAGGACTATGAGGACAGGTTTAATTTCACCTTGAGAAGGTATGGCAACCCAGTAAATCACTCCTTGGCTAGAACCCTATTTGTAAAAGTTTTGGATAAAGAATCAAAACAGGCACTGGATCTAATGGGAAAAGGAAATATCAACAAAATAGATATACCTGCTATAGAAGAACTCTGCAGGAACTATTCTAGAACCCAAGATGGAGTGAGGTCATCCAAAAATTTTAAAGGGAAGAATGAAATAGGACAATTAATGGTAGAAATTGAAAATCTAAAAATAGACATTTTGGTTCAATTAAATACCACATTGGATGGGATTCAAGCAAAAACTAGAATAACTGATCAAAATAGAACTGAACCACTCTCCATCTATTGTCCTAGGTGTAGAAACAAGCATCTGGTGAGAGAATGCCCTTTAGACAAATCAAAGATTTATCAGATCTGTGATAGGGAACATCCTACCAGTCAATGTAGTAAACTTCTAGCCTTGAAAAGATCGAGTAAGAAGAATGCCATAATGGAAGAAGAATTGAACTATGTGGGACAAAAACAAGCTCGAAATTTCTCTTATAATCAGTATTCAAACCAGCCTTCTTATAGGGGTCCTTCTAATTGGGGAAATAATCAATGGAATCCAACTTGGCATGGGCCTCAAAATAATCATCCCTGAGGAAATCAACAGTGGCCACCATAGTTTGGATCACAAAACATGCAACCTCAATGGGGTCCTCAACAGGGATATAATCAACAATCCCAGGGACAACCTAGATGTTTCCAACCTCAACAACAAGCTTTACTAACTGGACCCTCCAACACACAAGGTTAATCACAAAATGAACCAGTTAGCCAACCACCCTTATCAACTCAGCCTATACCAAACCCACGAAATAAATGAGGAGTAGTTGTTTACATGACAGAGTAAGAAAATTTGGTTGGTATTAACGCTATATATTCAAATAATCTCTAGTTGCATTCTGGGAAAGCATTCCCAAGACCATCTCCTCCAATTATAGTTGAAGTAACCAATGATGAGGAACCTAAAAATTCATCCACTCAACTCCCAGAGGAGACTACTACTGAAAAAATGCTAAAAGAATCATCCATGGATAACTCTGGAGTTGTTCCTAAAAGACCAACTCCGGAGAACATTCCTAAACACAATTCTGATAAGAGCTCTGAAGATGGAAAAATTAGCACCGTACCCAGAACGACTTAAACATGTTCCCCAGAAAAAGATCTTACAAAAACAAGTCCAAACCAACCTGGAATTAGAACTTTTACAAGAAATCAAGAAACTAAACATCAAAATTCCTCTCCTCCAAGAAATCAGAGATGTACTAGAACTAAATTAGTTCATTAAATATTCTTGTATCAAAACTCAGGGTAGGAAGAAAAATTGTCCTTCCACAATACAGGTGGAAGGAAAAGTAGTAGATTTGTTGATGGGAGAAATGCTCCTCCCAAAATATGGAGACCCTGGAAATCCTGTCATAACTGTTTTCATCTTAGGGGTAGAAATTTCAAATGTTTTGGTTGATTTGGGAGCAGCAATTAATGTGATGACAGTTCACACAATGGACAGATTAGCTCTATCAAGTATCCAATCCACAACTACAATCCTTCAACTTGTTGACCAGTCAGTAGCTATCCCAAAAGGAGTAATAACTGATGTACCAGTTGTAATAGAATCATGGGAATTTCTAGTAGACTTCCTGATATTAGAACCGAGAAACTAGAGAAATGCTTACCCACTAATTTTAGGAAGACCATGGATGGCCACAACAACAACATCTATTGATTGTCGAACTAGGGATATGGTCATTTCTAATGGGATAGATTTAAAGAAAATATCTCTATATCCTCTTGCTAAACCATCAATACATTATACAAGAAGAGTATGGGTGGATGAACTAGAGAACAATGACAACAGTGCCTTAGTAGCTATGGTGACCATCAGGGAACATCTGGGAGAGTTACAAGAAGAAATCTATTATGATACAATAGAAGACATTACCCATATCCTAATCAATGAGGATGTGATGGAGCTCGCCCAAGATTCTAGGAGAGAACTTCTTACTTCTTCTCATTGTACCCTCTCCAATATCATTCCTTGTGGGGAAACCTTCTACAGAGACTTAGCCACTTTCCACATGTTGCTTCCACATTCTTCTCCTCTCAATACCATGACTCCAATGTATGAATTAATGACATCTATGGACCAAATCACAAAACAGATCATGATTTTACCAGGGAAGACACTTAATATCAATACTCAATTAACGACAAATTAGGAAGGAAAACTTATCCAAGTTCTGATTTCCCATTCAACAGCTTTTGCTTGGGAATACCAAGATATGAAGGGTATACCTCCTAAGATCTATACCCATCATATATACACTGAGGATATTAAACCTGTCAAACAACCCCAGAGAAGATTGAATCCTGCTTTAAAAGACATTGTTAAAACTGGAATAGAAAAAATATTGCAAGCAGGGTTTATATATCCAATCTTAGATAGTCAATGGGTCTCACCCCTTGTCATAGTGCCTAAAAAGAATGGGAAATGGAGGGTGTGTATTGACTATAGGGGGCTCAACAAAGCTACAAAAAAGGACTACTTTCCCTTACCATTCATTGACCAAGTACTGGACAACCTCCCTAGAAGGAAGTATTTTTCTTTTCTAGATGGGTTCAGTGGGTATAACCAAATTCAAGTAGCACCTAAAGACCAGGACAAAACCACATTCACCTGCTCTTGGGGAACTTTTGCTTACAAAGTTCTTCCATTTGGACTATGCAATGCCCCAGCTACATTTCAGAGACTTGTTTTAGCCATTTTTGCCGAACTAGCTAATGAATGCATGGAGGTCTATATGGATGACTTTACTATGTATGGGGATAATTTTGAAGAAGCTCTCACAAACCTTGAGAAAGTACTAAAATGTTGTGAGAAAAATCAATTATCTCTTAGCCATGAAAAGTGCTTCATGATGGTGGAGGAAGGAATTGTTTGGGACACCACATTTCAAAAAATGGGATCAAAGTGGATCAAAACAAGATAGAAGTGATCACACAGTTGCCTTCACCCAAAAATCAAACAGATGTTAGAAGTTTTCTGGGTCATGCAGGCTACTATAGGAGATTCATAGAAAATTTCAGTAGAATAGCCGCCTCCCTGTTTACCCTGCTTAACAAAGACACAAAATTTCTATGGACAGAAGACTGTCAATCAACATTTGAAACCTTGAAAAAGAAGCTTACTATCACACCAATTTTGAGAGGACCTAATTGGACTTTACCATTTCACATACAAATTGATGCTTCAAATGAGTCCATTGGGGTAGTTTTAGGACAAAAGGAGGAAGGAGAGAGTATGCATGCCATTTATTACATCAGCAAAAACCTTACCTTTGTAGAAAGAAATTACACCACAACTGAAAAAGAATTCTTGGCAGTCATCTATGCTATAAACAAATTCAGGCACTACATCACTGGATATAAAATATTTGTACACACTGATCATGCAGGCATCAAGTACCTAATGAATAATCCAGTAGTGGGTGCAAGGATCATCAAGTGGTTATTGCTATTGCAGGAATTCGATATTACCATAGTTGATAATCTAGGTAAGTTTAATTTGGTTGCTGATTTTCTATCAAGATTGCATACAGGAGGAGAAAACCAACCAGTGGAGGACAATTTCCTAGGTGAACATCTTTTTTCTATCTTCTCTACTGTACCTTGGTTTGCTGACATAGCTAATCTTTTAGTTACAGGCTTGTATCCATCCCATTTTACCTCAAAACAGAAAAAACATTTAGTTAAGGAAAATTTATCTTACAAATGGTTGAATGGTTTGCTATTTAAATGTGGTCCTGATTTCATTCTACGCAGGTGTTTAAAAGCTGATGAGATTTTTGATGTGTTGAGAGCATGTCATGATGAACCATCTAGTGGCCATTACTCCTCCCACTAGACAATCCACAAGATCCTCAGAGCTGGTTACTACTGGCCCTCTCTTCATAAAGATACAAAGAAGTATGTGCAGCACTGTGACTAGTGCCAAAGGATGGGACAACCAACCTTTACCCAGGAGATGTTACTGCATCCTCAAGTCATGATGGAACCATTTGAGCAGTGGGGTTTAGAATTTATGAGACCAATTTATCCACCATCATCAGGTAAGGAGTACATTCTAGTATGCACAGATTATGTTAGTAAATGGGTTGAGGTTCAAGCATTACAATTTGCACAAGAAGAAAAAGTTGTTGATTTCCTTTATAATAAGATTTTCTTAAGGTTTGGAGCCCCAAGATCCATAGTTTCAGACAGAGGACCTTAGTTTACTTCAGAGGTAATCAGAGCATTCACAGATTTATATCAAGTCAAGCATAGAAAATCTTCACTTTACCATCCTCAACCCAATGGGCATGTAGAGGTAACTAATAGGGAACTTGAAAATATTCTGACAAGGACAGTAGCAATGAACATAAAAGATTGGGCTAACAGATTACTTGAAGCAGTTTGGGCTTACAATACCACTTGGAAGTCCACAACAAAGTTCTCACCATATGAATTGGTTTATGGAAAAAAGCCTATTTTGTCTATAGAATTTGAACTCCAGACACTTAAAACTGCATTGGATATTGGTCTACCATTGTCTATAACTCAACAGAATAGAATTCTTTAGCTAAATGAGTTGGATGAAATTTGGACAGAGGCCATTCAGCAAACAGAAATGGTTCAGTATCAAAGGAAGCAATGGCATGACCAACACATCAAAAGGAGGACATTTCAGCAAGGTGATTGGGTTCTTCTTTATGATTCTAAATTCAAAGAATTCAAAGGGAAATTACAAACTCATTGGATGGGTCCTTATCAAATAAAGGAAGTTTTTGAAAATGGAACAGTATTACTGGAACCTATTGATGGAAGCATAGACACATTCTTAGTAAATGGTCACCGAATCAGACTCCATAAAAGGCCATCCACTAAAGAAGAGTTTCTTAATGATTTAAGTTTTGATACAGGGGATACATCCTCTGTCATAGTGTTGGATTAAAAAAAAAAGGTTGAAAACCAGCAAATGGTACCATTCTAAAAAAAAAGAGAGAAAGATAGAAAACCAGTAAATGGCTATCTTTCTCGACCAAAAGAGTTGAAAACCAACAAATGGTGGTTCCCTTCTTCAGGACTGTTGAGAATAATCAAGCTACGGAGGTGATCAGGTGTCAGGAGTTAGTCAAACACACCTCCGGTGCTTCACAAACTAGGAGCACCTCCAATGCTCCATCAATAAAGAGTCATTTACAACAATGGGGGAGGGGACCCACCTCTCTAGGCAATAAAGTGGAAACATCATTTGATGAGGTCATCATGACTTATCCTCTACTTTATGACAAAAATAAAATAAAATCAACAAACATTTCACTTGCAGGGGTATTTGCAAAGACTGCGCTGACATCCCTCAAGGTACGTGGATTCTTGAACCACTCAGCGGGAATGATTGTAGGTTGCGTACCAATGAAGTAGTTGACATCAGCTCAAGCCACCAAAAGTTGCTCATGTGCCACATCACATCCAGTCTCATCAAATGCCGCAACATCTTAGCCAAGTACATCACTCCTCATCATTAAAAATGGTTCAGGTAATTCTATGTTAAATTAAGTATTAAATAGCAACTGTCTTGTCTTTCTATTTTTGGGTTTCGTCATTATGACACGTCCTCCTGCCATCATTTTCTTTTCCAAATTCATGCATGCCGCCATCTTTGTTGTACTATCACCTTGCCTCCGAAGTGTCCCATCACTCTATTGCATTTATGACTGCCTAGGTACTCTAACTAATCTACAAATTTGTTTCCATAAGCCTAAGATGAGAGACATAACAATCCTCATTCAAACCTCTGAAATACCCTGAAGAACAGAGTAAATTGAAATAGTCCTCCAGAGCCTACAGAGTTAAGATTAGGGACAAACTGCGAAGGAAAGAGTGAGGAATTAAGCACATAAGGTGGAAAGAATTCAGAAATGGGGGTAAAGAAGAAGTTTGAACCAGAGAGTGCTGCGAGTCTTTTGCAAGATGAAGCTGCAGCAAACATTCTAAGAACTACAGGATGATTGGAATTTCTAGAAAAATTTGAGGGGTTTCAAGAAGATATCATTGATGAGTTCCTAAGAAACCTAAGGGAAAATCAAATAGTTGTCAAGGGAGTTCAAATCAATCTCTCTGCAACTACTATCAGTCATATTTATGGGCTTCCTGAACAAGGTGAGAGGTTTTATCATCTGAAAACCTTATATGCTGATTTAATTAAGAATTTCTTTATTGAAGGTGAACCTGCAATACAACTGCATTTAAATAAAAATGAGGTTAAAGGAATTCTTAGGACCTCACTTTCAAACCCTTGGCAATCTGTAGCTATATGGCTGATGAAATATTTCACATGTGATGGTCAATTTTCCTTAGTTTTAGGACTAATAATGAAAATGTTGATTTTTCTAAGGCATGGGATTGGACACCCTGAATTCAGCATAAACATTCCCAACTTCTTGTATTCTACCATTAGGGCAACTGCAGAAAAATATCAGTAAAACAAGAGTCCTATGAAACATCATGGCCTCATTTTTCTAATAGTTAAACACCATTTCTTGTCTCAAGCCAATGGGGAAGAATTATGGAAAACTTTTCTTGACCAAAATTTCTAGGACAGAGAACCAGAGAGGGCACAAACAGAAGGTGAAGGTTCCTCTACCTAGCAAGAAGAAGAAACAGAGCCTTCAACCTCCTCCATAGATGTTCAAAAAGGAAAGAAGTCCTCATAGGAGGAAACATCATCTACAGCCCCTATTCCTGACAAAAAGAAGAAAGGCAAAGAAATTAGAGAGTCTGCTCTTGAACAAACCCCATACATGACTCGCTCAGTTAGGAGGAAGATGAATCTAACTAAGGGATCTTTCCCTAAGGAATTAACAGGGGAGAGGTCAGGACAGAAAACAAAGAAAACCCCAAAGGAAGCTGACTCTAGAGTACACTATTAGGCTAAAGAAACATCTCATGATTCAGATGAGATCCCTCTAGTGAGGAAGAAAAGACAAAGAGAATTTTCCCTAGCGTCATCTGTCCATCTGGGGTCAAGTCCAATTTTAGAACCATCACTTGCTCTGGAGACAAAACATAGACAAACTTTTACTATTTCCTCAGATTCTGAGGCTGAGATACCTACTCCGGAGGCACCTGCCCCACCTATGCTATGGAGAAGCAAAAGGAAAAGACAGCTCTCACAGGCTAATAAAGATACTGCTCTCCTAGCTGAGGTGCTCCTAGGTTTTAGAACGTATGAGGAGAAGGCTGGGCCTTCATCAGTGCTAGCAGAAATAGAGGAAACCCAAGAGGACCCTCAGGATAGGGAGGCTGCAGGAAAAGATGAAATAGAGCAAATGGGTGTGGTTGATGGTGCAGGGAAGATGGCCATGGAAGACCCTGATGTTTAGCAAACAGAAGTAGAACTAGAAACTTTCTCTCACCCCTCTGATCAAGAGGATGTTGAGATTTCAAAAGAACAACAAATATTAGAAGAAATTGACAACCTAAAGAGACTACTATGGGGGAAAAATTAGATTATCACTTACCTCAAGAAGGTCAGAATGGAGGTAGAAATGGAGCAAAAACAAGTCATTAAGAATCTACAAATAGAGCTCTAAAGCAAAAACTAGATCATCTAGGAGAAAGAAGCATAATTGGAGGCCCAGAAGACTGAGGCAGTCAAAATATTGGAAGAAAAGGAGATAGAGGTGGTACAGAGTGTTTCTAAGCTCACCATGGCTAGAGACAATGGTCTCATAATAATGGCAGCATTAATTGAGAAAATACATAGCCAAGATAGATAGTTGACTTGGGCCAACAACAAACTAGATGATCAAGAGAAGTATATTCAAGAGTTGGCTGGCCCAAGGGCAACCAATGTGCAGGAGGTACAAACAGATCCATATGTGGGTCCAATCCCCATTGACATTCCTAAGGCCCTATTCCATTGGGAGGAGAAATGTAGAGAATATGAGGCTTCCAAGCCTATGTTGCAATTACAAAGGGCAATCACTGCTAAGAAAAAAAGAATAGAAACTCTGGAAGGAAAAATCATTCAGATGGCCTCCCTTTCTTCTAAAATTCTATCTTGCAAGCATCTAAGTGCCAGTTATACTATGTTCTTACAAGAAAGAGTCCTGCAGAGGAAGTTCTCTTTAGTCCTGTCTGACCTGGCTGAGAATACAGAGACAATAGAAGGATTCATGGCAGCATATACAAGGAGTAATGATGAAGACAAGAATTTCCTATGTGAATTATATCTGCATGGTTTCTGTGTTAACGATATAACTTTCATTCTTAATTATTTTGTGGGGGAATGCCAGCTTAAAGCATTTATATCCCTAATGAGGAATCATTAGATCCGGAATGAACGAATGGAAGATCATCTCAAGAAAGATACAAAAATAGATCTCTTCATTAGGAAGGAATGTCCCAACCCCAATGCTTTTGAGACCCAATTTAGGGCCTATATCTATCATCCTTAGAGTCAGAACAAAATTTTGCCATTATGCCTAAAAAGTTTGCAAGAGTGCTCCATCAATTTTGGCCTTTTCATGAACAGTACAACATATCCAGTACTTGCAATAGCAAAGAAAAGATGGAATATTTTAACCTCAGAGCAGAAAATGAGAGAGGTGGTCACCCCTACCAGCTTAAGGTTATTTATGAGAAAAGCAAATTTAATATCCAAAATGACGAATAAGCATAGACAAGAATGGATAGGTGGATGGTTCAGGCCCCCTCTCATAATTGAAGCACTCCCTATCTAGGCCGAGTAGATGGAAGATGACAAATTGTAGGACTGGTTGAAGCAGGTTGATCAATACAAAGGCAATGGTAATACCAACCACACCACTTGGTCTACCTATGCACAAGATTATAGCTTGACTAACAGGCTACTTCACTAGAATAAGTCTAGATTGTGAGAAGCAGGAGGACTTGCCAAACCTTAGGTATGGGGGGATGATGAGTGCCAAGTAGCACCCATGAAATACATCTTTTTACCTCTCTTTTTCTCCTACCTAATCCCATATTTCTTAACGTTTGCACCCGAATAAGCTAGCAAGATTATTCTAGATAATGATTAATTGAAGATAAATTACTTAAGATCATAATTTCTGATTAAGGACTAATGTGCATGGAATTGATGGAAATATGCAGAAAAACTTCTCTTTTTGAATCAACAGGTGTAGATGTTCAGAACAACAATTTTGTGCATCTCTAGAGGTAGTCTTCAATGATCTCAAGAGACAATACCAGAATACCACAACACCAGAAGTTTTGAAATAAAGAGAAAGGCCTCTCCAGAGCTGGACAAGAGTCTGGAGCATCTCTGGAGCTGAACAAGAAGGCCAGCTACAGACATATCTCTGAAGCTATAGACATATCTCTAGAGCTGCAGACAGGGACATACATCTCTGGTGCCTCCTTAGAGCAGGGTATGTTTCCAGCATAAGCTACTGGTCAGGCACTTTCTACAGTGATCGTGATACCCCTCATTTCACTCAAATCATCACCTGAGTGGTGAAGGGTCATCTTTAGTTAACTGCTAGAGTTTTTATCTTTTTAAAGTTTTTGCATGAGTTACTGATAAAAATGATTCAATATCCATATTTTCAGGGCCTCGCTGCCCAAATGTATTAAGACTCAAACTTAGAGTTTAGAGTGGACTTCTGTTCTACTCAATCTATTTTTATTGCATGGTTATTTTCCATAGTTAGACATCTAGTATAATAAAGAGATGGATGTCATCTCATAGAAGAACTAGTAGATAAGATAAGTGATATGTCATCACTCATTTTATATATACTTATAGAAGCAGGAGAAAATATATACAATTATTGGATTATTCTGATTCTCGGTAATCTCCATTTTTTTTATATCAATATTTTTCATGAATACAAAGTGAATGGAATTGGACCGAATTTAGTTGTGATCTTATTCTTTTGTGCTAATTCCCTACTATAGCCTTTAGCCCCAAGGGTGTGGAGCAAGGGTCCACTCTCACCACCAAGGAAGAAGGCTAGTACCACTATTTTGTTATTTTAGATTTTGCTTTGAAGAGTATTTACTGATTTTGATAGATAGATGCATGTTGTTTTTAGGATTACTTTAAGTAACTTCCTAATTCAATTGTGTTTTTAGCATTCCTTAAATTCATTTAGTAAGTAGACAGATCAATCTCTTTAAATTAGTAGAAGTCATTAGGATTAGCTAGGAAAACTGGTAACTATAGAATCCCTAATTGCAGATAGCTGAGGAACAACCCCTAGATTTTGACATCTGAAATATGATTAAATGATGAGGTACAATGACACCTTGTCACTCCTGTTACACTATTCAGGGTGATACACTTTATCTTTGGAGTCTCAATGGTATCCTCTTATGATGTCTTAATGCAGAAGAAGTCGATTCTACCTTACAAGACATACACGAAGGTGTTTGAGGCACACATTCTACTGATCCTAATCTCACTAAGAAGATACTTAGAATAGGTTATTATTGGCCTACAATAGAACAAGATGCTTTACAGTTTGCTAAGAAGTGTCTACTCATGAACTGCAACCTGTGAGTACTCCAAGTCCTTTTTCTCAATGGGGTCTCGACCTCGTAGAACAAATTCACCCATCCTCATCCAATGGCCATAAATTTATCATTACCGCCACTGAGTACTTCACGAAGTGGGTCGAAGCCATTCCCATGACCTATATCACCGGTAAGCAAATAGCCAAGTTTATCCTTAACTACCTCATTTGCCGATATGGTATCCCCCAAGCCATTGTCATTGATAATGGGAGGCCATTCAAAAATCAAGATGTCTATGCCTTATGCAGCTAATACAATATCCAACATTGCTTTTCAACTCCCTACTATTCGTAGAGTAATGGCCAAGCCAAGGCTTCCAATAAAACCATTCTCAAAATCCTCAAGAAAATGGTCAATGACGCTGGTTGTGATTGGCACTTGCAACTCAATCCCGCCCTATGGGCCTACTGCACTAGTGTTAGAACACCAACTGGTGCAACACCCTATGCCTTAGTCTATGGCTCTGAAGCCATCTTACCTAGAGAGGTTGAGATCCCATCCCTTAGAGTATCCATATAGAACTTGATTGATGGAGAGGAGTATCGCACTTCCAGATTAGTTGAGCTAGAACTACTAGATGAGAGGCACCTTATCGCGCTTAATCATCTCCATGTTTATAAAAACTGCCTCCGGTGTAACTATAACAAGAAGATCAAATAAAGATAGTTTCAAGTTGGTGTTCTTGTCCTCAAAGAAAATCAGAGAAATCAAGCAGATCAAGAAAAGAAGGGCAAGTTTGAGCCTAATTGGTTAGGGCCCTTTGTTATCATAGTAGGATATGGATCAAGAGCTTATAATTTAGAAACACCTGAAGGCATTCCTCTAGATGAGCCACTCAACAGTGTTAATCTCAAGAAGTTCTATGCCTGATCCTCAGAGTATCCATGTCAAAAAAATCAAACAAAATAAAAAACAAAAATAAAAAAATAATCCATCCTTTGGTGAAAACCTAGTAAATAGGCACCTTGGATAAGAACTATAGTGAAAACCTTGCAAACAGATGCTATGTGTAGAGTCAACATCCATCATCTATCAAGTCTTGTTCATTCCATGACCATTTCATAATGAACTTCATCCAGCCATCCATAATAAAATCATTGACCTTGTTTGCATTTCCATTGCCCTATCTAAAATAGCTTGGAAATTTGTCAATGTTCATCATCGTCATCCCATGTCAGTTCTCACTTGTCCATCATCATTATCCTATGTCAGTTATCAAGTTCTCCATCGTCAACTATGGGCGGGTGCAGAAAGTTGGGGGGCCAAAAAGTGGCCAACTTTTTTTCAAAAAAAATTAAGCCATAACGTGAGCGCATTATAATACTCTCGCGTTATGGTTTGGTGAAGATGAGCCTAAGGATCGACAAAACCAAGCCATAACACGCTCATGTTATAACATGAGTGTGTTATGTTTAACTATATATATATATATATAAAAAGAGCATTTCTGCTCATTCATTCCTTTTGTTTTTACTGCACCCGCGGCCTGCAAACTCTAAGGAGCATGCTTGCATTTTTGAAGACCAAATTTGACACCAAAATCTCACCGATTAATCACCAAAATGCTGCCATGACGTTGAGCAGGCCAAAGGAGTGAGTTTTATTTGTTTTTTTGTGTGAATTTGTTTCTTAATAGGTAGGTTTAAGTTGATTTTTTATGTAAATTTCTTTAATTGATAGGAAATGTTAATGCAACTCCTCCTAAAAATTCAAAAAATCCTAAATCACCTAAATAGGAAATACCTACCGAAGAACAACCCAAACAACAAACTCCTCCATCGATTCCTCGACATTCCCCTAGAACACAAGAAAATCTAATGGGGCAAATTAAAAACAATAAAAAAGAAATTGAAGACAGAATTGTAAGGTTGAAGGATCCTTCAACTTCAACATTGCATAGATCCACACTTGCTCAATCTCTTGAATCTATGTTATCAAAAGAAGATTCAATTAGCATGCAAATATCTACTTGGTCAAAAAAGAGGAGAGAATTTAGAGAGTATTATGTAGACAAGCTATCGTATGAAGAAGGAAAAAAGTTACAAATTACAAAATTGGACTTGTGTTTCATTTTCACAAACCCATGAACAAATCAACCTCCACCCATTACATGCAAGAAGTTCCCTATCCATTAGTGCAACAACCAAGCAATAAGGAATAATTTTGGATAGAGGTGGTGGATGGTTTTTGACCATCCTCCATGCAACAATAATGAGGTCTCACAATACTTTTTGAGGAAACTCTACTATGAGTTTGTCCTTAATAAAGTGCCAAACTATTTTGATATACGGGAGTTTTAGGGTAGAGGTGGGGGGTCAGCACAAGATAGACCATGGGAATGTATTGACCCACAGTGGCTAGTGAGATGAGTAGTCAGCAGACCAGCCCATGAGCATGTGTCTATCCCTTCCATTGTGAAGGAGAGTGTTGACGTCGAGACACTTCAATCCATTAGTGCCTTGACCTAGAGCATCATAGAGCATGCCAGTCCTGCAGCATAGCATGGGTTAGGGGAGAGTGCAAGGAGTAGGGTTCCACCCCATACTTGTCAGACTTACGGGTCAGTCTGTGGTTATGACCCCATGGATAATCAGGATGCAGGTGTGTAGGCTACATATGCAGTTGAGCAGATGGTGATGACAAATACCCTTTTGATTGAGACTTTAGGCCTTGATACTCAGGTAAATGTTAGCAAGTTCATTGAATTTAATTTATTAAATTTTATTTTTGAAATGCAAGATTAACTAATTTAGTTTGATGATTTTGATGAAATTTCAAGGTCATGACATTGATGCAGTTCTTAGTAGTACTCCACCTGCATTTTACACTACGATATCTATTGCCGGGGTATGTAACTAGTAAACAATTATAAATATTACATGTGGATAGCATTGTTATATAAATGGTATTCTAATATCTGATTTTGGATGTTGAATAGGTTAATCTTGGAGATTTCACGACAACACCTGCCAGTGGTGGTGTAGTTCAAAGCTTCATTGAGGTAATAAAATAAATAGTTTAAATAATGAATTGTATTTACTAGATTTTTGTATTTTATATTCATATCATTGATTACATTGCATTGGACATATTTCAAACTCAAAGTATTATTAGACATTGCATAACTAATAGCTAGATGTTGATAGATGACAAAATTTCAATTACAATATAGTTAAATTTGAAAAAATGCCTCAAAGAAATGTGCTCTCATGGAATGCCATGAGAAGCAGATGTATAGACAAGGACATCACCATGAGACCACTTTTCTTTGAGGCATCTTTTCAAACAGTTCACTGCCTTGTCTATACTACCACATTTTCCATACATGTCTACCAAAGCTTGTTGATCCCCTCCACACTATTCTTTGACAAATTCTCTTTAATAATCTCATCCAATTACCATCAATTAGACCCCAAGACATGACACCAGAGAGGGGCATCAGCCTATGACATCTTATATGATTGACTTGAACATCATCTAGGTTTTAGGTATTAATTATGGGGGCAACAAGTCACCCCTAACCAAAATCTCCAAATCTACACTAACCCTTTCCCCTACAAACTTATGTCAATCCTATTAGCTCAATTTCTTCCATCCCTACATCTGATCCTACATATAACCCACCTAAGTCTAATGAGTACCCTTCATTTAATACTACTATATTCTTTGAGATGAAAGAGAGCACAAAATCCTCCAAGAACTCACATAAACATGTACCAAAAGAGCACAACAACAATGGAGACTTGAGGAAGCATAAGAAAGAGCTATAGTATATCACCAAGAGAGAAAAATGTTCACTGTGATTATGTATATTATGTGTCTAGTTGTATCATAGTGATTCATTGGTGACAATGAATATCATAGTGTGCTTTATTATGTGTACTTCCATGTTTAGGTAAACGTGTGTGTATGTTAGGATCCATGACTTGCATCACTATTCTAGTTTCATAATTGAATAATGTTGTTTTATTTTTAGATGATGCAGGCTATGGAGACACCTCCCGAAGTTCATATGGCAATGGAGCATGGTGTTTCCACTGTGATTCATAGCTGCATGCCTTTGACAAGGGTATGAGGCAGATTAGTAAATTTCAAATTACATTCATTGTTATAGTTGTTTATTTTTGAAAAATCAAATGATTATTGATTTGAAGTTTAATTTCCATCTGGATGGTTTCTATAGGACATGACATCACCACAGCTTAATCTTGCTACTAAGGCAAATGAGGAGACATATTATATGGTAGTAGTAAGTGATTATTTTGTTAAATGTTTTATTTATTATAACATGTAATTTCTATATATTAATGTCTATACTTTTTATTGTAATAGCTACAGATCCACAAAGAACTAAATAGGAGGAGCAACCCTCGGGTTCGTAGTAGACCACCCTCATACACGTCTCCATCCTCTCGAAGATCAAAGGATGCTCGTGATCTATTCCCTTCACTAAACAGAGGGGAATGAATGCTTATTGGGGTCCTTTGTTGTATGCCTATATAGCATTTGTGGACATATATTTTGTATTGCATATAGGAAGCATTGTATGCCTATATGGCTATTTTGTATATATGTTATACTTATGTCGATAGATATTGATGTATGCCTATATGGATATTTGGTTAATACAAATATTTTTTATTGATGGCGTCCATATTTACATTATAAATCCACGTTTCAATGGATATTTGTAGATGGCTACTTCAAATATTTAAAGTCCAATTGTATTACATAGGATGTTTGTTGATCCAATAAGCCAACTATTGTTATTCAAGTATCACCTAAACCTCATTCTGGAACTAAAATATAAAAGTTGTATTTAAAATAAAAATTTATCATCATGTTGAATAGAAAATATTCATATTCTTTATGAGTTTCTCAATTGAAAATATTTCTTAATTTCTTGTTATTATACCATATTAGGATGTAAAGAGTATGTTTGTTGTCTTGAATAAGATAGTCAAAATCATATTCTTATGAGCACCTGATGACCATTGTGGTTATTAAATGTAATTCCTCTTGCATATAAGGCAAGGTTATGATAGTACATTGAGTCTTACCTAATTTGAGTATGCAACATAACATTGGGGCTATAGGCTTCC
The DNA here is from genome assembly GCA_027924645.1 of Cunninghamia lanceolata. Taxonomy (NCBI): domain Eukaryota; kingdom Viridiplantae; phylum Streptophyta; class Pinopsida; order Cupressales; family Cupressaceae; genus Cunninghamia; species Cunninghamia lanceolata. The sequence continues at coordinate 5,994,716 of BSBN01000531.1, read as the reverse complement.
ATAAGTCATCAACAATCCCTTTGATAATGTGGCTAATACTATAAATGTATACTTTGCATCTCACCATGTTAATATGTATCATGTCATCACATTTACCAATTTGACTCTAATTCCATAAAGCAATTTGTAGGTTTTCCATTTATGTTAAGGTTGATGCCATGATGTTGATAAGGTGATACAGTGATTCAAGGTAGGTGATGGTCATGAGGTGCATGATGTTGTGAATATGGTTTTCATGATAAGGTCTCTCAGTTCATGTTGATCATGCACAAGACAAACAAGGTTCATATGATGCAAGGTTCATGTTCATGGTGGATGTAGTTTTGTTCATGCAAGGTTTTGTTGTGAATATGGTTTTCATGATAAGGTCTATCTTGGAAGGTTGATATGATGCAATGTTCATGTTCATGGTGGGTGCGGTTTTGTTCATGCAATAAGAAGTTAGAGAAGACACAAGCTTTCATAATCATACTTCAATGTCATCATCAAGGAGAGTTATATTTATCAAGGGGAGTCATGAGTTTAATTTGAATGTGAAGTTGTTCATGTATTAGAACCCTAAGCCTATGATAAGTGTCATACTCTAATGTCTTTCTTCTAATGTCCCCAAGGTCTCTGAAATGTCCTAGATATCTCTTGATGAAAGTTAGAATGTTTAAGTCTTTCTTATTGATAGTTAGGGTTTGCATATTGGGCATTAAACCCTAAAAAGAATCTACTTTTCTTAAGACTTTAAAACCCTCAATTGCATGTCATGTGTAAAGTGCACTTTTGTTTTAATTTAATATTGACTTATAATCACATGTTACTATCACTTAAGTCAACCTACTAAAGGGTCTTTAAGTTATTAGTTCACTGGCCATTCAACCTAACTCAACTGGCCTCTCCGGTAAACTCTCATAAGCCCAAGTGCATACAGAGACATACCTAAGTGATGATGTGCAGCATGAAAAGAATAGTGAAGAATAACTAATGATTGAATGGTGTCTTTCAAGGAAATTACAGAGAAATTGTGAAGGAATTTTATCATTTAGGGCTTGTAATATGATGCAGAGGGCCAGTAAATTTTAGAATGAGATCTATGCAACATGTTTGGAGATTTTGGTCATTGATATGAGTTTTTGGAAGGAATGTCTACATGAGGATTGATTAGTTTTATGCAAGATATCATGGTATTTGCAATGTTTGAAGATTGAAGACTAGTGAGTGTTTGTAGCTCAGACTGTTTCAGCATGTTTGGGTGCGAAACAGGACTATGCCTAGCCTAAGCATACCCATCTAGATGCATTGGAACTATAAATTTGGCCACACAAGGACAAGAACAAAAGTTACACCCCTTTGCAACTTCACACTACCTCCTTATGACAATTTTTGGGGTAGTAGAAAACCTGTCACCGCGGGAAAATGCCCGAGATAAAAAATTGAGAGAGGTTATTGTAGAGGGACCGTATGTGATCATTTTTCCTTAGACGAAATGTCTCTAAGTGACATGGTTTCTGAGTAACAACTCATCAAAGATTTCTACCTTTTTGCACTTTAGACTCTTAAGGGATATTGCTAGTACAATGTAGCTCAGACTGTTTCGGCATGTTTAGGTGTGAAACAGGACCATGCCTAGCCTAAACATACCCATTCAGATGTGTTGGAATAGTCAGTTTAGCTGCATTAGGAGTAGGACAAAAGTTACACCCCTTTACAACTTTACACTATCTCGTTCTGACGATTTTTGGGGCAACAGAAAACCTTTCACCATGGGCAAACGCCTCAGTGATATAAAAATTGAGAGAGGTTATTATTGAGGGACTCTATGTGATCATGTTGGCTTAGATGGAATGTCTCTAAGTGACACGGTTTCTGAGTAATAACTTGTCAAAGATTACTGCCATTTTGCATTTTGGACTCTTCAGGGATATCGATGGTACAATGTAGCTTGGACTGTTTTGGCATGTTTGGGTGAAAAATAGGACCATGCCTAGCCTAAACATACCCATCCAGATGTGTTGGAATAGACATATTGGCTACATCAGGAGCAGGATGAAAGTTACACCCCTTTGCAACTTTACCCTACCTCCTTCTGATGATTTTTGGGGTAGCAGAAAACCTTTCACCACGGGAAAATGCCTTAGAGATATAAAAAACTAAGAGAGGTTACTGTAGAGGAACCCTACATGATCGTGTTACCTTAGATGGAATGTTTCTAAGTGACACAATTTATGAGTAACAACTCATCAAAGATTGCTGCCTTTTTGCACTTTGGACTCTTCAGGAATATCGCGGGTACAATGTAGCTTGGATTGTTTCAGCATGTTTGGGTGAAAAATGATGGTGACTGATTGTCATTGATGTCAAAAAGGTCTTGCACGATCTTGGGTTGATCTTAGTAAACATTTGAAGGTCACTAATCAGGAGTATATCATCTTGTGTGTTGTTTGTTGTTGCAGTGAAATATCTATTCACAATTTGTCATGATCTTCACAGATGTGGTCTTCAATCAGTATATCTCCAAGCATGACAAAGTTGAAATGATAAGATTCTATCAGGGGTCAGTATGGTTGCATGAAGTTTGTTCATCAAATGAAAGGGGCAATATTGAAGATTTTTTTATGCAGGAATTTTATTGAAGACAAATTTGAATATGAAGAGGCATTTACAGATATGAGGGCAAAAATGAGATATTGAAGATCATTGAATTTTCTTCTATAAAATATGAAAGGTTTTATGCTCACTAAAATGGATTTGCAGGACAGAGAATTTGAAGAGACCGTATTTGCAAATGCAAGAATATCAAGGATTGAAACAATTGTGGAGAGAAGACAAAATATGAAAAGTCATCTTGTATATAATGGCTTTGCAGGTGGATTGATATGTAGTGTTGTTGAGTGGATCAGGATACAGGGTTGATTTTGAATATCTGAGTTTTGTATATGATTTGGGTTGATGAAAAGAATGGCCATTTGACAGACACATGGGAGAGAAGAAGTGTTTTGTATTGAAATAGAGAAACCCTCTGAGTTTTTAATTTGTTCTGTATTAGGGGTTGGTGCTCCTTGAAGTTGGTGCTTCAAAAGAATTAGGGGTTGGTGCTCCTGGAAGTTGGTGCTTCCAAACATTGTAACCAGTGAGGTTTTCACTTAAGCCAGTGAGGCAGTTTTGAGTGGTTTTTTACCCAAGAAGGGTTTTCCACTCGTGAAAAGCATGTGTCATGTTTAATGTTGTTTTTCATCTATATTTGTGTATATTAGTTCTTTGCTTATTTTCACATCCTTCATTATTAATCTTGTGCACAAATAATTAATGTATTCCTCTCTATTTGTTCTATAAGAGAAAGTTTGCAAGAAGTTGTAAAAAGATTTGAAAATTCACACAACACTGATTCACCCCCCCTCTCAGTGTTGTCCTTGACTCCTACAATTGGTATCAGAGCCTAGGTTCCCTTTTGAAGCTTAATCAGCTTGGGTAGGTCTTGTGTGTGGAGTTCAATGGGTAAGTGTAGAAGAAATAAGAGCATGAAAAATGTCAAAATTCATTCTGGTCAAAAGACACAAAAGTCCCCATCTTTATCAAATTCAAATGTTGATAGATATGTCTCACAAGTTGAGTCAAGTATTGTATTAGAAGAAAAGATTTCAGATGCTCCTTTGTTTGATGGTTTAAATTTCTTAATTTGGTGTATGAGAATGCAGATTTATTTATCCTCTTTAGGATATGGTGTTTTGATGTCAGTTGAGAATGGATATTGTGTTACTACAAATGACAAAGAAGCTCTTAAATGTAATTATATTGCAAAGAAAGCTATATTGTCTACTCTACCTAATGATGTTTCTTGTGAAGTTATGCACTGTGAAACAGCACATGATATGTGGAAGAAGTTGATAAAAATATATCATGGTAATCCACCTGAAAAAGAAGACAACTTATTATCTAAGAAGAGTGACAATGATGAAAAACTTTCACATGAAGGAGATGAGACTCAATCAGATTTTGAAGAAGATCAGATTATAAGTGATGAAGAACAAGAATGTGAAATTGACATAGAAGGAGAGCTTATATGTGCTTTGAGTGAACTCAAGAGATATAAAAAGGAGAACCATAAATTAGAATTGCAGATGCAACAAGAAAGAGACTTAAAAGACAAAGCTCTCATAGATCTTGAAGATGCTAGAAACCTAATTGTAGCCTTGAAGAATCAAGCATGTGAATCAGACAAATTGGTTGTTAGTTTGAAGACGGAAGTTGAGAAAACTAAGAGGATAGATGATGAAGCAAAATCTGATTTAGAGGCTAAAAAGGTTGAATGTCTAAAGCTTGAAGGACAAATAGTTTCTTTAAGTAAAGAACTTGAGGATGTTAGAAAGCAGTTGGAAAAGAATCTCAAATTTGATGAGAGTACCAGCAAGTTACATGAGTTGCTTGATAAACAAAAACTACATGGAGACACTGCTAGACTTGGTTATGAAAAGAATAAGTCCTCTAATGTTAGAGAGATTCCTAGAAGAAAAATTGATCAGCCTACTGCTCCTAAAAGAAAAGTGAATAATCAAAGAAGAAGAATTGCTCCTATAAGACAAGCATACATGTACAGGTATAACTATTCTTTTAATGGTTTTTGTTATACTTGTAATCAATTTGGGCACAAATCGGTTAATTGCAGAAGAAATACTGATACTGTTTGTTATAAGTGCAATAATGTTGGACACATACAAAGAAATTGCAAAGTGCATAGAAGGTATGATCCTATAGGGAAGCTTAATATGAGTGCTCAAAGATATTATCAGTCATTTGGTTATGATTACAACATAATTTGTTATAATTGCAACTCTCTTGGTCATAAAGCTCATAGTTGCAGGAAAGCTCCACCTGATTTGAAAAAGTTGAAATGGAAAGAGGGAGAAAAGGTTTGGAAAAAGAAAGCACCTGTAAAAGTGTGGAAGCAAAAAGAGAGTCATGAGAAGGTAAATCCCCAACTTGTGCATCCAGCACAAGTTACATCATCGGTTGCATAACAGATAGCATGATGTGAGGGGGAGTTGTTCTTGTTCTATCTTTTATCCCCAAGAAGTTACAGGAGGAGATCAATTGATCTTGTCTGTCATGCTTGCCTGATAATGTTAATTTCTGATGTTGTGTATGTCAGTGACATGTTTAATGGATGCTAAGATATTATTTATATAATTGATGATGGTGGTAGTGGTACAGGTGATCTTTGGTTCAATATGTATACATGTTGTTGATAAAGTGTTTTAGAAGCTCTCTACACAAAGAGATTGATGTTGTTGTGACTTGATATCATGTTGGTACTTAAAAATTGTGTTGCAGTTCTGTGTGATCTTGCTTGTCAGGGCAAAGAGCTTAAGATGCTCTCAAGAAGCTCTTATCAGAAAATTAGCATGTGTTGGCTAAAGTGGCTGAAAATGAAAATTCAATTCATAGCAATTATCTCTGTTTTTGATTTGTGCAAAGTGTTGTTACAGGAAGAATTTGTTGATGCAATTTGTTTGTTGTTGTTTGAATGAAAAAGTTAAGAGGCAGAAGTTCTTGTTGGTTGCAGGATGTAGTTATGTATATATTAGATTTGATAGTATGTTGTGAAAAGTGTCTTGTGCAGAACAGGAGGATAGTTCAGATGGTCTTCAGTCTTTGTCATGTCAGAAAAGGTGTCAGAATAGTTTTATGTTTTTATGGCATATGTTTGCATAAGTATTGAAACTTTCAGGTGATTTGGAGATAGTGTTTCACTTGTTTCATTGATGATCTTCCATGTTTCAAATAGACATTGTTGGTGATATCCTGCATTTCATCAGAGGAAGTTAAAATCAGCAATAGCAGATGGTAATGTTCAAAAAGGTTTGTCATATGTTGGCTTCAGGATTGTTATCATCATAAATCATTACTTGTTCAAAGGTTAACAGGAGTTTATGCCTTCAAAGTGTTCATAATTCAATACGATTATAATGATTATGATCATGCTATAACATCTTTAAGTGGAGTTGTTCTCAGGGGGAGTTAATCAGAGGATTGAGTTGTCACTATCATGGGAAATTTGAAAAGAGATATGTTTTTTCTTCATCCTCATATTAGTATTGTGTCAAGAAGTGATATTATGTTGAGATTGATATGCATGTTTCATTCTGTCAAGACAGTGGTTTGTGTTGGTTATTCTTGCCAATAATTGCTAGTGGTATTCAACACAGGGGGAGCAAATAGTTTTTGAGTCTTTGTCATCAGATGTCAAAAAGGGGGAGAAAGAAAAATTGCATCAGGTAGTTTTGCCATCAATGACAAAGGGGGAGATTGATGGTGACTGATTGTCATTGATGTCAAAAAGGTCTTGCAGGATCTTGGGTTGATCTTAGTAAACATTTGAAGGTCACTAATTAGGAGTATATCATCTTATGTGTTGTTTGTTGTTGCAGTGAAATATCTATTCACAATTTGTCATGATCTTCACAGATGTGGTCTTCAATCAGTATATCTCCAAGCATGACAAAGTTGAAATGATAAGATTCTATCAGGGGTCAGTATGGTTGCATGAAGTTTGTTCATCAAATGAAAGGGGCAATATTGAAGATTTTTTTATGCAGGAATTTTATTGAAGACAAATTTGAATATGAAGAGGCATTTACAGATATGAGGGCAAAAATAAGATATTGAAGATCATTGAATTTTCTTCTGCAAAATATGAAAGGTTTTATGCTCACTAAAATGGATTTGCAGGACAGAGAATTTGAAGAGACCGTATTTGCAAATGCAAGAATATCAAGGATTGAAACAATTGTGGAGAGAAGACAAAATATGAAAAGTCATCTTGTATATAATGGCTTTGCAGGTGGATTGATATGTAGTGTTGTTGAGTGGATCAGGATACAGGGTTGATTTTGAATATCTGAGTTTTGTATATGATTTGGGTTGATGAAAAGAATGGCCATTTGACAGACACATGGGAGAGAAGAAGTGTTTTGTATTGAAACAGAGAAACCCTCTGAGTTTTTAATTTGTTCTGTATTAGGGGTTGGTGCTCCTTGAAGTTGGTGCTTCAAAAGAATTAGGGGTTGGTGCTCCTGGAAGTTGGTGCTTCCAAACATTGTAACCAATGAGGTTTTCACTTAAGCCAGTGAGGCAGTTTTGAGTGGTTTTTTACCCAAGAAGGGTTTTCCACTCGTGAAAAGCATGTGTCATGTTTAATGTTGTTTTTCATCTGTATTTGTGTATATTAGTTCTTTGCTTATTTTCACATCCTTCATTATTAATCTTGTGCACAAATAATTAATGTATTCCTCTCTATTTGTTCTGTAAGAGAAAGTTTGCAAGAAGTTGTAAAAAGATTTGAAAATTCACACAACACTGATTCACCCCCCCTCTCAGTGTTGTCCTTGACTCCTACAAAAAATAGGACCATGCCTAGCCTAAACGTACCCATCTGGATGCCTTGAAATAGTCAGTTTGGTTGCATCAAGAGCAGGACGAAAGTTACACCCCTTTACGACTTTACACTACCTCTTACTGACAATTTTTGGGCCAGCAGAAAACCTTTCACCATGGGAAAATGCCTTAGAGATATTAAAAACAAAGAGAGGTTATTGTAGAGAAACCCTACGTGATGGCGTTGCCTCAAACAAAATATTTCTAAGTGACACGATTTCTGAGTAATAGCTCGTCAAAGATTGCTATCTTTTTGCACTTTGGACTCTTCAGGGATATCGCCGATACAATGTAGCTTAGACTATTTCGGCATGTTTGGGTGAAAAATAGGACCATGCCTAGCCTAAACATACCCATCTCGATGCATTGGAATAGTCAGTTTGGTTGCATCAGGAGCATGACAAAAGTTACACCCCTTTGCAACTTTACACTACCTCCTTCTGACAATTTTTGGGGTAGTAGAAAACCTTTCACCACGGGAAAATACCTTAGAGATATAAAAAATTGAGAGAGGTTATTGTAGAGGGACTCTACATGATCATGTTTCCTCAAACATAATGTTTCTAAGTGACACAGTTACTGAGTAACAGTTCGTCAAAGATTGCTAGCTTTTCGTACTTTGGATTCTTTAGGGATATCACCAGTACAATGTAGCTTGTACTATTTTGGCATGTTTGGGTACAAAAAAGGAGCATGCCTAACCTAAATGTACCCATATAGATGTGTTGGAACTATCAATTTGGTTACATCAGGAGTAGGACACAAAAAATGCAAAAATGCAGAAGTTGCTTTATGCAACTTGACAACATTGACACTTTTTTGCAACAAGACTCAAAGACTCAAATTGACCCCAAATGACTCAAACTGACTCAAAAACATATGAAATGGTCTTATAAGAACTTATTACATATAGTTGACTCAATCAAAACAAAATTTCACTTTTTGACCCCTCTTAGAGATGACAACCTGGGTGCCCCTACACCATGAGGACACTGAAGTCAATAAAGTTTTCCTATTAAGAAAAAGAGCTTCCCTTAGTTCAAGAAATATAAATATTCTATACTAACAAGTCCAACCACGTGAAGGTGGAAGCTCATGTGGCCTCACCTAAGACCTAAGACACATGTATTCTAGTAGACGTAGGACACCTAAGACACCTATTGTATAGTATCTAGATTTTATAGACATAGTAGACCTAAGACACCTAGTCTTTATACCTTATCGTAGTCTTGACCTAAGTCACCTAGACACCTAGATTATAGTTCTACCTAAGACACCTATTATGGTAGACCTAGTTGACATATAGTACCTACCTAAGACACCTAGATTAAATTATATGTTATCCTAGTCTCTAGACAGGTAGTTGATATATAGTATCTACCTAGAAGACACCTAGATCATTCTAGATTATACCTTATTCTAGTCTCTAGTGTCATGCCCACATTTCCCATGTGGTCACGACATGCCACACATGTGTCATGTCCACATTTGTTATGTGGTCATGACACGAAATATCAAAAAATTTCCACGCATCCCTAGAAACCCCTCATACACATCAACGTGCTCGATGGTAATACGCATAAGGCGTAAACATATTAGTTAAATTTAGGGTAATGCAATCACATGCACATTCCCCTACATGATGAAAGTCAACTAAGGGGGTCAATGCGACGCAAGAAGCGTCACCTTTAGGGTTAGGATCGATTGATCGAACCCTAAGTTTTCCTATGTGAGTGAAAGGATTTTGACACAAGACGAAATCAAAAGCCTAATTCTAAAGCATAACATAATTAATTAATAAGTTAATTTCAATCATCAAGTTTGTGGAAACGTTAAATTTTTAGTCAACACAAGGTTTAAATTTCTAAGGAATGTTAACCATGAATCCTAGAAAAATTCAGTAGCATAACGCTTCTCAGATGTGAATAGGAATTATTCTAGTAATTAAAAATTTGCACTAAAGTTCTCTAATCCTAATAGCGTTGGTTAAAAATTAATTGCACTGGGGAACTAAGATACCACATTAAGGTTCTCTGATTAATTTTACTAGGATAAATTAATTAATTAAAAACCTATTTCATTAAAACCAACATATAATTAATTAAACTAAATTGACCCTATTAAATTTAAAATTTCATTAATATAGTTTCAAGGGTGACAATATTAAAATAAAATTCCATGGATAAATAAACAAGGCAATACTTCCCTCATACCCAACCAATTAATTTCTAAAATAAACCAACCAATTAAAAGAATATAATTAATCTCCCAACCATCAATAAAAGTAAAAAACACAACTATTCTACTATGATTTAATTAAAATCCCCACATGCAAAACTACAGTTATCCCTTTGCTTAATTTTCAAACACTTCACATATTAAATAATTTAAATAAAAAAACACACAAGTTAAGTGAGAGGGAAAGAAAAGAATAAATCTAATTTTAAAATCCACTAGCCCTAAAAGTTTCCTAATTAAAATATTAGTTTCCTTATGCACAAGAAACAAAAGCCCCAACCCTATTTGCAATCTATTCTCATTTTGTTTTTCTCTCCATCCTCACATTTCTTCTTTCTTCTTTGTTGTTTTTGTTTGTAGGTCTGAAAGTGGGCATCCATGGATTCCTTCTTGCCACAGAGGTATACTTATTATATATATATATATTGGTTTTAAACTAGAGGTGTCTTTTTTTTCTTGTATAAAAATTGCAAGCAAAGGAGATATACATAGTATATATATATATATATATATATATATATATATATATATATATATATATATATATATATATATATATATATATATATATAACTCAAAGATAAGCTACAAGTTTAAAATGTAGGGCCCAAAGGCCAAATGACAAAAGAGGCATTCGCAACAGTGGAAGGAAGAAAGCAGCGCTGCTATCTTGAAGTCCCATGCCTTATGCATAGTGGTAACAAGGTTTTGGGGGTGGGGGGGTGGGTGGACCATATGGTGGGGGATCCATCCCCCACCCACTATTTTTTTAAGATTAAGGACTGCTAGGGGGCGGCGCCCAGGCCGTCGCCCCCAACCTACTCTTCACTATTTATCTTTTAAACAAAAATAGAACTTCATCCAAAAATAGATCTGTGGTACGATCTGAGTAAGGTTCCACTCAAGCACAAAGTCTATTAATTCTTTTTAACATTTATTCATTATATATATATATATATATATACATAATGTATATTCACAATTTCTCCAATAACTTTATACTTTCCAGCATACTAAATGTATAATGTTGGCTTTATATATATATATATATATATATATATATATATATATATATATATATATAAGCACATTTATACACAGTCCCTCTTTTTCACAAAGTTTTCTAGCAAGCTAAATAATGTAAAAATATGTAAAAAATATATTTATGAAATCCTCTTAGTGCCAAAACAAACATTTTCTATTTAATAGGAAGGGTAAGTTAAATAATAACATGAAGCATTTTTTTTTTCTTTAAAAAAAAAACATATTTAGATGTAATATTTATTTATTTTTATTAAAAGAATTAGCTACAACTAAATGTGTATATTTTCTTTTTTTTCTTTTGCAACAATGATACTAAAAACATCAACTATCAATTTTTCCTTTCTTTTTTGCATACAATTTAACTTAAAGGTAGCAACACTAAGTTTCATATTTTCTCTTTGGGACACAAAAATCAGCAAACTAATAAATTCTTTTTTAAAAAAAAAATAGATACAATGAAAAACCAATTGCAAGCATATTTTAACAACCATTTAAAATAACCATTGCACACAATATATTTCCCTTCTTTTTTTTTTGTAACATTTCAAAGAAATTTCCATAACATATACAGCCACTATAATATAGATTTGCAACTTCAAAATAAGATACATTCAATCCAAAATATAAACATTTAATTTTACAAAAAAAGAGAGGAAAACCTTCTCTCTTAACATGAAAACACATTTACACAAGGCCAAACTTGGCCATAGCTCACAGGGAGTCAAAATGACAAAAACTCCAAGATAACTAGTCTTTTTCCTACAAGCTCCAAAGCTACAGTAAACCTGCAAATAACAATAAGGGAAGGGGGAAAAGCCACGTGAATACTGCTCTCCTCCCTACCATAGACTCACTCATGAGTCACCCCCAAGCTTGGAGGTCATCCTCACACAAGGAAACTTCCACTTCACAACATAGCAAACACTTAAAACATAAAAATATGATGAACTCCCATGGCTTGCACAAAACAAAACTCATAGAAATGAGTTTAAAGGGGTAGGGGAGTGGACATCACTCAACTCAAGAGTGCCACTCCAAATGTCTCAAAAACTAATTTTCACAAGGCCTCAAGACATCACATATATAACACATTTCACATATTTCTCCATGGCTCTCAGGCCATTCAAAATTGTTCAATATCATAACTTGCCCTCAATGATAAAATACTAAACTAGGAGGTGAGCTCGAGGAGGTTCACTCCTCCCCCACCCCACAAATGTGAGTATTTTCTCCAAGTGGAGAGGCTCTCACATCACCCATAAAAATCCCTACAACATCAAAATGTAAAAATACACACACACAAACCATCTCACAAGAAAATGTAAATTACATAAGGAAAGGCATTAGCCTTGAATCCTACATTTAATAGCCCACAAGGAAGTTAGTTGAAGAAGAGCCCTTCCAACTCCACCTCCAAGTCCTTCTCCAAATGAGCCTCTAAAAATTCCTCTGACTCTCTCCTCAAATTCAAATAAAAATGCATAAATGAAAACAAATCAACAACCCCCTCCCTCTCTTCAAGAGGGATTAAAATAGGCTCTCCTCATGAGCCTTGAGGAATGAGAAGGTGACACATGTCACCTTCTCCTTCCTTCTCACAACCACTTGCAAGCTTCATGCAATGTGGGGGTGACACATGTCACCCTCCCATTCCACCAAGTCTTGCCTCCTCCACTTGTGCTCCCTCACACATGTGCGAGAGAAAAGTGGAGCCAAAGAAGGATGTGGGTACTACAAGTGCCCCAATCATATACTCCTATGAAAGCTCACAAAACCCCAAGGTACCCTCACCAATTGTGGGAGAGCCTTGGAGTTGAGTCCTCTACAATTTAGGGGTCTTGAAGACTCCCCCAAGCCTTGGAAAGAGGTGTGGATGAGGTTGAGTGTTTGACCTAACCTTCCACTCCTTCCCAAACTTCCATTTTCGTCACTTTACTTCAGGGTGAAGTTTAAGTGACCAAATGGGAGTTTACCTAAGGTTAGACAAGCTCAAATGGTCCCTAGACCCTAGGGGTACAACCAAGTGTCACTTTTAACTCATTTTGAGCACCATAGGGTGAGTAAAATCACATAAATAGGGGTCACAAAAATAAAAACACAAAAATAAAATCAAATAAACCTTACACCTTTACAACACCAAATTACCATCAAATATAAAAGGGGTAGACCTATCCCAAACAAAACCACAATATAACATTATGAAATTTTATCATGCATGACATCGTTAATCTTGGTTCCTCTTGAAACTAGATCGGCTTAACACGGGAATTCACAAAATGTGTGGGATAATCTCTGATTATCCGTGGCTTAGAACACATGTGCACTTAAACAAAAGATTAATCCAACATGTATATCATAGCTAAAGCAATGTAAACATACACTCATATCATCACATAATCATATAATATAATCATAAAATCACATCATAATTATGCATTTCTACAATCCATCACAAGATAAATTTCGCATAATAAATCCATCACATAAGCACATAACTAGTATCTCAATAATGTCATAATGCAGATCACATGTCAAATCATCATCAGTGAATCAAATCAAGATCTAGTTTCATCACAATCATGCTAACACAATAAATCAAAGGTAAAAGCATATAGTCTAATAGTCATGCATATCGAGATCAACAGTCCCCAAAGGTCTAAAATGTGTCTCCAATAGTAATATGAAATGATCAAAATAAGGGAGTGAAAAGGTAGGCCTCACATCTAGATAGGTTGTTGATATATAGTATCTACCTAAGACACCTAGATTAGATTAAATACCTTTTTTCTAGTCTCTATATACCTAGTTGACATATAGTATATACCTAAGACACAAGTAGAGACACCTATTATCTACTTAGAAACCAAGACACCTAGAGGCACCTATATTTTATGCATTACCTAGATTTTATACATTACTCTCAGGATCAACTTCATCCATCACTTAGGTCTAACCCCATGAAGCATAACATGATGATGTAAAAATGTGTATACGTGTAAAAATGCAGCAGCAAATAAAAAAAGACAAACCTATGTAAACTTACAAATTAATGTGCATACTTACAATTCAATGTAACATGACTTTACAAAATCAATGTAAATACTTACAAATTAATCCAATGAACCATCTGCGTCTACTCTACTCTTTATTTGTCAAGTATTACCTCATGGTCAAACTCACGCACCTTCCACAAGGTCTAGTTCAAAGGTCTACCCTGATATTGTATCAAATGAACATTGGATGCCACGACAAGGTTCGAGTAATGAAGAATCTTCTTATGCATGTCAAAATCCTGAAACAGCCAACCATTAACACTCTTATGTGGGTACCTTCTAAGCCATGTTCCAGTAACAACCACTGGGCCCGATGTTTTCTCCATCTGTAACTAGGGACTCCAATTTATTTTTGGCCTCAACACAATGACACAAGTAATAATCTGTTCCCTCTTCATTATCTTCATCTACAATAACTGCATATACATGCCCTACATTGATATGTGTAGCAAATTATATGAAATTAGTCAACATTACAAAAGTACTACAAAGTAAGATAACATTAGGAATTTCAAAAACTATGTAAATAGATATATTACTTGGTTGAACTAGATCTAATATGTGGTCAAAGTCAACTGATGATTCCATCTCTATTAGTTCCAGTGTTGTCGGGGGTCGATACATGTCAATTGGGCTAAGATAACTTAACTGTCATTCGTCAACCCACTCCTTTAGCTCGTACTCATCCTAGGCTTGAATTGTACATGAAGAACAAAATCATGCCATCTTCTGCGTATGGATACTCCATGAACCTACAATTGAGCTTCTGAAAGAGTGCATCTCACTTGATCCTATCAGTGTACAACAGTCCTCATATGGTGCAATGTTAGTATCATCTATCAACCAAAAAAATCTACGAACTGAAGACTTACCTTCATTACCTAGACCCATGGAAGCATTACACCACTCAATGATTGATTTTGCATCTATCAACTTTGCATTGTCTTTATACTTTAACTCTTCTCATGCTATGGCTCTTTTGATACATTGTCCTGCACCATCATGCTCTCCCTTTCCATGTCCGGTCTCACAAAAGTTCCACATATGTTGAACACTTATAAAATTATGCCTCCTACTCAACCAATAGAAATTCTACGAGTTCTTGAATTGTGATGCACAGTTATCCAACCATATGATAGATTGACTGAATGATATGTCCCTTCTAGCCAAATCATTATAGAACACTTGAAAGCAACCTTGCATGAACTCTGTAGAATGAGTGCGATCATCACTAATATAGAAATGATGCTCCCTTATGATCTTTCTGTCATCCTCTGTACTATCATTCGCATGCATGAATGCGATGTGCACAAATATAGAAACCTGTGTCGAATTGTAGTATTGTGATTGCACCTCACGCTGTGGTTTTAGATTGTAGTTCTCTACAAAGTCAATGACTAAAACAATGCTACCAACTAGAAATGTGTCCTTGCATAACTTTAATTGCAAGTCCAACCATCGAGCTCTATGGGCATGTCTTGCATACTTATACACTATACTGTCATGAAGTATAGCCATAAACTGATACACTAGAATCTTTTCAATAACCAATTCACACCTCTTTGCTTCTTTACCATCTTTTGTATTGTATGCCACTATTTTATACTTGCCAAACTCTACTAGTTCATTTCTAACTACATGTGTTCTTTCCATATGTTCACATATTGGCATACATTGCAAGTGACCGCAATGCTGACATGTGCCATCCAAGCATAATTTCCTGTAGAATATTTGATCTTCCTCTCTATCACATAAAATTCTTGATATGAAGTCTCTTGAAGATGTTGGTGGGGCACGTATGCCACAATCCTGCAAAACATTATCAGTATGCAAATCTAAACATATAGAGTGATAAACATCAAAATGGTTAGAAAATTCAATATGTAATCTACAACAACAAGTAGTGTGTGTGTGATTTATCTTGACATAGAAAGGTTTTAGCATTTCAAAATATCTTTGACAAATTTTAGTTTGAGGATATATCTCTAGAAATTTAGCAAAAAACTGTGTTTGAGTCATATCCAAAAAATGCTTTGGATGTGGCTCATAGTTTTGACTACTAATTCTCCTTCTTACCACATCCCTTTGATTCAGAGATACCCTAGTGTAATTCTTCCAAAAGTCTTTAATTAGTGATCTTAGTGCTTCAACAATTAGTTTATCTTTTCATAGTAGTCTCCCTGAGAATGCCCATAATTCATTGGCATTGTTGTCCTCAATTCTTTGGCGCCTTCCAATAGCTCTTGATAAAGTTTTCCTATTAATTCTCAATGCTTGACTCATCTTTCTAATGAGATGAGCTTTCTTCATTTGACTACTTACTATAGTCGATGTAATCACATGTCATGTTGCATTACTAACTTTTGTGTGTGATGTGTTACCCACACTGTCATATGCACTCATAAGATTCTTAAGAATAGATTTTTCACTTGAATCCTTTGATGTTCTCAACCCAAGAATCTTCATGATGGACCTATACTTTATACTTCGCATCATTTCAATGAATAGTTGACATCTTGTGGTCTCATTTAACTTTTCAAAGAACAATCTCCAAATCTTATGAGCATATCTTCTACAAGTGCATTTTAGAATCTTACCTTCCATTGGCTACAAAATATACTCATCAATATCAATCAAATACTTTGGCTTTCTAGACAAAATTCTAGGTGGTGTTAAGATAGGTAAATTCATCTCAACATTAGGAATTTCATCAATATTTAAATGAGATGGGCTGGATGGCATACCTTCGATCAAAGATGGAATACATGACATACCTTAAGGTTGAGGTGGGAACAATGGTGTACCTCCTTCATCACATGTGAGTGATGATGTACTCTCAAATTGAGATGCAGTAGATGGTGTCCCTACATGACTTGCGGTAGAGGATGTGTCTCCAACTATGGTATTCAAATATCTCATAGCATGAAGTTTTTGCATTTGTTCTCTTTGTGCCACCAATACCATATCTCTTGTGATGATTGTAGTTCCTCTCCAATTGGCATGTCTTCATTTATCATATCCAATTTCCTCTTCTCACAAAGTTCCCTCATAGCCACCGCTTTCTTTACATTCTTAGCTTCTATCTCTTCATATGTTGGTTTAATTCTTGATCGTTTCCTCGGCATGATGAAGAATTTGTCTATAGCATGATAAAGAGACCAATATTAGTTCCTAAGAAATGAATCCATACAAATAACTAAAATATATTGCAGTCATACAAAGCATACAAAGCATTATTATAGCCATACAAAGCATTATTGCACAATGTTATTGTAGCCATACAAAGCATTATGGTACAAAGTTCACTTCAGTCCTATGAGGATAAGGTCAAAGGAGAGTCACTTATTGAGGCTACAAGTGAAGAGTACATGGGACTTCATGTTGACTACTTGTTGATAACCATCTAGCCATGAAAGGATATGTGATTGAGACCATGGGAGACATCACACTAGGGCATGCTTTGGATTAGTGTAGAGGGTGAAGAAGGGATATCAAGAGACGATTATTAAATTCAAGGCTCATTAATATGGTAATGCCAAACTCAAGTAGATAATCATGTGCATTTTAGAGGCAAATTGTTCTAGGTTGAAAACCCATGTTTTTAGGCAATTAAGTTGCATAAGGGTTAGGGATTGTAGAGAAACTCTTTGGAAGGTGTTTGTAATGCTTGAAAAGGTTGAGGTAGACCCAATTTGACATGTTTGGAGTCCTGGTTTGAAGATTGGAAGCCTGGAGACCAAAAAACCTATAGTGACCTATTTGCACAAGCCTAATTAGGCCTCTTATCAAGTGGGGAAGTCAATTTTAAGGTCTTGTATTACAAAACAACAACCCTTAAATTTTGGATATGTTTTAAAACTCCCAAAATGGTATCCTAAATAGCTTTTGGATTGTGGGTTGGAGTTATTTTCTGCAAGATATACCACAAAAACCTTGTTTTCTATCCTACAAGGGAAACAAAAGATAATTATGGAATGATGAAGCCACTATGACATGATGAATTATACTAATCATGAAGACAATGATGGAGATCCATGGAGAAAACCAAGGAGGACAAGATATGACACCAAATTTGTGAATTTGCCAATGCAAACAAATTTACCACTTAGTTGTCCTTAACTAATCCATGACTGCAAATGGATGTATTTTGGCTTCTATTGACTAAAAGTGACTTATTTATGATGAATATAATGCTCGAAATTGTTTCTTTCACATCTAAGAAGTTGTAAACAAGAGGACATTGGAAACATGAATATTTGGAGACATATCTAGGACTGTCATAAAAAGCATTAGACTAATCTCTGTAATTTAGGGTATTGAATGGTATATAGTTGATCAAGGTAACCACCATCATGTGCTAATGAAGGACAATTAAGAAAATTTGAAATATTGTTGTGTCATGTGCATACAAATCATCATGAATAGGTGCATAAGGAATGTCCTAGGCTAATATATGTGCATACAACTTATCATGTCATGTGCATAGTTGTATGATCTTGGCACCTATTCATTTGTATTTTAACTTGTTAATATGACAAGATAATAGTATTTCATTATACTTAAGGGATGGTATATTTATATGTTGTAAGGATTTAGTCTTGTATAGTTTGACATCACGGTATGTTAAGGTTTGTTTAATTCATTATTACACATAATTATTAAAGGGCCCAATTGTAGAAAACATACATGGCACCATGTGAGATTGTAGGTTGCTTTCTTGATTGTGATTGTGTCCATTTTAATTAATGTTAACCTTTCAGATATCTTTTATTAGGCATACCATAAACTAATTTAAAACATAGTCTATTATATAAACACAAGATATGTATACATAGTCTTTTATTATGCATACTGGATACAAGTGATATAAACATGTATGATAAAGCATGATAAAGTAATTCGAATAGAATTAAGGAAAATGTAAAGAACATGCATGTAAAGACTTGACATACCTAAAAAATGGAGATTCGAATGGAGAGAGTACCCAATTATGTAGTGTTTTCTTCTTCTTGCATCAAACTCCTCAACAATTTGAGTTTTTCACCACTTTCTTCCTTTTCAACGTTAAATTGAATAACACTCAAATAGAATTAGTAACAACAATACTATTAACCAATCTATAATGTTAAATTCCTAAAATTCAATCACAATTAACATTGCAACACTACAAAAATAGAAACTTGAATAGATATATATCAAATTCGATGTGAAAACTATGTTATTTCCTCCTTCTCAAGTTGGCAAAGTAGAAAAGGTGGTGGAAAGATCATGCAAAGGTGGTAGAATGTGCAAAATGTGCATGTGAACTTCCCAACAGTATGAAAACACTTTTTTTTTTCAGAACATGTGCATAAACAACATGAAAATAGAGCATGTGGGTCTGGATCATGGGGGTCCAGGCCCTTTTACCGTTTGTATAGTAGGACAAAACACAAGTGCATTATAAGGCACTTGTGTTTTGTCCTGCTATAGATTGATCCATAAATATTTGTGCCTCTCTCACCTTTGATAGAACCTTTGCAATATCTCTCACCTCTAGTTCCATTAGCTCATGTTCTATCTCTCACCTCTCTATATCTCACTTATCTCTCCCCCTCACCTCTCTACCTCTCTACCTCTCCCCTCTCTATGTCTCTTAAATGCTCCTTATCTACCTCTCCATCCATCCTTAGCTGTCTAGGTCTCACTTAACCCTAAACCCTAAAGCCTCAACCCTCAACCCTTAAACCTTAAATCCTAAACCCTATCCCTAAACCCTCAACACTTTACCTTAAACCCTATTCCCTCAACCATAAACCCTAATCCCTCAACCCTAAACCCTACACCCTATCACTAAACCCTTGACACTCTACCTTGACCCTAATCCCTTGACCCCAACCCTCAACCCTAATCCCTCAACCCTTAACCCTAATCCCTCATCCCTAAACCCTAAACGCTATCCTTATTCCTAAACCCTCAACCCTCAACATTATACGTTAAACCCTAATCCCTTATCCCTAAACCCTATCCCTCAACCCTTAACCCTTAAACCTTAAACCCTAAAACCTATCCCTAAAACCTTGACCCTCAACATTATATCTTAAACCCTAAATCCTTAACCCTCAACCCTAAAGCCTCAACCCTCAATCCTTAAACCTTCAACCCTAAACCCTATCCCTAATCTCTATGCCCTTGACACTCTACTTTAACCCTAATCCCTCGACCCTCAACCCTAATTTTGATTTTCTTCCATTGTTTCAACATCATTGTTGTTTTCCCCATCAAAAACCAATTCATTCATCAACTTGTTGCCTATTGGTTGACTTGAACTACATACTCTATTAGAAGAAGGGCATCTTTTATCTGTATCAATGTTGGTATTCATAAGCTGAAGAGCATTGATATTTTTCACACACCCTGTTCTTTGAAATATCTTAAAATTAAAATATGACTTGGATATGTACTTGAACACAGCAAAATCTCCAATCTCCAGCCCATGATGAATTTTCGATCTTATTTATTTATGTAATTTATAGTTGAATTTTACACCATAGTTATTATAATTATGTGTATTTTAAGTGGTTTCCATGAGGATATTTTTTTAGTTTTCAAGGGTTAGCTAATTAGTAAATAAGGTTAGCAAATTAGACTTGATTGACTACAAAGAACCGAATGGCAGGTTTTATGTAATGCTATTAAAAATTGTTTACAATGAATTCTATCCCTGGCACATGGGAAGCTCTTTGTCTTGAAAAAAAAAAGATGGCATGAAGACTAGGTATACCATCCAAGGTTGGTGCTATGGTATATGCTTCTCTCTTGGATAATGAAAATAAAGTCTAGAAAACTATAGTATTTACCATCAACTAGCAAGAGCAAATGTCATCCATTGAAATTAGGAAAGGTCCAAGTGCACCTCATGAGTTGTCCTTACTTGCATCTCACATCTTGGGCCATATTGTGCCCTGTCAATTCTCTGAGTTTCTAGCTCCATCAGTAAAACTTTCTAGCTAAAGTTAATATTTAAATTATATGGCATCTTTTTCTAGCCCATCTGGGATTCATTATGCTAATAGGTGTACCCATTATGAGAAAAGCTTTGCATCTGGTACATCCACAATGAGTAATTAATAGTTGAAATCAGAAGGATGATCATTATGAGAAAAGCTTTGCATTGGGGTACATCCACAATGGGCAATGAATGGTTGAAATCAGAACCCCTGGTCAACATTAAGTGAATGTTTTTTTATTAATTTTTTTTAAAAGATCAACATACTCTCTCCACCTATTTTCTTGAATTTAAATTAGGGCCATAAAAATGTGCACACATCTGCTCCCACTATATAAAGTCTGGGTGTAATTAAAACCATCAACTATGTAAAATAAACAACTTTAGCCATAAAAATTAATCAGTCTTTTAAAAATAGATATTAGTAACTATACATTTTAGATATCAGTGACTACATTTTAATATTGTTTCTTTCTTGATTTTCTATTTTTAATTAACTAATTTTTGTTTGTTTTAGATAAAATATTACAATCCTCATGATGATATTTTCTTGTATAATTTTCTCCTTTTATCTTTGGTCTGTCTTTTCCCTCCTCTCTTTCAGAAGCATCCTTATTTTATCTTTTGATTTATATGAACTCTAAACATAAATCTATGTTTCTAGATGTCCACCTGCTCAAAGATGCAAACGTCTCCTTGATATTATTATGACGTACAAAATATACCCACCCTGCACTTAGGGAAGGTCTATTGTTATGAAACAGGGAAATAATCTCCCATTGTTTACTGGCTCTATCCACAAGAACTGCTAAACTTTTTTCTCTTGGTAATTGTAGAGGACATTCACCTATTTTTGGAAACTCTTGCATTCCCAAACCATTAAAAAAACTAAGTTATTTTAACCCAATAAATAGTTGATTGCATTGATTTAATACACTACTATTAAAGCTTAGCATTCACACAAATGTAGATGTTCATATTATAGAAGACTGCATTATATTAGACTATTAGAGATCCCTCACAAAAATGTAGTAACAAAACTAATTTTCCTTATGTTAGCTTATTAAACCCATTCTTTTTGACACTCCTCTTAATAAAGTAAGAGTAATAAGAATAGAAGGCAAAGAATTTGATCTTACTAGTATGCATGGTCAATTTACATTCTGTGACTTCATTTTCATTGAATAAAAAGGTCTATCTGATTTGAAAGGTGGGGTAGAGTTCACTATCATGTGCTTTTCTAGATGATAGGGTCCATAATGTCCAAGGTTCTTCAAAGAAAGGCCTACAACAGAATTAAGTTTTTGTTATACCAATCCTCCTGGTAAAGTTACAATTTAAATACCTGCTTTGAAAGTTGAAATAAATTAAATTAGACTTAAAATTTTGATTTTCAACCCTATCCCTAAATCCTCAACCCTAATTGTACTTAAACCTTAAATCCTAAACCCTATCCCTAAATCCTCAACCCTCAATGTACTTAAACTTCAAATCCTAAACCCTATCCCTAAATCCTCAACCCTCAACACTATACCTTAAACCCTAATCCCTCAACCCTAAAGCTTTAAAGCCTCAACCCTTGTCCACCTCTTTCCTCCCCTATTTGCCTCACCCCATCTCTCCCCTATCTCTCAATCCTTAGTCATCTAGGTCTCTCTCTTATCCCTAAATCCTCAACCCTCAACCCTTAAACCTTAAATCCTAAACCCTATCCCTAAACCCTCAAGCCTCGACACTATACCTTAACCCTAATACCTTAACCCTAAACTCTATCCCTAAACCCTAATTCCTCAAGGTCCTAAACCCTAATCCCTTATCCCTAAACTCTAAACCCTATCCCTAAACCCTCAACCTTAAACTTTAATCCCTCAACCCTAAACCTTAATCCCTTAACCCTAATTCATTATCCCTAAATCCTAAACCCTTACATCCATCAACCCTAAACCCTAAACGCTATCCCTATTCCTAAACCCTCAACCCTCGACACTATCCCTTAAACCCTAATCCCTCAACCCTAAACCCTAATCCATCAACCATAAATTGTCAACCCTAAACCCTATCCCTAATCCCTCTATCCTCAACACTCTACCTTAACCCTAATCCCTCAACCCTCAACCCTAATCCCTCAACCCTAAACGCTATCCCTAAATCCTTAACCCTAAACCCTAATCCCTTATCCCTAAACTCTAAATCCTATCACTAAACCCTCAAACTTAATTCCTCAACCCTAAACCCTAATTCCTCTTGACCTTAAACCCTTAACCCTCATCCACCCCTCTCCTCCCCTATCCACCTCACCCCCATCTCTACCCTTGACACTATACATACATACATACATATAGGCATACATATATACATACATACATACATACATATAAGTATACATACATACATATAGGCATACATACATACATCAATACATACATACATACTTATAGGCATACATACATACATACATACATACATACATACATGCTAAATAACCTTGAACATAAAACATTCCAAGGGAGACATAACGCGAGTGCGTTATAACGCGGTCATATTATAACGCACTCACATTATGTCAAACATGACAAACATCGGGCAAACTTTTGTGAAAAAGGAAAAAGTGCAAAACAAAACATAACATGAGTACGTTATAATGCGCTCGCGTTACATTTTTCTTTGGGAATACCAAGCCTTAGGCTTGGGATTTGCTTTGGATTTCCAACCCAAAGGCTTGGAGTGCCTTCCCAATGTCCACAGATGTGTTTTTGTAAATTCTACATGATTTCACATAATTTCATTCGTACTAACCCTCAAATTTGCACATGTTTCAAGGTCAAAAAAATTGAAAACCTAGGTAATGTTAGGCTTTCTCTTAGCTATTTAATAATGTAATTTTTTTCACATTTTGATAATGTTAAGCCTTTCATATTTAAATTCTTTTGTTTGTGTGTCCGTTTTCAGGCAAAAACCAGTGTTTGGTATTTTTTTCATTTTAAATTAACAGTTCATTGAAATTTAAAAAAAATACATTTTTAGAAACTAGATTCCATCTACACAATTAAAAAAAAATCAATTTTCAATTAGTTTTCAAAATTTATAGGGGTAGCACGGCCAAAATTCTATTTTTTAGGATGTGTCCACTTTGAAAATTAGTAAAAATTCAAATATTCATCAAAAAATTATTAGAAAAATTAGGCATAAACTACATGTTGTTAGCTAATTTCTCACTGAAGCGATTTTAAAAATACCAAAAAAAAGTTAACCTTTTGAGGGAGCCACAAAACATGCTATGTTATGTTTTTTTGAGAGAAACAACAACAATTTATGTGGCTCCCTCTTTTGAACCCCTTAATCTATACCATTTTCAAAAAAAAATTATAGTTTAGAAAGTAGACTCCGAGCACTACGAACATTGTTTTGGTTGCATCTCCAAATTTTGAGTGTAACTATGCTCAATTTCTCATCCAAGGCCAACATTTCCTAATTTCAGAAAAAAAGTGGCCACTTAAGACCCCTTTTTGGCCCCCCATCTTCTTGCACTTACCCCTATCCTATGTCAAGTTATCTGTCTTCCTCTACTAGAATGGGGCAACTCTTTCCTTACCTAGGTCTAGGAATGGATCCTTGTTTGAGGTTCACAAAAACACAAACAAAAATAAAAACACATCAACAATCAAAACAAAAACAACAAAACAATTCACCACTATCCTACACACACTAGAACTACATATCATCTCATCTCAATCTTAAGGGACCTTGACCCCATGGATATGGGTATGTAGGCAGTCTAGAATACGAAGGAAGTTTCTAGTACTCAGGTACATAAGATATCATCATTTCACCCAACCCAAGCTCAAACACCTTAACCAACTCATCACTCTATCCAGAACTACATATTATCATTTTCATCTTTCATCGTAATGTGCCTTGATCCCGTGGATACAGGGTATGTAGGCAGTCTGGAATACGAAGGACATATCCAGTACTCAGGCACATACAATTCATCATTCTTCACGTATTTCAATCCATTGACATGTCATCTTTCTAATCTTCCATTTATCACAATCCATTCACCTCGACTTGACTAACTCAAGCAGCAAAACAACAAACACATGCATCCTTTCAAAGCAAAACTCCTTAAACAAACCTGAGGCAAAGCAACTTACTTACAGAGCCATATGCTATCCTACATATCGATTGCCAACATTAGCTAAATCAATCTTAAACCAAGCAACAGATCAACACACTTGTCTTATACAGGATGTTCCATGATCAAAACCAGACCAGATGTCTTATACGACATGTTGCATTTCCTAAAACCATACATTATCCTTTCAATAGATAACACCCTTTAACAAACACATCATTCCTATGATAGGGTTGTTATCTACCCAACCAATCTAAACTATCCTAAGCAACCTCTTTAGCAAGAGAATATTTTGGCTGCATGTTTACTTTGTAACTCAGTCAATTTTCTTTTTGGTTTATCTATTGTTCCTTTTCCATTACCTATTCAAGACTACCTTGATTTATCTATATCTTGGTATGTTGAAATGTACTATGGATTGGGGGCATAGTCATTGCTTTTGTGTGCCATGTTTGAGGAATGATCTTTAGCATCTTTCTTAGCAGCATATTTATCTTGTGTGTGTTACAACCTAGCATCTTACATATTAATATTCTTCTTACATTTATGTATTGAAGTTTATTTTATGTTCAAGACTATGACGCATTTACATGTCCAACAAGGTTATATTATGTCTAAGGGATCTAAGTTCAAACCGCATGCTTGCAGAGTCAACATCCACACAATCGGATATCACAGCACCTTGGTCTTTTATACCTTGGTCACAAACTATCCATGTGCTATATCAAAAATAAGGATTGCTCTTTATAAACATTTGTGAAACCATTGCAACAAGCTTATCCATTTACCCATCCATTTATCCATGTCATCATATATTTTTTCATGCAAAGATCAATCAACAATCTTTCTCTCATGTTCTATTCTATCTCCACTTTCTTCTATCCAACCTCGTCTTTCTCTAACACAATCTTCTAGTCAAGCGTCCACCCAGTCCATTCTGTCGTTTCCCTGTCTTTCCTCTCGAGGGGGCATCCTACACCACCTACATAGGGGCAACTAGCTACACTGGGGTATTAAAGTTGTATCATGTCTCCAACAATCGTTCTTTGACACAATGCTATAAACTGTATTGCATCAAAGAGGGGCAGAATGTAGACACCTAAAATTGACCATGTCATCGCATCACTTGCATTTCAACATTAATTAAATAATCTACTTATTTAATTAATTTCACCAAAGTCATCAAATTCTTCCAAATCTTCTAAATTTGACATTAATTGAATAAATTACATTTATTTAATTAATTTAAATCAAAGTCAACTTTATTCTTCCACAATTAAATAATTTTAATTATTTAATTAAATCAATTGTTCTTTCAAATTTAAATAAATCAATCAAATTTATTTAAATTATTTCAATCTCTAAAAATAAAATATAATCAAATATTTTATTTATTCTTCTATCATGCACAACAATTAAATTTATTTATTTATTTATTTTGCCTCAAATATCTTCCAATTCCTCTAAAAATAAATCTTGTTCATCATGCACACAAAATTAAATAATTTATTATTTAATTTATCTCAAATCATGCAAAAAGTAAATTACAAGTTGAGTTAATTGACTTAATCAATCTTGTTTTTATCACTAACTCATAAATTAGAAAAAAAAACCCTCTAATTTATGAAATCAAATCATATCTTCATCAAATCAAGTAGTTAACTCAAAAACAAATATCTTTTTGTGTGACACTTGTCAGGTGCACGTTCATCATGAATTCTAGATTTATCTCATTTGTTGATTCCATTGAATTTTCTGGACCATTGATCGATCTTTATTGAAGCCTATATAAACCCCCCTCATCTCCATAACAAATCCTCTTTGATGATTTAGCCTTATGATCTCTTCGATCACTTATTCACAGGCATTCTAGTGCTTTGAGCATACATCGCATCGTTGAGCACATCTACCTTTTGAGCACAAACACAATCTACATCCGCTTGTTGCAAACATGGTTTCACAATTTGAAGAGCAATCAACATTCGACCAAAAGATCCAAACAATCTAGGTGATAGCTTCCTTGTTTGTAATTTGATTTATTCATTGATTTGGTTATTACTTAGATAGATATTTTGATGTTATGGGTAATTGAGTTGTTATTATCATTACTTTTGATCTTATCATTCAACCTCTTGATTTTTCCTGTACACAATTTCCAGTAGTGAAAAATGAAATAAATGCTGCAATTTATTTAATTAGCAAAAACATACATTAATTGGAACTTTAATAATATTCAAAAACAACATTAATAATTAATCATTTGAATAATAATGTGGATATCAAAATAGACGGTAATTTAACATAGAGAATAATTAAATTATACTGCAATGAAAATGATACATATCTTTAATAGTTTCTGGAAGCAGCTATCCCACACATAGAGATAGGGTTACTGGCCTTGACTTTTCCTGGCACAAACACCCCCGGAGGAACCGGTTCTTGCATAGAACCAACCTATCTTTATGACATAAACATAGCCTTAGCCAGGACACTCCCGAGTGTACGATGTACCCTGAGTTGGATACACGCTATGTGCCCCTTCTCCAAATGTTTAAATGCCAGCCAGAACCAAAACCTTCACTCTTATGTGCCTTCCAAATTTTCTATTCCTTTTTCTTTCACTTTTTTGTTCTCCTCTTTAACATCATTTTTTCATAGGTTTAAGTAATAACCCAAAGGGTGGTTTCAACTATCACACCCTTACATAAATAATATTACCAATAATCTTTTAATTGTCACTTCCCGTGAAACACACTCCAATGCAATCATATTTTATTAATAAGGTTCTTTAACCTTTATTGTAACTTGAAAGTAACTTCTTGTTTTTTTTATTTTCATTTTTACATTTCTTCTTCTTTTTTCTTTTTTTTCATCTATATATTTTTTTTTCCTCTCTAAAGTTTTTTGTACAAACTTTATTTATTTAATTCACTTCTCGAGAAAAAGTCCCATGACAATTCTCCCCCTGTAGCTTAGTTTCTCTCCTCAGTAGCTCAAGGAGAATCTATAACAAAACATGCAAAATCATTCAGTTAAATAAATGTGGATGTAGCACTATCAATATAGTGTTATGAATTCATTTCACTTGACTTCATCTTATAACGTCAAAAAATGTCCCTTTGGGGGATTTTCCCTCATAAGGTTTAGCTCACGGGTCTTTAGTGTGCATTTAGGACATATTACATCATATTTCAACATTTCGATGAGAAAACTCCTAAGTGTCTTGGCAAATAGGACCTAGGGAGGCCACTTGAGATAGGCCCTACCCAAAATAGGGGGGACGACTTGGGCGCCCATGCCCTAGTCCTGCCAATTTTGGGATAGTCCCAATTTTTGGGTGTTGTCTTGTGACCGTTATTTGGGTCCTATGCCGACACGGTAAGTTTGAATTATGAAATTCTTGGTGGGAGTGTTTGTAGTTGCATATAAAAGCATGTTTAGGCATTCATTTGTAAACTAGAGGATTACAAGATTTAAACTAGATGATTACTAGCAAGCGATTGTGTTCTAAAGGTGATTCAACGCTTTCATTGTGTTGCAAGAGCAGATTTGTGTTGTTTATGTGTTTGTGTTTGTAGATTTGAGCATCCATCTCCTCATGGCATGAAGAGCTTATTCCTCCATGATATCTTCACTACAAGGTGACATTCATTTGTGTTTTCAAACATTTATCATTTGGTTTTTGCCTCTACCTCCAAGGGCACGCACTCTCTATCTGACAATGGTGTTCAGAAGACTTGAATGTCTCTCTGGGCCTTGACTGAGGCAAACCTCTAAACACCACAACCCCCTCCTAAAGTTTTCATGATTGCAAGTTATAGGTTGAAGCTATAGACAAAGTGAAGTTGCAGGAGGGTACAACATAGTGTCAAAATTGCAAATCAAGAAAAAAATAGCTCCCTAGACTAGGGTGCCTGTTCATTAGTCCTTGAAGTTTCGTAACAGGAAAACCTGTAATGCCCCGCCCTGAAACCCTTAGAGAAAATTACATTTACGCTAAATGAAACAGGAAATTTTTTTTTTGAATAAGATAACAAAGTAATGTTAACTTAACTAATTACACCATTAAACTTACGACATGTTCTCTAAGGATTCAAGGATGCATTACTTACACATTAACTAACATAATTTAACATATATTGCTAACATCAGTATCTGATCTAAATCCAATGCATAAATAAATAACATATTCATATTCATTGCATGTCATCAAAAATATAACCTTCATGATCAAATACATAACTGTAATGTTTTCCTTACACATAGTTACATCATTACATCAATGACATCTTCTGCCTACATCAAATTACATACATTAAAAATGATCTGGTACACAAGTCAGGTACACAATCATCTTCCTCAACTGGTACAAGTACAATTGTCTAAAACTGAGATAATCCTTTTCTGCACATGAACTCCGACAAGGGATAACCAATGGATAAGATAGCTCTTCCACCCGCCCATGTGGAACCCTAAGGTCCACCCCCCGAGCTAGGAGTTAACATGAGGTCCCAAACGACAACATTTAGGTAGATAAAGACTAACATGAATGAAGGATGACCAAACTCCAATACAACACATGACAATAACCCAACACAACTTCCAGAGGCGACACATAACATATGTGGAGAGACCATACAAGGAATGCTAGGTTGCAGTAGGGAGAGTGTCATCGCATGGTCCTAGCATGGGTTATCCTGACAGCCTCTCGCTAGGCGCCGACCCCCATCTATGTTATCCTTACAGCCCCTCACTAGGCACCGGCCCCATAGGGTGACACATGCAGAATCGACCTTCCTTTTGTGATGACAATGAAGTCAATCATGTCGACCAGGCCTTCTCTACCCATCCTTAGTCTGAACAAGCACTACAGGCCATGGGAGAGGAATCCATTTATCTTGTTTAATGTGAAATCTACCCTTAACCCCCTAGTTCTTTTTAAGTTATCACTTGTTTAATCTACTTTCAACGGGTTATCTTGACTGCCACTTCGGGCGCCGGCCCCACATTGAAAGCCACTCTCCTTGTTAACACCTAGTAAACCTTAACCATCATATAGGGCATTATAACAGTACACATACTTGATAACTACAAGGCATAGACCCTCTTGAATTCCAAACAGAATCTTAACACCATTTGTTAAACAATGCCTATAGCATTACAATACTTTACTCTTTTACAGATTCTAATCTCTCCATAAGACAATTACGACAAACGGGTACAAGATATTCACAAGTAATTAAATATCTCCTTCAGGAGTATTACCTTCAAGAAACACATTAACAAATTAGACAATACTTCATTTTACTGCACACTAAAATAGAACCACATGTTCATTGCAACATCACAATACTAGAACGCCTATCCACCTGTTGCATGTACTCAAAATACGACATACTAAGCCTCTAGAATAGAGTCCAACCACTCACAAAACTACCTCCTTACGACAACAAGATTACTTAACTTAAATAGTTCGATTTAAGTTCCAGGGTTAATGCTAAAACTCCTCTTTGTTACAATGTATAACACCTAAATTTGTACCTATACATTAACTTCCTAACCACATCGAAAGATTTTTTTTAATTAAATACAACCATTAACTAAATTATCTAAATTCTCTTCATTATGATTCAAAAGATAGATCACAAGGTTTAACTATAAGAATCATTTAATTATAATATTAATAACCTCAATATCCTATCATATAAATTAACCAATAAAAATCCATATCTTCCAACCTTTTATTGAATTTCTTCCAACTTTAGATAAATCTAATGCTTTAATCATCAAAGCTTCAACCGAATACAAACTAATTGATCTAAATTAAACAAATTATAAAGAGGTAATAAAAATACATTTAAATAGTAGATAATAACATCTTTATGTATATATATGTTTAATAATAACTAAGAATGTATTTATTTACCTATATGATTAATAATAACGAAGAATACATTGGTAATATCTCAACCTTATCACTTAAATTGAAAACATTAAAGTAACTAACAAAAGTTGTTAATATAATTTCCTCAAAGGAAAATCCTACATATTAAAACCCTAATTTAGTAACATATTATGAATGAAACTTCACAAAATAATTCTAACTTCGTAATAATCTAAGTATTTACAAGAAAATACGATCATAATCTTCTAGTATTTCCATTCTAATATTTAAATATTTCATAATATGATAAAAGAATGACATTTTATCTTTATTGTTTGAATATGAACCCTAAACCTAATGCTATAGTTGCGAAATAAACAATGGTTATACTGTGGAGTTGGAGTCTGCTACTTAACATACATATCTGGTTGGTTGAGCAAGAAATGATAATTGCAGAAGGATACGTTGTTGCACAAAATGGTTTTGTCATCTAATGAAATGCAATGATTGCAGAAATGCACAAAATGGATTTGTTGAGAAGCTGTTAGGAACTTTCAAGCAATATAATTGGCAGGTTTAAAGCCAAATTTGCAACCCCTGCCAATGTCCTCCCAGCCACGACTAGCATGGAGGTTAGGGACGGGTTATGAATATACATTCAAGTGTAAAGGATAAAGGAGTTTTGTCAGATGTTGAGGTTGCATCTGCCCTCGTAGACAAGTATGCTAAATGTGGAAGTGCAAATAGGGATTGTAGCATAGAAACAAATGTGATATCCATCAACACCTAAGGATAGAGGAAATGATCAGATGTGGTAGTTGCGACGGCCCTGCTCAAAATGTGTGCAAAATGTAGAAGCAAGCACCAGGCACGTGAACAGTTCTGCGAGTGCCTCAATGAGATTAAATCTTATAGAGTGCAAGGTGCGATTAGTTGAAACAAACAGTGATCTATGACAGCAGGATAAAATGAACGGGGTGCAAAGCAATTTGACTAGAATGGCTATGCTGGTGAGGAGATTTGTCTTTAACAACATCGTTGAATTAAGAGATGTGTCTAATTCAGTTTAAGCACCCTACAGACAGACGTCTCTAAGATTAAAAGGGTACAGGTTGTATACGCTATAAAAACACAGATTCAAGGAGCGCTAAACGCCCCATTGTGCTTACATTTTGCAGTGACCATTATAACTCCATGATAACATTTATTGTCACGTTTTGTCCAGTGCCATTACACGAAGAAAATGGATTCACAGTCACGAGCGGGAGTCTAAACCTTTTTAGGTTCGCGGAAGCCACGAAAGACACAAGGGTTGATTTTTTAGGGCACACGGGAGTTGTGGATAACAGAAGAGAATTTTAAAGGCATAGGTTAAACATTTAAACACCATCAAGCTGCACTACTAGACATTCATCTGCAAACTTATCTATTCAATCTCTATCAGTGACCTCCCAGCCACGTCAAGTGTGGGACTTGGGAATGGAACGGACATTCATTGAATTGCAAGGATAAGATAGTTTAATGAGATGATGCAGTTGCATCTACCTGCTAGACGTGTATGAACAAAAATGTGGGAGTATGCACAAAAAGGGATTATATAAAAAAAATGCGTTAGAAACTTTCAAACGAATGCTGCCTGTGGGTGTGATGCCAACATCTCAACCTTTGCCAGGATAATCGCTGCTTAAGACCCAAGGAGAGCTCTAGAATGGGCATGGGTGTCCAACACAGCACAAGGATAAGGAAATCAATTAGATGTTGTAGTTGCAATGAGTGCAGGATACCCACAAGAAGAAAAGACTGGTTTTTATTTCCTAATGGACGTCATCTTATTAGAATGCAAAAATTTCAAAAACAACACTATATGGATTTAATAAACAAAAGCTGAGATATTCTTATAGATAGCATAGAGAGAAGTACGCCCTAAACCTTAACGAGAACAAAAAAATAAGGATTGCAGAATAAGACATATTCAAAACAAGGCAAGGGATCCACCAACCTCGATCCCGCTAGTTGAAAAGAAAGTTTTTGTTGTGATCTCCGCTCCCAATCTGATCTCCTAAAATTTTTCTTCCCCTCCCCTCTCCAGAAAGAAAACCCCCCCCATAAAAAATATTTTGGTAACCAATTTACGAGAAAACTAACTTTCACGTACCAGAACTAACATCAAATTTATTAAGTCCATGATAGAATAATTTGGCTTAATTAATTCAAAGTAATGGTTAAATTATTTACACATTATTATTATTATTATTATTATTATTATCATTAAATTAACATCATAAATATATATTAATTTTTACAACTACAATTTATTTATATAGATTTATATATATTTAATATTGTTTTCTAACACCTAAATTAACCAAGGCATCAAGCCAATCAAATAAAAATGCCAACCTAATCATCTAATCACACGACTAAACCTTAACAACACCAACTGACCATTAATTGGAAACACAATGTGAACTCACATCCCAACCAACCTCAACTAGCAGGGTAACTAGATGCGATGCTCATCCTCATCGTAGATGATGGGTTAGGGCATGGGACCTTATGTAACTCCAAACAACTATTCCATTGGTGAAGGCATGCTCAAACCTGGTAAATCAGGTGGAGTCGGTGCCTAGTACATGCATCCTGCAGCAAGTACACGGTTAAACATACCAAGATATATATCCACATGCAGTCGTCTAGTGAATGGAAATCGCAGTGGGGTAGGGTACTCGAGAGCAAGTAATATGACACTGTTCCATTCACGTTCCTGTATAAACAAATCACTACATTGAATAAGATTTCTGGTTACTTATCAACAACATAAAACAATCAATTATCTCACCATCAAATATAGCAATTAACATCAAAACATCTGACACCTCTAGTTTATTTATCAATTGTAAAGTAGAATCCAACATCAACAATTGCTATCATAACGATTAGTTCCATAATAAATCAACAAAACAACAAGGGATCCATCATCAGATAATCTAAGATACTGTCAAAATGTCAAATCCTAATAAGCAACTATCAATCAGACAAACGACAAGGTGAGGGGCACTACAAAACCTTTGGTACAACAGGAACAGGTTGCAGATCTTGTTTGTAGATCCTGACAAAAAGTAGGGTACTGGACTTGGGTGCTCACTCTTTAGTCCCTGACTATTCCACTTCTGAACCTAGAAAATAGGTGCACAATTATTTGTTATTTTACATCTTTCTGTAGTAGCATTTTCTGATATTCATCTGTTTACTGTCGCATTTGCATAATTAGGGTTTTAAGGTATAATTGAGCATAAGAGAAGATAATTGGAAATCATATCATAAAAATCTAAGTTTCCCTACATCTCACAGTGACCTAGGGTAGGATAGTACATTGCAACTCGACCCTAGGTCCTTGAATGAAAGGGTGAAAGGAGGATACACATACAAAACTACCAAAACCTAACTATCCAAATTTTACCCTTTACATTTTGGTGAACCCATGTTATTAGACTTGTTTGCACCTTTTTGAGTGTTTTTCTTCAGATTTATAGTGATTTTATTCATTCATATAGTCATTCATCTTATTGCATTGGAAAATTTACAAAAAAAATTGAAAAATTACAAAAATTGGAAAAAATTACATTCTAGGGCTTCTTTGTTGCATCAATTAATTTGAATTTCATCAAATTTCTAATTTTTTCATTAGATCTGATTTAAATGGCATAAAATTAAAAAAGTTCAATATCTTGCATTGCATTTTTATCATAAAATTGCTAGGGTTTTGTTGAAATTATGGATTTTGCATATAACCTAATAATTCTAAAATCTAGGGTCTGTAGGTTAAATCTTGTTTCAGATTTTTCTACTGATTTTAGAGGCTCATTCAAATTTTCATTTGTCTATAGTTTTGCATTTTAGAACAAATTTGCATTTAGATTTCAAAAATTGGCATTTTTGCATAGAAAATTTCAACAAAAACTAGCATTTTCATTGATTTTTCATTAGATTTGCACTTACATTTTGCATGTTAGAGCATGTAAATAATTTTAAGATTTGATATCATATAATTCTTATCATATATCAGCTTGCAAAACATTCATATAGCATTTTACATCAAGATCTCAAACCTAGGGCTTGAAAAACATTGATTTTCATTAGATTTGGCCTTATCGACTCTCTAATTTTGCACTATAGGCATGTTCTAAAGAATATTTTTTCACTAATTGGCTGATATAATGGGTATTATCTATTTCACCTCATAAAATTATTTACAACACCTTGTTATTGGCCTCTTGTATTGAAAATTTGGTGAAAAATTGCACATTTTTGCTATTTTTGCCCTAGGGTTTGGCCTAGTGTGAACCATAAGTGTGTTGTGAAAAATTTTATGGATTAAGGTGATTGATATCATCAATATTATTTGTTTCACCTCCTAAAATTCTTTACAACACTCCTTTTGCTAGGTCTTGGAATTGAGAAATCGTGAAAAGTTGCCTATTTTTGTTATATTTTCACTAGGGTTTGACCTTGGGTGACACTATAAGTGCATTGTGATAGATTTTTTTTTGGATTTAGGTGGATTTTATTACTTATATAATTTTATGTCCATCATTATTTTCCTCACAACACCCTTTTTCATGGTCTTTTGCATTGAGATTTGGTGAAAAAATCGCATATTTTAGTGTATTTTCACTATATTTTGACTTGTCATCATCTTAGATTTGCATCAAGAGCATGTTGTAAAGGACCTTATTGCTACATTGGACTAATATCAGACATATAATTTGCTGCCCCTGATCAAAATCCTTACAACACCCTTTCTTTACTATATTTGCATTGAAAAGGTACAAAAAATCAAGCATTTTAAGTCATTTTCATACATTCTTTTGCACTTGTCTTTTGCATCAAATTTGAAAATATTTTAAAATTTAATTTTACATTAAAAACAATGCAATGGTACCTTCATGTCATTTTTCTATGGTGTCTCTGCATACATTTATCAAAGATCTTGATTTTGACAAATTCCTAATCTTGATGAGTGAACATCCTTTGATATTGAAGATTTAACCAAATTCATCTCTAGGAACACTCATGAGAAATATGAGAGTAAAAATCCTTTTTCCGCCACAAAGTATGATGATGATGATGTACCTTCCTCTCATCCCATTGCTCTCCCTGGCCAAGATGTAGTATTAGTGGATGAGAAAAGGTCTCTCACATTAAATCCTTTAGGGATGGATGTTGGGTGCAATCAAGAGGGAAACAATGTTAATTCAATATTTATTAATAGATTTTGTAGTACTATTCCTAAGATGATTGTCTGAGGGGCACCTAGTGCACCCTCTTGCTTAAAGTCGGTGATTATGGTTCAAGGTATTCAAAATGTGTTACAACAACCACACCGCAATGTGATTTCTCACACATACAACACCCGTAATAACAAGAAAAGTAAGCAAGCACCGCATGTGCATATCTCTCTTCCATGTTCTCAACCTATGCTCCCTCCACCTCCTCATCTTACTCAGAAAAGTGGTCAAGAGTATGATCTTGTTGAACAACTTTGTGCTACTCTGGCTAAGATCTCTCTTTGGGATTTAATACAAACATTGCCTACATACCATGGAATGCTCCAAGAAGCTTTGCAAAAGGTGATTATCCCACCTACTGCTAAGCCTAATGATGGAGCAGCCATAGTGGATAGTATGCATGTGACAAAAACATATATTCTCTTTCAACCACGGGAATTACCGTCAATTGAAGTTCAAAACCAATATGATCCACTTATGATCTCTGTCATAATAAATAAAACATTGGTAAAATGAGTTATGATTGACAATGGATCAGCTCTTAATGTTTGTAGCATTGACCTACTGCACAAAATCAAGGTTGACACATCACAAATCAAACCAAATGACATTAGCATTCGTGGCTTTGATAATGTTGGATGACAATCCGTGGGCACTATAACTCTACCTATACAAGTAGGATCTGTGCTTGCGCCTACCCTGATTCATGTCATGCCTTGTTCTTTATCTTACAACATGATTCTTGGTAGACCTTGGATTCATGCATTGGGGGCAGTTCCTGTTGATAACTGAGAGGGGGGGGGGTGAATCAGTTATCCTAATTATTTCCCTTATTGAACTTTCCTTTTAATTAAAGCAGCATAAAATCAAACACAAAACATTAGCCATGAAGTAAGAAACACATGACACAGTATTTTTGACGTGGAAACCCTGTTAAGGGAGAAAACCACGGGGTGATTAACCCAAGAATTATTCTCTGTTAGAAGAATAGGAAATTACAAAAAATGGCACTTGCCAATTAGGGCTCACTGCCCGAGCACACTGCTCACAAGAGGCCCACTGCCTACAAGAAGACACACTGTCTACAAAGTGATGATAATCACAGTCTTGAACTGATTGGAAGCATCTGCATATGCTGGAGTTCAGTTCCGGTTAGGCTCAGTACACTGATCTGCTGCACTTCATCTTTCCTCTGTTCTTTGTTCTGCTATCTTTCACATACCGGATCCTTTTTGCTACCTCTGCTCTTTCTCTGGACTTATTCGCATATCTCTCCACATCCACACACACTTCACAACTAAATCCATCCTCTATATATATCCGCACAA
The DNA here is from genome assembly GCA_027924645.1 of Cunninghamia lanceolata. Classification (NCBI taxonomy): domain Eukaryota; kingdom Viridiplantae; phylum Streptophyta; class Pinopsida; order Cupressales; family Cupressaceae; genus Cunninghamia; species Cunninghamia lanceolata. The sequence goes on along the minus strand of BSBN01000531.1, from coordinate 5,957,339 downwards.
GTAGTTTCATCACCTTTCTAGTCGGCATCCGGAACAGTCTTAGTTTCTTACAAACTCTCATTCTGTCGGCTGAATCCTTCCTCACCAAGCAATGCGGATCAAGCATATACTTGTAGATATCATTAATCATGTCGGCCAAACATGATTCATGCCTTCACAACCTCTGTCATCAACAGTAACCCATCCGGAAAGCAGTCTGATACTCTGTCAGTCAGTTCTTCCTCTGTTTTCACTGTCTCTCAGGAATCCGGTACTTAACCATTCATATCTTTTTCCTTGTCCATCATCGGAGGCTAAATACTTGGAATATACTACTAAAGGTAGTCCTCTTGACTTCCCCAAATCCGCACTGCACCAAGACACTTCCTCTGAGAGGTCCGGACCAATCTGTCGGACCTTGCCACATGCTCTGTTCTTCTTTACCGGACCACAACTTTCTTTATTCTGACTTCCGGTAGAGACACATCATGACTTGCGGATATGTGGGATGACCTTTGTTGCCATCAATGACAACAACCATGAATCCATATAGTGTCTCTTGCCAACAATCTCCCCCTTTGGCATTGATGGCAACACTTAGTGAAAAATGACTAAGTGTTTTCACTATGCTCCCCCTTTGCTGATGCTCTGTCTTTATATACAATTTCCGGAACTCCCCCTTAGTTGGATTCCTCATTTTTCACTGCTCCTCACTCCCCCTTTGACATCAATGGCAAAGGGTAGGGTCCGCATATCAAAATTTTCAAAAATTTCTTATACTTAGCCGCATATTTACATACTCACATATATTGAAGAATGTCTGCAAAGGATGTCTGTAATTGAGTCATTTCGGTAGCCCAACTTTGCTTCATTCTGTCCAAAATTGAAATGTGACCACTTAACAAAAATGCAAACGCTTCTGCCCGCTTGAGATCTGTCGGATCTTTTGTTTGGGCGGTGGTCCTAGCATCACTGATGGCCTCATGCATGGTTTCCAACTTAGGGATTATAATCCTTCTAAGTTCTCCCATCCGGTTGGTGATGTTCTTCCTTTCCTTCTCAAGATTCTTTATTTCGTTCAAGACTGCAATAGTTTGACATTCTTGATTTATTATAGAGGAAGAGAGAGGATCAAAACTTTGAGATAAGCTTTGTAGCTTATCCTGTTCCTCTTTTATTTTCTTGTCAAATGCTGCTGTTGCCTTTGACCAGGATATACAAAATTTGTAGATATCACCGCCATCCTTAAGAGCATTCTCTAAGCTCTTTATTCCAATGCTTACAATCTTTTTGTCTTTAGAGATTAATTCTAATATCTCTGAAAATCTCTTATCCAAAAATTCCTTCCGGACCTTTTCTTTAGCTGATTTTTCTAAAGAATCAAAATGTGTATCAACACTGCTGACTAAGGTTTTTAGATTACCGGAAGTGGAGGCTGTCGGATCTATCTGGATTGATGGCATGATCTTCACAAGTACTCCGGAAGCAGCCTCTATCAACTCACGGTCTTCCATATGAGACTTCAGGAGTTTTTCATTTGGCTTGGCATTTGCAAATGAAGCTATCTTCATTGTTTGTACCGGAGAGAGAGAGTCAAAATCAAATGGGCCTTTTAGAAGCTCCGGTTCATCAATCTCTAGAGTTTCTTTGCTCAAAAATTGTTGAACAGTTTGTGCAGTGTCTCTTGCCAGAGACAGATGTTTCTTCTCTTCTGCAGTCTTAGAACTGTCAACCTCTTTGTCCTTCACCACTGCTTCCTTCTCCTGTAATTGCTCTTCTTCTTTGGATCCGGAGACTGTAGGGGAAACCGGAGGAGAGATGCTAACTTGTTCATGGGCCACTTCTTCTGGAGCAGAGGGTCCCAAGTCCTCACTTGTCTGTTCAGGGCTCACTTCTTCCGGAACAGAAGATTCCAGATCAATAGCTGTTTCTGCACCTAAGTCCTCTACAACAGGAAGATTGAACCTTTTGAAAGCCTTCCGGAGGATCTCTTCTGTTTCTTGAGCCACTTTGTCAGTCTCACCAAGCATGAGTTGATTCATCCTGGCTTTGCTTCTGAACTCATCTTTGCAGTCCTTGAAGATAATGTTCATTGTCTTGGGATCAATTTGAGGATATAGCTGAATAGCTATCTGCTCCCGGATCTCAAGATCTTTGGCATGAGCATTATTCTTTCTTACTTCCATTTCCTTCTCTAGGCTCTTAGGAATGAGAGATATGATCTCAATGAAAGCCTTATTGTATATGTTCAGATATTTAACTGTGGCTTCCTGCAGAGTCTTTTGGTCTGCCTCACTGAAGTCATCATAGGATTCAGTCATTGGTTGAAGGTTTCCATCCACCGTGACCGACTTGATTATGCTCTCTAGTGACAGAGTGGGCTTTTCAACAGTTACCTCTGCCATTTCCTCCTTGTCTTGGCCTGTGGAGGGCTTACCGGATCCTTTCTTTTTCTGTTTCTTTACTTCTCTTACTCCTTCATCTGATTCTGTCTCCTCTTCATCCTTTTGGCTTCCATAAGCCCTTGTGGCTTTTGCCTTTGATCTCTTACCGGATGCCTGCACTTCCGGTTTTGAACTTTTGGTTGAGGGAGGTGCAGATCTCTTTGTTGATCTAGTCCGGGTGGGAGCTCCAACCGGAGCACTTTCTTTGCTTTTCTCTTCTTCCTCGGCCTTCCTCCTCTTTTCCCGGCTGGCATCAAGTGCCTCCTTTGAGATGCCAAGACCTTGAGCAATGTGCTCTACTTCTTTTCTCACTTTTCTTTTGATCTCAGGTTCCCTGAGTTCTACATGTAATTTTATACTCAGCTCCTCAAAGGTTCCAAACCTTTCTGCCTTAGGATCTTTGGGCTGACTTAGCATGTGTTGAACATGCAGCTCCACTATCTGTTCATCAACTTCATACCCCATGGGCATGATCCAGACAGTCCTTGGCTCCACTGCCTCCATTAGGCACTGATCAGTGTCAACCATAAAGCACACTGAGTCCTTGTATTTCTCAATGAGAGACTGGGGAATTCTCTCTCTTGCTTGCATCATGCTCTGAAAGTTTTTGAAGTATCCCCATAGAGCTGTATTTCTCGCTTTTGCATCCCCAAGTCCATGCAAATAGTCTCTTATCTGGACTGCAACAGGTTTGTCATTTTGCCATACCCATCCATTTGTTCCGGGTAGCTCATTCATGAAGTAGAAGAATAGACATACAATCAGAGTACCATACTTAAAGGAATTCTTCTTATCCTTCTTGATTTTCTGTATGTTTTCCATTAATTGGCTTAGTAGCAGTTCGCAGAGATCATATTCTGCATTCTTTCTTAACATTTCATAAGCAGTGTATATTGCAGTTCCGGATACAGAATTCTCCCTGCTGGAGTGATAGATCTTGTATCCTATTATCATTGATGCATATTTGATATCCGGATCGGAGATGTCTTCAATGGTCATTGCCCTTTTGTCAAATTTTGATCCGGTGGCCTCAGTTACAATGTTGTTCTTGACAGATTTGAGGATAGGTACTCCTCCGGAAGAGTATAGGCCAGTTACTGCTCTAATTGCCTCTTTTGTGATCTTGCAGGGTCTATCTAGCCATAGAAAGTTGTCATGCATCCTGCTCAGTACATACCGGACCCATTCATCCTCTTCAAAACAGGGGAAATGAATAAATTGCTCAAATTGTTTCTTCTGAATATCCTTATACTCTGGTTTAAGCTCAAAGGCATTGTCAATCAGCTGCTTGTGATAGAGGTCTCTTAATTTGAAATCCCCAAATTCCTCAATGTTTGCATGTATGTAAACCCTAATGTCTTCGGTGTGTAAAACTCCGTGAGGAACACTAGAGAAGGCTCCTAGTGGGTCAACCTCCAATGATTTGTAGGGATGTTTCTTGAATGAGGGGCGAGGTCTATCGGAGATCTTAACTATGTTTGGAGTAGCCATTCTTCAAAGATTTGCAGTGAGGTAATGAAAAACGGAGAATACCTTATGCGCCTTCGGTTTGCACAGAGTGGTTGGATTGATTTCTTTATCCAATAGCTTCGGCAGGAGATCCTTGGAGTGCTTGAAGAACCTTGTTGCAGAGCTCCACTTTTCGCTTCTTCTCGAGTGCAGAATGAGCAAATGACCTTTGAGAAATCCCTTAAATTGCTCCGCAAACCCTAATACCTGTCTGCAATAAATGCTTCACCTACATCATTCCGGTTTGCCTTGTCTGGATAGCTTGGAGTATCCCGGATTAGTCCTGATCTATGGATATCATCCGGATCTATCAATCATGAATAAATCGAGGTGGCATATTACAAGATCATCTCAAACACTCTGTCCAATCCGCAGAACAAGATAGTGCATTTCCGGATCTTTCCGGACCTTTTTGTAATCCTTTATCATACCGGAGCATTTCCCTGAACAGGTCTTATTTGATCGATCATAGCTTCTTCATAACTCCATGCGGACCTCTGAAAACTTGACTGAAGTATCTCAAGACTCATATCTACAAACCCTTTGATCCGCATCTTGTGCCACATCCGGCACCACTTGTTTGGCTGGGGGAACAAGATTTTCTTTGAGTCTCCCCCTGAGCCAGAGCTCACTTTTAATTTCCGGAAGAAATATCAGCACCAGAGTCTGGTGCGGATCCAACCTCTACATTCTCTGAACTTTTCTTCACCCAAATCTTGCTCATCTGATTCCTAACCTCATCCGCATTCATCTTTTGTTTACCCTTGTCTTGATTCTGATTATACACCGGACCTCTTTTGTCCTGATTCTTGTTTCTGCAGACTTTAGCATTATGACCGGACCTATTGCAGATTTGGCAAATAACATTCCTTTGCATATTTGACTGATATCCTCTTGATCTGCATTGATTAGCCCTATGACCTATTCTATTGCATGTGAAGCATCTACCTTTGAATGATTTGTTTGCTTGCATAATTCTACATTCATGGGATTTGTGTCCATACCTTTTGCAGTTGAAGCACTGTCCAGAGAAGGATGAATTATTCTGATTCATTCTCATTCTGCACTGATTAGCTTTGTGACCAAAGTGGTTGCAGCTGTGGCAGTATCCATTGAAGGATGGATATCTTTGAGCATTTGGCTGTCTTACCGGAGGTCTTCTAGGCCTGCTCCTTGGATTTTTTGATCCAAGATTCTTCTGACCGGATCCGGAGCTTTCTCCTTTCTCATATCCCAAGCCATACTTGTCATCTGTCCTCTTTTGACTTCCAAGAAGAACTTCAAGTTGAGCAGAACTTATCTTGAATTTCTCTTTATATTCATTTGCTGTTTGAAGGTCTCTTTTGAGAGAGGCAATTTGATCCTCAAGTTTTCCTTCATTATCTTTGGCATCTTCAAGATCAGATTCAAGGTGTCTGATAATCCTGTCCATCTGGTGGCATTCTTCTGATTTTTCTTTAAGAGATTGTCTTAGATTGTCTTCAGCCTTTCTTTTTTCTTCAATCTCTTGAGTAAACTTTATAGTTCCTGATTCCATTTCATGTCTTAACATAATGACTTATTTTGATAACTTTTCACATAACTTGGTTTGCTCAGTCAATTCCTCATTTGTATTGCTTTCTTCACTTTGTCTTGCCAACTGTTGAAGCAGCTCCTTTCTCTTTTTCATAGAGAGACTTAATTTGTCTTTTAATTCTCTCATGAATTCATCAGCCTGTTTGAGTCTTTCCTTTAATTCACTGACTTCAGAATTTGACTGTTCAAGATCCTCAAGGGCAGTCTTGAGTTGCTCCCTTAAACCATATGCATCCATTTGAAATCCCAGATCTTCCTCAAGCTGTTAGGCTCTATTAGGAGGAACTTAGCTCTGATACCAATTGTTGATAACTGAGAGGGGGGGTGAATCAGTTATCCTAATTATTTCCCTTATTGAACTTTCCTTTTAATTAAAGCAGCATAAAATCAAACACAAAACATTAGCCATGAAGTAAGAAACACATGACACAGTATTTTTGACGTGGAAACCCTGTTAAGGGAGAAAACCACGGGGTGATTAACCCAAGAATTATTCTCTGTTAGAAGAATAGGAAATTACAAAAAATGGCACTTGCCAATTAGGGCTCACTGCCCGAGCACACTGCTCACAAGAGGCCCACTGCCTACAAGAAGACACACTGTCTACAAAGTGATGATAATCACAGTCTTGAACTGATTGGAAGCATCTGCATATGCTGGAGTTCAGTTCCGGTTAGGCTCAGTACACTGATCTGCTGCACTTCATCTTTCCTCTGTTCTTTGTTCTGCTATCTTTCACATACCGGATCCTTTTTGCTACCTCTGCTCTTTCTCTGGACTTATTCGCATATCTCTCCACATCCACACACACTTCACAACTAAATCCATCCTCTATATATATCTGCACAAGTAGTTTCATCACCTTTCTAGTCGGCATCCGGAACAGTCTTAGTTTCTTACAAACTCTCATTCTGTCGGCTGAATCCTTCCTCACCAAGCAATGCGGATCAAGCATATACTTGTAGATATCATTAATCATGTCGGCCAAACATGATTCATGCCTTCACAACCTCTGTCATCAACAGTAACCCATCCGGAAAGCAGTCTGATACTCTGTCAGTCAGTTCTTCCTCTGTTTTCACTGTCTCTCAGGAATCCGGTACTTAACCATTCATATCTTTTTCCTTGTCCATCACCGGAGGCTAAATACTTGGAATATACTACTAAAGGTAGTCCTCTTGACTTCCCCAAATCCGCACTGCACCAAGACACTTCCTCTGAGAGGTCCGGACCAATCTGTCGGACCTTGCCACATGCTCTGTTCTTCTTTACCGGACCACAACTTTCTTTATTCTGACTTCCGGTAGAGACACATCATGACTTGCGGATATGTGGGATGACCTTTGTTGCCATCAATGACAACAACCATGAATCCATATAGTGTCTCTTGCCAACAGTTCCTTCCACCTTGCATCATTCAATCAAATTTATATTCAAAGGTAAACTTCATACTATTCATGTCGATCCCGAACCAGATAACTACTTACACATTGAAAAGAAAAAACCACTTTACAATCATATGAGCTTAAACAGTTTACGAGCTGGTTCATCAATGCCTCTAGCCACGAATAATGTTGTGCAAGACTCTCAACCATTGAATGCACTTGTTGGTGATGATTGGGGTTCATTAGATTTTAATCCTTGTAGTATAGGGGAATATAAAATTAATAGCATTGACACATGAAAAGTAGTATCAATCTTACCTAAGCAATCTTTTGAAGCACCTAAGAAACCAAAAGTCCCCTCGGTAGAAAATAAAAACAATACTCTCACTTATACCACAAATTATGAGACCTATGAGGCTTCACCATCTTCTAAGGAAATGACATCCCTTTATGGTCAAGGATTTAAAATCCTTTATAAAAATTGTGAATATATAGGTAAGAGATGTGGTGTAAATCAACAAGGGATTCGAGTACCTATAGAATCTACTTCAACACATTACTCAAGCGGCATTGGATATAATCCTTTTAAAGAAAAGAAAGCCTCTCTTCATCCTAAACTTCATGTTAATACAATATCAACAAGACTAAATCAACATGAGAGATATCCTAGATATGTATGTTCATAGCGATGATACCTGTAGACACCCTAAAATGACCATGTCTTCAAATCACTTGCATTTCATCAATTCTTCCAAATCACCTGCATTCAGCGTTAATTAAATAATATAATTATTTAATTAATTTCATCAAATTCCTCCAAAACTCCTAAAATTTGACATTAATTAAATAAATTCTATTTATTTAATTAACTACATTAAATTCCTCTATATTCTTCCAAAATTAAATAATTTTTATTATTTAATTAAATCATTTTTTCTTTTTCAAATTTTAATTCTACATTAATTAAATAAATCCCATTATTTAATTAATTCATCACAAATCCTCTTATCTACAATTAAATAATTTACATTATTTAATTAAATCAATTATTCTTCTAAATTTAAATAAATCATGCAAATTTATTTAAATTATCTCAATCCTCTAAAAATAAATAAAATCAAGTATTTTATTTATAATCTTCACATTCCTCTATCATACACAATCAATTAAATAAATTTATTTATTTAATTTCAATTATCTTTCCAATTCCTCTAAAAATATCATGTTAACTCATGTGCACAATCAGTCTTATTTTTAGAACTCATGCAAAAGGCAAAACTAAAGTTAAGTTAATTGGCTTTCATTTATCTTATTTTCATCAACTCATGAATTAGAAAAAAAAGTATTCTATTTTATAAAATCAAATCTATCTTTATCAAAAAAGTAATTATCTTAATAAAAATAACTTTTTGGAGTGACACATGTCATGTGCACATTCAACATGAGTTATTTGTTTTATCTCAACCATCCATTATATGGATTTATTTCATTTGTTGATCGAGCTTTATCAAAACCTATATAAACCCCCCTCATCTCCTTCACAAATCCTCTTCGATCACTTATTCTCAAGCATCTTTTGTAGTGCATTGAGCATACATCACATCGTTGAGCACCTTACGATCTTTTGACATCGATATTTTGAGCACTTACATCTGCTTGTTGCAAACATGGTTTTGCAACGTTATTGAGCAATCTACATATCTACAAAGAGAACAATACAATCTAGGTGAAGTCTTTCTTGCTTTATTTGATTTATTTCTTGATATTGGACTTTTACTTAGATTGATCTCTTTATGTTATGGGTTATTGAGTTGTTATTATCATTGCTTTGATTTTATCATTTGACCTCTTGATTTTCCTCATACACAAGACCCTAACAGGTAAGTATTTCTAACCCTTTATCTCTCATGATGTGCTTCCCCCATGATGTGTTATGTGTTGTTTGGGACTCCTAGGATGATCCCTGATTCTCTTGTAAGGTCCAGGATACTAGGAGACTGCCTCTGTTGTGACCTTCTTCTATTTGTATCATCATTCTTCTATATTGCCTCTCTCTTTGATTTCATCATTGTGTGTTGTGTCTTACAGACATAGTGTTGCAGTTGGTGACTTGGGGGCACCCTCCTACGTGATTGTGCCTAAGACACTTGTTTCTCCTCTCTGATTTATTGTTTCCCTTCCTCTAGTGTTTCTATCTAGCGGGCGGATGATGAAAATGTTGGAAAGAAACACATTGTGGCTTCATGATTGTTGTCATTGATGGCAACAAAGTTCATCCCACTCATCCGCAGGACATGGTGTGCTTATACCGGAAGTAAGATTGAAGAGTGTTGTGGTCCGGTAAGCAAGAACAGAGCATGTAGCAAGGTATGACAGTCAGGTCTGGATCTCTCAGAGGAAGTATCTATGTTAAGTGTGGACTTGGGGAAGTCAAGAGGCGTACCTTGAATGATAGATTCTAGGAATTGAGCCTCCAGTGATGAAAGAGTGAATAGATATAAGCACCTAAGTATTGGGTTCCTATTTGGCAGAGTAGACTAAGGAAGAACTGACTGACAGCGCATCAGACCTTAATCCAGATGAGTTATTGATGGTGATCAAGTCTCTTGAGGTATCATTCATGATTGGCCGACATGGTTGATGACTTCTATGAGCATCTCTTTGATACGATCACTTGATAAGCAAGGATTCAGCCGACAGACCAAGAGTTTGGGAAAATAGTAAGTATTCTAGATGCCGACTAGAAAGTGGATTAAATCCTTGGTGTAGATATATATACCAGATTGATTTTGGTATGAAGGTGTGTGGTGTATTATGTTGTGTGAATAAAAGCAGAAGAGTAGTGTGAAAGCAGTAAGGCAGGACCGGTATGTGACAAGATAGCAGCACCAAAGAAGAGGAAGAATGAAGTGCAGTAGATCAGTATATTGAGCTCAACTGGAACTGAACCCAAGCACATGTGGATGCTTCCTATTAGTTCAAGTATCTTGTTTCCTTCTATAAACTATTGTAGGCAGTGAGCCTCTTGTGAGTAGTGTGCTCAGGCAGTGAGCCCTAATTAGCAAGTGCCATTTTGTATTTCTATTCTTCTAACAGAGAATACATTCTTGGGTTAGTCACCCCGTGGTTTTTCCCTTAACAGGGTTTTCCAACTCAAAATTATTGTGTTATGTGTATTAACTTTGTTTATGCTTTCATGATTATGGATGCTTATTTACTTTGATGCTGCACTAGTTGTTAAAGAAGAACAGGAAGTTAAAATAATTAAGATAACTGATTCACCCGCCCCCCCTCTCAGTTATCAATAATTGGTATCAGAGCCAAGTTCCTCCAAATAGAGCCTAATAGCTTGAGGAGATCTAGGAATTCAAATAGATGTGTATGGTATGAAGGAACAACTTCAGTCTGCCCTAGATGATCTTGAGCAATCTAACTCTGAAGTCAATGAATTGAAGGAAAGACTCAAACAGGCTGATGATTTCATAAATGAACTAAAAGAGAAACTGAGTATCTCTATGAAAAAGAGAAAGGATCTACTTCAACAATTGGCAAGTTAAGGTGAAGCCAATGATACAAATGAAGATTTGAAGGAGAAAACCAAGTTATGTGAAAAGTTATCAAAAGAGGTCATTATGGTAAGACATGAAATGGAATCAGGAGTTATGAAATTCACTCAAGAAATTGAAGAGAAAAGGAAAAATGAAGATGATCTAAGACAATCTCTTAAGGAAAAATCAGAAGACTGCCACAAATGGATAGAATAATCAGGCATCTAGAATCTAATCTTGAAGAAGCTAGAGATAACGAAGAGCAACTTGAGAATCAGATTGACTCTCTTAAAAGGGAGCTTCAAACAACAAATGAATACAAAGAGAAATTCAAGATAAGCTCTGCTCAACTTGAAGTTCTTCTTCAAAGCCAAAAGAGGGTAGATGACAAGCAAGGCTTGGGATATGAAAAAGGTGAAAGCTTCGGATCCGGTCAGAAGAACTCCAAATCAGAAAATCCAAGAAATAGGCCTAGAAGACCTCCGGTAAGGCAACCAAATGCTCAAAGATACCCTTCCTTCAATGGATACTGCCACAATTGCAATAACTTTGGTCATAAAGCAAATTAGTGCAGAAGAAGAATGAATTAGACTAGTTCATCCTTCTCCAGACAGTGTTTTAATTGCAAAAGGTATGGTCACAAAACTCATTAATGAAGAAATATGCAAATGAACAATTCATTCAATGGTAGATGTTTTGCATGCAATAGAATGGGACATATGGCTAATCAGTGTAGATCAAGAGGATATCAGTCAAATATGCAAAGAAATGTTGTTTGCTACAATTGCAATAAATCTAGTCATATTGCCAAATTCTGTAGAAGCAAGAATTAGGACAGAAAGGGTCCGGTGCATCATATTCAAAACCAAGACAAACGAAAAGGAAAAGTGAATGCAAATGAAATTCAAAGGGAAATGAACAAGATATGGGTGAAGAGAAGTACAGAAAATGATGGGGATGGATCCGCACCAAAATCTAGTGCTGATATTCCTTTCAGAAACTAAATAGATGAGCTCTGGCTCAGGGGGAGTCACAAAAAAAAATATTTTCCCCTAGCCAGTCAATTGGTGCCTGAAATTGGCACATGGAAGGTTACGGACTAAAAGGGCTCTCAGAGAAACATCTAAATAACCCTTGGGGAAGATATGAAAGATCCGCAATGAATTTGAAGAGGTTAATCATCTGAGATTAATCTGGTTTAACTGTCATCTGATATTAACATGATTTTCACAATTAGATCAGGTATGATTCAAATTTGAGGTAGCTTGATCTGCAGGTAGATCAAATGTTTGGGAAAGGAGGATAGATTGTCACTAATCATCAAGAAAAACTCTATGTATATCTCAGTGATCCGGAATAGATCAAAAAGGATAAGAAGAACTCTTTCAAGTATGGTGGGCTAATATTATGTTTATTCTTCTACTTCATGAATGAGCTTCCCAAATCTAGTGGTTGGGTATGGCAAAATGATAGACCTGTAGCCATTCAAATCAGAGATTATATACATGGGCTTGGTGATGCCAAGGCACAAAATACAGCACTCTGGGGCTATTTCAAGAACTTTCAGCGTATGATGCAAGAAAGAGAGAGAATTCCCCAATCTCTAGTTGAAAAGTATAAGGATACAATATGCTTTATGGTAGAAACTGATCAGTGCCTAATGGAGGCTGTGGAGCCAAGGATAGTCTAGATCATGCCAATGGAGTATGAAGTAGATGAGAAAATTGTAGAGCTACATGTTCAACACATGCTTAGTCAACCCAAGGATCCTAAGGCAAAAAGGTTTGGAACCTTTGAAGAGTTGAGTGTAAATATTCATGTAGAACTTAGACAACCGGAGATGAAGAGAAAAGTGAGAAAACAAGTAGATAATGTTGCCAAAAGGTATGGCATATCAAAAGAGGCACTTGATGCAAATAGAGAGAAGATGGAAAGGGCAGAGAAAGAAAAGGAAGAAGCAGAAAAGGAGAGTACTCCGGTAGAAGCCCCCTCCTGAACTAGATCCTCTAAGAGCTCTGCACCTGCCACTACTAAGAGCTCAAAAGCATCAAAACCAAAAGCAAAATCATCTGGTAAAGGAGAAAAGAGAACAAAGACAAAGGCTACAAGATCATACACAAGCCTCAAAAATGATGAAGAGATAGAATTTGATGAAGAGATCAAGAAGATGAAGAAGAAGAAAGTATCCAGAGAATCCTCTACCAGTCTAGACAAGGAAGAAGAAAAGACAGATAAAAGTGTTGAGAAGCCTACTCTTGACAATATCATGAAGGCAATTACTATGGATGGAAACCTAAAAACATTAACAAAATTCTATGATGAATGTAGTGACGTTGACCAGAAGATCCTGCAAGATGCCACAGTCAGGTATCTGAATATCTACAACAAAGCTTTCATCAAAATCATATCTCTTATTCCTAAAAGCCTTGAGAAGGAACTTGAAATCAGAAAGAATAATGCTAAAGAAAAGGATATGGAGATCTGGGAACAGATAGCCATTCAGCTGTATTCTTCCATCACTCCTAAGCAAAAGAATATGATCTTCAAAGATTGCAAGGATGAATTCCGGAGCAAAGCTAGGATGAATTAGCTTATGGTTGGAGAAACTGACAAGGTGGCAAAAGAAATAGAAGACATCCTCCAGAATGCATACAAAAGATTCAATATTCCTATTATAGAGGACTTAGGTGATGATCCCTCAGCCATGGATGACAAAGAAGAATCTACTAAGATAGTGGCAGAAGAGGAAAAGGAGACAAGTGAAGAGAAAGCTAAAGACTTAGATTCCTCTGCTCCAGAAGAGGAAGTTCATGAAGAAGAAGACACTTCTCCTCCGGATCCTCCTGCATACTCCGGAATTGAAGGAGAAGAAATAAAAGAAGAGAGCATCAGTCAAGAAGAACAAGTAAAGGGAAGCGAAGAAGATCAAATAGAAAAGACCACAGATGACAGTGCTAAGGCTACAGAAGGGGAGAAAACTCTGTCTCCGACAAGAGACACAGCAGAAGCAGTTAAATATTTCTTGACCAAAGAGATGATGGAATTTGATGAACCAGAACTACTTCAAGGTCCACTTAATTTTGACTCCCTCTCCTCAGTTCAAACCATAAAGCTAGCATCCTTTACTCAAGCAAAGGCAAAAGAAAAACTCCTGAAATCTCACATAGAAGACTGTGAGCTCATAGAAGTTACATCTGGTGTATTGAAGAAGATCATGACATCCTTCCAAAAGGATTCTTCTACCTCCACATCTAGTAATCTAAAGTCTCTTGTAAATTCTGTTCATACGCATTTTGATTCCTTAGAGAAGTTAGCAGAAGAAAAGGTCCGGAAGGAGTTTTTGGGAAAAAAGATTCTCTGAAGTGCAGGGTCTAATAACAAATGATAGGAGAGTTATGGATATTGGAATAAAGAGCTTGGAAAATGCTCTTAAAGATGGCAGAGATATCTATAAATTTTGTTTATCTTGGCCTAAAGTGACCAAGGATATTGCGAAGAAAGTAAAAGAGCAAGAGGATAAACTGTTAAGTTTATCTCAAAGTTTTGATCCTCTCTCCTCCTCCATAGTAAATCAAGAGTGTAAGTCTATTATAGTCATAGATGAAATAAAGAAGCTTGAGAAGGAGAAGAAAAATAGAATAAATAGGTTGAGTGAACTTAGAGGGATCATCATCCCTAAGTTAGAGGCTATGCATGAGGCCCTAACTGATGCTCAGGCCACAACTTGAACCAATGATCTGACAGATCTTAAGAAGGCAAAAGCATTTACATTCCTGTTAAGTGGTCACATCTCAATTTTGGATAGGATGAAGTAGAGTTGGGCTACATAAGTTATATAGTTGAAGAATACTTTTGCAGACATTGATGCAGGAGCATCCAGTGGTGTAAGGGCAATCTTGCATCACCCAAAAAGAAGTTAATTCAAAATCATTGTAGTTGTTCTCATTTCTTCCCATAATTAGTGTTTTTGGTTCCATAATATCTAGAATAATAATGTAGGACTTTCAGTTTTTCTAAAACTGCTAAAAATAGCGACCTGCCTAATTAGGAAAGTGTACCTGCTATTTTTAGAAAGTTTGCATTTGGGCACATAATGAAGCAAAAACTTCCAAAAAGTTACATAATGGAAATCTAAGACCTTTGGTGAAGGAATCAGGCAAAGATCATTTGTGAGCTGAAAGATATTAAAGTTTTTGTTTTTTGAAAAGCCCCTGAAAATTTTTGGAATGAGATATGAGGCACTAAAACTTCTCATAACATCTCAAAAAGTTGATGGAAATCCATTTACAAATTTCCAGCGTGATAGTTTGCATCACAAGTTTTCCAACGCTTAAAACGGTTCGTCAATTGGACGCCTGGATCAAAAGTTATGCTTCCCGGAAGTTGACCTACTTTTGGAGGGAGTTGCAAAATTCAAAATTTAGCTGGAGGCCACCAAAAAGTGCTATTTATGACTATTTTGGGAACCCTGGGTAGGGGAGAGTTAAGGGGGGCCAGTGTAGAGTCAAGAATAGGTGGGAAAATAGAAACCCTAGTTGATTTGGGGTTATAGAAGGCTGAAAATTTAAAAGTCTTGAGGTTGGGAAGCTGTAATGTGTTGCAGCCAGTAGAGGATTCATCCTCTGATTGTAATTGAGCTTCTGTAATGTAATGAGTTGCCCAGTTCAATAAAAGAAAGTTCTATTTGATGTGTTCAATATCTTTTATTGTGTGTTTTTTGATCTACCCCCTTCATCAAGTGGTATCAGAGCAAGGGTTCCTAAGTGTGTAGATAGATCGCCGACCATGAGGTAGTTTGCACCAGGACTTGAGGTTGTGGGTTTGCTGCGGAGACCAAGATGCCTCTACGAAGAAATCATGGTGGGAGGAATGCTTTGACAGAAGAAGGTTTTAGAGCCCTACAAAGGCAAATCGATGCATTGCAAGAGGAGCTACAAAGAAGGTTTGAGCCGAGGATAAGAGAAGAAAGTGAAGATGAAGCTGAAGAAGAGCTATCTAAGGAAGAACAAGAAGCTACCGGAGATGCTGCAGAAGTCAGGTTGTTGAGGGCCATTTCAAAGATCAGAAAGAGGCCCAGGATTGAAGTTTCTACATATTCAGGAGATTTGAATCCAGAACAACTTATTGATTGGATCAATGACATGGAGGAGTATTTTAAGTATGAAGATGTGGAGGACCCAGATCAGGTTAAGTTTGCAAAAACAAAGTTGAAGGGCCATGCCAATATTTGGTGGAAGGAGGTCCAATTAGAGAGGAATAGAAGAGGAAAAGGAAAGATCACCAAATGGGATCGGATGGTGGAGAAACTGAAGAAGCAGTTCATCCCTGTGGACTATGAGATGGAGTTGCTGAAGAAGCTGCAAGGACTGAAGCAAGGTAACAAGTCTGTTAAGGAGTATACAGAAGAGTTTTATAAAATTACTATCAGGATAGGCCATGTAGAGCCCAACAAGGAGAAGGTAGCCCATTACATTAATGGGTTGAGGCTGAGTATTCAAGAGGAGTTGAGCCTGGTTAGAATGACCACCATAGAAAATGCGTACCAATTTTTCCTGAAGGTGGAAGAGAAGCTAAATAAAAGATTTGATAGCAAGCAAAGGGGAAGAGGTCAAGGCAGAAGGACTAGTGGAAGACCCTATGGGGGCCAAAATGAAGATGCAAAGAAAAGTGAAGAAGCTGGTACCAGTTGAAATCAGAGAGGTGATAATACCTACCGCCCTCGTGACCAGAACAATGGTGAGCAAAGAGGAAGAGGAAGAGGTAGACCTGGGCAAGGACCTGGAAGAGGAGGTTTCAGAGGAACCTGTTTCCAATGTGGAGAAGAAGGGCATCGAGCATTTGAGTGTCCGCAACATCAAGGAAGGATGAATAGAAGACCTGAAGGTAATGCACGAGTTACACATGTGGATGAAGATGCATAGTTTGAGCACTCCAAAGATGCAGAAAGGGGAGAAACCCTAGTTGTCAGAAGAACTTTGTTGAATGAGGAGAAAGAACCCAATCAGAGGAAGAGTTTATTCCGCACAAGGTGCAAATGTGAAGGTAAGTGTTGTGATATTATTATTGACAGTAGAAGCACTGATAATCTTGTTTCAGAGGAGATGGTGGACAAGTTCAAGTTGACAAGAAGAAAGCATCCGCATCCATACCGGATTGCATGGTCGCAGAAGGACCATAGAGCTTTGGTCAATGAACAGTGTTTAGTGAAGTTCAAAATTGGTGACTACCATGATGAGGTGTTGTGTGACATCATACCGATGGATGCATGTCATATGTTATTGGGGAGGCCGTGGCAGTATGATAGGAGCACTGTCCATGATGGCCGTGCAAATACATACTCCCTAACAAAGGATGGAGTCCGTCCTAAGTTGAAGCCCTTGAAGGAGGTGGAAGAAAAGGTATGCAGTACTGCTAGAATTTGCTTGGTAGATGGTAGAAAGTTTTTGGAGGGTATGAAGCATGAGCGTCATTGCTTTGCATTGATTCCCAAGATTAGTCAAGAGAACTGTGAAGATGTACCAGTAGAAGTTTTAGATATGTTGGAAGAGTTTCAGGACACTATCTCTAATAATGTACCAGAAGGTTTACCACCAATAAGGAAGATAAGTCATCAAATGGATTTGATACCAAGAGCCAGTTTGCCAAACAAGGCAGCCCATAGAATGACCCCTGCAAAGAATGAAGAGCTGAATAGACAAGTTCACGAGTTGTTAAGGAAGGGACTGATAAGGGAGAGCCTAAGTCCATGTGCAGTACCTGTAGTACTAGCACCAAAGAAAGATGGAGAGTGGAGGATGTGTACAGATTCCCGAGCCATCAACAAGATTACAATCAAGTACAGATTTCCATTACCGAGAATGGATGACATAATGGATTGTTTGAGTGGCGCCAAGTACTTCACAAAGATTGATCTGAAGAGTGGGTATCACCAGATTCGAATTAGAGAAGGAGATGAATGGAAGAGAACCTTCAAGACAAAGGAGGGTTTGTATGAGTGGTTAGTCATTCCATTTGGGCTAACCAATGCACCGAGCACATTCATGCGGCTCATGAATGAGGTACTAAAAGAATTTTTGGGAAGTTTTGTTATTGTTTATTTAGATGATATTTTAATTTTCAGTAAGACTTGGGATGAGCATCTGATGCATATCAGAAGAGTTCTAGAGAAGCTGAGGGAGGAGAAGTTGCTAATTAATCTAAAGAAATGTAGTTTTGCAAAGAAGGAGTTTGTATACCTTAGATTTGTTGTCTCAGAGGAAGGTCTTAAGATGGACCTAGAAAAAGTAAGGGCTATCATTGAATGGCCTACACCAAGGAGTGCAACAGAGGTAAGATCTTTTCATGGTTTGGCAAGTTTTTACAGAAAGTTTATCAGGAATTTTAGTAGCATTTGTGCACCCCTAACTGAGACAATGAGAGGGGATAGAAAAGAGTTTAGATGGACTAAAGGAGTAGACAAGAGCTTTGATACATTGAAGCAGAAAGTCGTAGAACAACTTGTTTTGGCACTTCCAGATTTTAATAAGGTATTTCAACTAGATTGTGATGCTAGTGGTAGTGGTATAGGAGCTATTTTGAGCCAAGAAGGTAAGCCCATTGCCTACTTTAGTGAGAAGCATAATGATGCCAAGAAAAAGTATTCTGTTTATGATCAGGAATTTTATGCAATAGTTCAGGCTTTGAAGAAATGGAGACATTATTTGTTGCCAAAAGAGTTTGTTTTATATACTGATCATCAAGCTTTGTAGTATCTTAATAGTCAAGGGAAGTTGAACCAAAGGCACTTAAAATGGGTTGAGTTTTTGCAGAGTTATACCTTTGTTTTGAAGTACAGGAGTGGGAAGTCCAACAGAGTTGCAGATGCCTTGAGCAGAAGGCAAAATTTGTTGACAGAAATGAAGATAGAGGTTGTTGGGTTCGATGAGCTCAAAAGTTTGTCTCCTGAAGATCTAGATTTTGCAGAGGCTTGGAAAGCTTATTTGAAGCCTGTTACTTTGGATAGGACAAAATGGTTGGATTTCATAATCCAAGATGGCATGTTGTTTAGAGGAAGCCAGTTGTGCATTCTGAGGAGTTCCATGAGAGAGAACCTGATTAAGGAGAAGCATAGTGGAGGATTGGCTGGACACTTTGGTCGAGATAAGACCATTTCTATTGTTGGTGAAAATTATTATTGGCCACAGTTGCAGCAAGATGTGAGGAAGTTTGTGCAAAGTTTATGTCAGATGGCAAAAGGAACAAGTCAGAATACAAGGTTGTATCAACCATTACCTGTACCAGAGAAGCCATGGGATGATATTAGTATGGATTTTGTTCTTGGTTTACCAAGGACACAGATAGGACATGATTCTATTTTTGTGGTGGTGGACAGATTCTCAAAAATGGCACATTTTATTCCTTGTAAGAAGACTAATGATGTTGTTCATAATGCAGAGTTATTTTTTAGGGAAGTGGTGAGACTACATGGTCTACCGAAAAGCATAGTTTTAGATCGAGATACCAAGTTTGTTGGTTATTTCTAGAGGACATTGTGGAAGAAGTTAAGGACAGACTTGAAGTTCAGTTCTGCACACCATCCACAAACTGATGGACAAACTGAAGTGGTGAATAGAAGTTTGGGTAACCTGCTACGATGCTTAGTAGGAGATAAACCCAAGGGATGGGATTTGATTTTACCACAGGCAGAATTTGCTTACAACAATTCTGTCAATAGGAGTACTGGTAAATCACCATTCCAAATTGTATATGGGAATAGTCCAAGAAATGCTTCAGAGTTAAGGAACCTAGACAAAGGAGAAAAGACAAGTGTTGAGGTTGAAGACTTTGTAGAACACATGAAAAATTTGCATGAAGAGGTGAAAAAGCACATTAATAAGATGAATATTCAGTACAAGGCTAAGGCAAATCAGAAGAGGAGGTCTAAGGAGTTCCAGGTGGGAGATGAAGTCATGGTTCACTTGAGAAAAGAAAGGTTCCCAGTTGGAACATACAATAAATTAAAAATAAAGAAATTTGGACCATGTAGAATCATGATGAAGCATGATTCAGGAAATGGATATGAGGTAGAGCTGCCAAGTGGAATCAATATTTCTCCTATTTTCAACATTGCTGATTTATCAGAATATCATGAAGGAGGAATAGAGGATGGACCAACAGAAGTGCAGTGGAGTATTCTGGCATCTACTTCAACAGAGGAGATAGAAGAGATTTTGGATAGCTGTGTGGGAAGGAGCACTCGAAACAAGCAATATGAAGAATATCTAGTGAAATGGAAAGGAAGGACTATTGAAGATTCTTCTTGGTTGTCTAAGGTAGAGGTTGACCATTTGGGTTTTCCTCACACAAACACTTGAAACGTGACAGGGTCACTTCTTAAATTACCCTGGGTGTCTGATGCAGGAGCATCCAGTGGTGTAAGGGCAATCTTGCATCACCCAAAAAGAAGTTAATTCAAAATCATTGTAGTTGTTCTCATTTCTTCCCATAATTAGTGTTTTTGGTTCCATAATATCTAGAATAATAATGTAGGACTTTCAGTTTTTCCAAAACTGCTAAAAATAGCGACCTGCCTAATTAGGAAAGTGTACCTGTGATTTTTAGAAAGTTTACATTTGGGCACGTAATGAAGCAAAAACTTCCAAAAAGTTATATAATGGAAATATAAGACCTTTGACGAAGGAATCAGGCAAAGATCATTTGTGAGCTGAAAGATATTAAAGTTTTTGTTTTCTGAAAAGCCCCTGAAAATTTCTGGAACGAGATATGAGGCACTAAAACTTCTCATAACATCTCAAAAAGTTGACAAAAATCTGTTTATGAATTTCTAGCATGATAGTTCGCATCACAAGCTTTCCGGCACTTAAAACGGTTCGTCAATCGGACACCCAGATCAAAAGTTATGCTTCCCGGGAGTTGACCTACTTTTGGAGGGAGTTGCAAAATTCAAAATTTAGCTGGAGGCTGTCAAAAAGTGCTATTTATGACTATTTTGGGAACCCTGGGCAGGGGAGAGTTAAGGGGGGCCAATGTAGAGTCAAGAATAGGTGGGAAAACAGAAACCCTAGCTGATTTGGGGTTACAGAAGGCTGAAGATTCAAGAGTCTTGAGGTTGGGAAGCTGTAATGTGTTGCAGCCAGTAGAGGATTCATCCTCTGATTGTAATTGAGCTTCTATAATGTAATGAGTTGCCCAATTCAATAAAAGAAAGTTCTATTTTCTATGTTCAATATCTATTATTGTGTGTTTTGTGATTTACCCCCTTCATCAGACATACTTAAGTAAATGTAAGTACAACTTTGTATATATACTTATGCGGATATGTATAGACTATTTTTAGAAATTTTGGTGTACGGACCCTACCTTTTGCCATTGATGTCAAAGGGGGAGTGAGGAGTAGTGAAAAATGTGGAATCCAGCTAAGGAGGAGCTCTAGAAAAATGTACATGAGAACAAAACATCAGCCAAGGGGGAGTGTAGTATAACACTTAGTCATTTTTCACTAAGTGTTGCCATCAATGCCAAAGGGGGAGATTGTTGGAAAGAGACACGTTGTGGCTTCATGAGTGTTGTCATTGATGGCAACAAAGTTCATCCCACTCATCTGCTGGACATGGTGTGCTTATACCGAAAGTAAGATTGAAGAGTGTTGTGGTCCGGTAAGCAAGAACAGAGCATGTAGAAAGGTCCAATAGTCAGGTCCGGATCTCTCAGACGAAGTATCTATGTTAAGTGTGGACTTGGGGAAGTCAAGAGGCGTACCTTGACTAATAGATTCCAGGGATTGAGCCTCCGATGATGAAAGAGTGAATAGATATAAGCACCTAAGTATTGGGTTCCTGTTTGGCAGAGTAGACTAAGGAAGAACTGACCGACAGAGCATCAGACCTTAATTCGGATGAGTTATTGATGGTGATCAAGTCTCTTGAGGTATCATTCATGATTGGCCAACATGGTTGATGACTTCTATGAGCATCTCTTTGATACGCATCACTTGATAAGCAAGGATTCAGCCGACAGACCAAGAGTTTGGGAAAATAATAAGTATTCTGGATGCTGACTAGAAAGTGGATGAAATCCTTGGTGTAGATATATATACCAGATTGATTTCAGTATGAAGGTGTGTGGTGTATTGTGTTGTGCGAATTAAAGTAGAAGAGCAGTGTGAAAGTAGTAAGGCAGGTCCGATTTGTGACAGGACAGTAGCACCAAAGAAGAGGAAGAATGAAGTGCAATAGATGAGTCTATTGAGCTCAACTGGAACTGAACCCAAGCACATGTGGATGCTTCCCATCAGTTCAAGTATCTTTTTTCCTTCTATAAACTATTGTAGGCAGTGAGCCTCTTGTGAGTAGTGTGCTCAGGTAGTGAGCCCTAATTGGCAAGTGCCATTTTGTATTTCTATTTTTCTAATAGAGAATACATTCTTGGGTTAGTCACCCCTTGGTTTTTCCCTTAACATGGTTTTCCACGTCAAAATCATTGTGTTATGTGTATTAATTTTGTTTCTAATTTCATGATTATGGATGCTTATTTACTTTGATGTTGCACTAGTTGTTAAAGAAGAACAGAAAGTTAAATTAATTAAGATAATTTATTCACCCCCCCTCCCTCTTATCCGACGCTTGGCTAGTGGAAGCACTCGTGCTTCCCACATAGTGATTTTGATGATGTTTTTATCTCATTTACAAATCATAACAATACTCATGCTCTACACACTTTGTTTGTCTTTGAATCTAGCCTTGGTGGTACTCGATTTGGAGATCTTTGTGATATAGCCCCACAGTTATCCTCGAACTCCGAATTCGTAATATAACCTTGGCTCTTTATGTGGTTAATCATATGTATTGATGTTGTTGTTTATCATGATTACGTAGACACTAACATGTTTCTTGCAGGGATGTGTTTGTGGGAACATTTGGTGATCGTAAAGTACATGTCACCTCCGGGGGGCATGGGCTTTGTGAAAGTTTGTGTTCCCTTGTGTGTTTTCTTTCTACCTTAACGTGTTTGATATCAATACCTAGAATCAACCACCTTAAGGTGGGGGCATATATAAGGTAAGCTGTCTGTTGTAGATGTTAGCAATGTGCTTGTCGTCAGGTACAATTTAAAGACTTGTGTGATGAGTACATCCTACACTTTGAGTTTGTTTGCAATCAATCAATCAATCAATCATTTAAGCCCTCTACGGAGGAAAGATATTGTGTATATCCTTTTTATTTTAAACCCTCTATGGAGGCAGGGGTGGTGTATTTCTCAGAGCAGATTGTACCATCCTATCATTTTCAAAAGTCCTCTGCTAAGGCGGGGAGCAATTTTGTTACTAACTCAACCCTTAAGCGTGTCTTCGGTAATTTTTGTGGTGAAGTCCAATTGTTGATGTGTGCCTTTAATGTGCCTGAGATGGTGTTGGACCTAGAAATAGGAACACTCCATCGCTTGTGTGCTGTGTTTTCTCCGTGTCTTCAAAGTGTGTGCTTTGGCATGCTTTCTTTGTTTGGCGTGTTTGTTTCCCCATATGTAGTTTAAAGACCTGTGCGATGAGTACATCCTGCATTTTGGGAGGTTTGGCATGTCTTGTATGTGTGTTGCCCCATAGGCAGTTTAAAGACCTATGCGATGAGTACATCCTGCATTATGGGAGGTTTGTTTACTTTCATGTACTTGCATATGCATTTCATATATATGAGAAAAAGAAAAGAAAAGAAATCATTCCTGTCTTCTATGCATTAATGTGTCTTCTATGCATTCAATGTATTCTCATGTTTTGTGTGCCTATCATTGTCTTCAATGTGTCTAGCATGTCTTCTCTGTGCTTGGCGTGTTTGCTGTGTTTGTTGACCATACTTTAATGCTTGTATTGGCCTCGCATTTATACATACATTAAAGTGGGGGCTAAATGTAACGTTGAAAAGTGTCCCCTTGGGGGCGTTTCCCTTATAAAATTTAGCTCTCAAGTCTTTAGTGTGCTTTTAGGACATATTACATCATATTTCAACATCCCGATGAGAAAACCCCTAAGTGTCTTGGCAAATAGGACCTAGGGGGACCACTTGAGATGGACCTTGCCCAAAATAGGGGGGAGGACTTGGGAGCCCGCACCCTAGTCCTGCCCTATTTTGGGTCAGTCCCAATTTTTGGGTGTCGGCTTGTGACCATTATTTGGGTCCTATGCCGACACAGTAATTTTGAATTACGAAATTCTTGGTGGGCGTGTTTGTAGTTGCATATAAAAGCATGTTTAGGCATTCATTTGTAAACTAGAGGATTACAAGATTTCAACTAGATGATTACTAGCAAGCTATTATGTTCTAAAGGTGATTCAAGGCTTTCATTGTGTTGCAAGAGTAGATTTGTGTTGTTTATGTGTTTGTGTTTGCAAATTTTAGCATCCATCTCCTCATGGCATGAAGAGCTTCTTCCTCCATGAGATCTTCACTACAAGGTGACATTCATTTGTGTTTTCAAGTATTTATCATTTGGTTTTTGCTTTTGCCCCCAAGGGCACGCACTCTCTATCTGACAACGGTGTTCAAAAGACTTGAATGTATCTCCAGGGCTTGACTGAGGCAAGCCTCTAAACACCACAACCCCCTCCCAAAGTTTTCATGATTGCAGGTTACAGGTTGAAGCTATAGACAAAGTGAAGTTGCAGGAGGGTACAACAGTGTCAGAATTGCAGACCATGAAAGAAAACAGCTCCCTAGACTAGGGCACCCGCTCATTAGTCCTTAAAGTTTCATAATAGGAAAACCTTCGATACAACAGGAACAGGATGCAGATCTTGTTTGCAAATCCTGACAGAAAGCAGGGCACTGGAATTGAGCTCCCCCTCTTTAGTCCCCAACTATTCTGCTTCTAAACCCCAAAAATAGGTGCACACTTATTTTTTATTTTACATCTTTCTGTGGCAACATTTTTTGATATTCATCTATTTACTATTGTATTTGTCTAATTAGGGTTTTAAGGTATAATTGAGCATAAGAGGAGATAATTGGCAATCAAATCATAAAAATCTAAGTTTCCCTACATCTCATAATGACCTAGGGTAGGATAGTGTAATACAAAAAATTTAGATAAAACAAAAGATAAACAATAACATGCAGATTACATTCTTACCCAAATTTCACGAATACCTCAGATACCTTGAATGATGTTGATGCATGCATATTGATTGTTGTAGTTTATTTGAATGTTTGATTGCTCACATTTCGCAACACAACGACGATATAATGATGATTTTTTTTGGGGATTGAGATTGATAGAGGAAAATAGGTAGATGATGATGGATGATGAGGATAAAATTTGGTAGAGTAATGATGCTTCAAAGTTCATCTATACAAATAGCCTTGAAATGGATCAATTTATAGGAAAATATGAGAGAATGGAAGGATAAACCTTCCATTTTGCAAGTGATGATCAAATTGGAAAGTTGCTTATGCAACTTGGGAGAGAGAAATGGAAGGTGGATGAGTAACTCGAGGGATAATTAGAAAGTGAGAGAAATGAGTTGAGAGGAAATTAGAAGGTAAGTGAATTAACTAGAGAGGATTTGGGAGATGAAAATGGTAAAAAAATTTAATTAATTAAGTGGCATGTATGAATAATTAAATAAATAGTAAATATTTATTTAATTATAGGATGAAAGGTGGGATTAAATAAATAAATAAAATTTATTTATTTAATAAAGTGAGGGATGTGATAAATTAAATAAACATTATATTTATTTAATTTAATAGAGGAAGATGTTAGATTAGGTGACGCTATGGGGTGCCTAGGGCAAAAATGCTATCAGATGCCTAGATGATGCAACATTGCGACAAGTGGACATTTTTGGGTGTCTACATTTTGCCCCTCTTTGAGATGATGTTAGAGATGATGAGATTTGTGTCGAGTAGTATCATTTCAAAGAAGTTAAGGTATGAATAGAAGAAAATGAGATGGTGATGGAAAGATGGGATGAGGATGGAATGATAGGATGATGATGCCCCTTCGAGAGGATGGGCAGGTTGGAAGAACATGAGTAGGGTCTCGAAATGAAATCGATTGGCCAAGGAAGAAAGATGAGGAAATGGAGGAAAGAGATGAAAGATACGTTATGCTGCAATGAAAGTGAGAAACCATATGTTTGATATAGCACGAGACGTTATGCACCAGGGTATAAGGCCCAAGGTGAGGATGTGTCCCATGCCCCAGCATAATACAACCTTGTCTAGATACAAGATATGAATATTAGCTGGGTTGGATTTGATGTAAATGCAAAAATTATAACACACACAAGAAAGCAAGCAAGCATGCACAAATGATTCAAAAACAAACAAGGTATTACCCCTGTCAAGCTATAAACTGATGATTCACTGCCGATTGATTGATTGATGATTGATGATAGTGTTGTCATGGTGGGGAATGATGTATCCCTAGATCAACACAAGGATGGGATCAAGACCATTGATTGCGATTGGATAATTTGACAAGCTTGATTGATTTGATTGGTATGGATAAATGATGACTTGCATTTGAGTTTATTGGATGGATGATGGGAAGAAGCGATAGATTGATGATTTGAGGAAGTGATTTGAAGAAATGTTTGATGAAGATTGATGATAGAAGAAGATGATGAGAGAAGAAAGAGGAATATCACATGTTCTTGAATCTGGGCACTTCCTTCATACTCCAGACTACCTACATACCTTGTATCCATGGGATCAAGGCACTTAACGATAGAGATGAGATGTAGTTCTGATGGGTGTTTTATTGATGGTGAAGATGAAAGTTGATGGATTGATTTGATTTTTGTTGATTGATTGGATTGATTTGCTTTGATTTGATAGGGTTGATTGGATTGATTTGGCATTGATTTGATTTGATGATTTGATGAGATTTGATTAGAAGAATTAATTTGATATTGATTTGATGGATTGATTTTTGATGATAGAATTTGATGATTGAATTTAATGATTGGATTTGATGATTGGATTCGATGATTGGATGGCTTGGATGATTTGATTTTGTTTGATGATGATTGATTTTTGATTAAATGGTTGGAAGAATTGGCTTGATGAATTGAATGATTTGATTGATTTTGATGATTGACCTTGATAATTGTTTGGATTTTTGATGGATTTTATGGTTTTTTTGGATTTTTTGGGAATATTTAATTTTTATGTATTTTTTTCAGGGCATTTTATAATTTTTTAGTATTTTTTAGGTCTTTTTATGATTTTTTGGACTTTTTCAGGACTTTTATGATTTTTTGGATTTTTTTAGGACTTTTTATGATTTTTTGGATTTTTTAAGGACTTTTTATGATTTTTTTTGTATTTTTGAATATTTTGATTTTTTTGAATTTTTTCAAGACTTTTTATGATTTTTTTTTTTGGATTTTTTGGATGTCAATGGGATGTCAAATGGATTTACAATTTGGGTGGCCTTTGTGCTAAATACCAATGACAAGGGAGAAAACCAAGTCTAGTTGCAAGGTGGCAAAATGGATTGGATGAACAAAAGGATGTGCGATAGTGGAAACAGGATGGAAGGCTCGTGATAGATGGATGGATGCGAGGATAGGCAACATCGGATGTATGCATAAGAGAGATAGGATGTGATCTCAAAGACTATGTCACATAGGAATAACATGCCCCATTATAGATAGCACGCTTGGGATTTTTCATGACAAGGCTCAGGACGATAGGATAGTGATGGGATTGGGCTGATGACCATGGGATTATGATAGGATGACAGAATGGATTGGAAGAGATGAGGTATGCCAAGATTTTTTTCCAAGGTATGTTTCAACATTTTTGCCCCCAATCTTTATCAAGATCAAGAAGAGGAAGGATGAATGGACTCAGTATGATAGGTATATGCAGGTGTAATGGATAAGGATGAGAGGATACTGTTACGATAGGTTGGATAAATGAGACAAAGGTGCCCCCAAGTGTAAGTGACATAGAAGATTAGACTTACACATGATGCCTGTTTGCCAGGTTTTCATCATGGTACTCATCGAAGGTGCCTGTTTACCAGGTTTTCACTGTTGAACAAAGGGATTTCCCTTTACTTTTTTTTCTTTTTTTTTTGATTTTTTTTAATTTTAATTTTTTATTTTTCTTTTGATTTTTTTTTTTACTTTTTTTATGGGATAGGTGGATATGGATAGAAAGAACTCAAGTGATAGTCCCACTGGATGGATGTCGTCGAATGGACCGTGTCAAGTGTGCTCAGAGATGTTGGTAGGGTATTTCATGAAAGCGAGATAGAGTAGGAAGATAGTAGATTATGGAAGGTGCGATAGTGGATCATGATGTGGATTATGGATGGAGGGCTTATGCAAAAGCATGGACCATAGGAAAGTGATGGGTAAGATATGTTGGATAATGGATAAAGGATGGGGAGATGGAGGTACATGGAAATGTTGCAGAATGGAAGGGAACCATGACCAACAGTACACACCATGATAAACATTAAAGCTTTTGGTTAGATGGTGGTGTAGGAAGTAATGGTGTTGTTCGCTTAGGAGATGGTCGATTTAGGCATTTAGGGACCCACATGGACTTGGCATTTTTATGATTTTTGTTTTTCATGTGGGATGGAGGATTTTTTTGTTTTTGGATGGAATGGATAGAAGGAGATGGTTGGGATTCACGAGAGGTGGATGCCTCATTTGACTTGAGTGGTTGTATGCAGCTTTAGAGATGGATTTGAAGAAATTACTTGTTGCTTGGGGACCCACACCTTTTTCATTTTTTCTTTGAGGTGTGTGGGTGTATGCAACTTTTGAGATGGATCTTTCTTTAATTCTTTGCTTTTGTACCCTAAGGCATTATGATTTGTAGGATATTTTGCTTTATAGGTAGAGGCATCCAAATTGTTGCTTTTGAATCCCATGGGGTTGGTGGAAGGAGAGGAAGCTTCATGTTTAGACAATGTGTACATTTGTTGGTCACGATTGGGATTTTTAGAGGGCTTATGGATGGATGGATAAGGTGTTGGAAGCAGTGGAGGTAGATTCGATGGAGGGATGTTAGGAGTTGGAATTAATGGAGGCAAATTGGATGGTGGGAGGTGTATGGTCACATGCTTTTGACATTTGTAAGAGAATGGAGGTGGAATGGTAACATATGTTTTGGGAATATGATGGGATTTGTGATAGAAAGTGGTGGACTTAGGATGTGTTGAGGTGGTACCAACATCATTAGATTGTTGTCCTTGGGGTGTGTATCCAAGGCCAAATGAGCGCAGAGGAACCTTGACACGGATTGGCTCCAAAATACCTTGTTCAAGAGGGCCTAAACCCTTACCTTGATAGTTCGTTTTTTGGAGGATGTGATTGACAATGGGACTAGGTGTAGGTGGAACACTAGACACAAGTTCCTTATTGGATGGAGAAGGTGAAGTGGATAAAGGTTGGTGGTGTTCTAAGGAGGAACACTCATGGATAAAGGTGGATAGACTAATAGGACATGATGGTGGATTTGGAGTGGGATTGATGGTGGATGTGGAAGGATCATTAAGATCTTGCTTGTGTTCATCATGATCCAAGGTATATGTTTGATCTTCTATGCTTATGTGTTCTTGGGAGGTACATGTCTCATTGTGAGAAGTGGAAGTTATCACATTAGGGTTAGACGGAGGATGGATAGGAGCAATTTGGATATCTTGCTCAGGGATGGGTATAGGATTATGAATAAGATCAAGGTGCTCATGGATAGTTTCTTCATGGGCAAGTTCATCTTGATCATGGAAGAGGTAAATGTTATGAATGGGGTGACTAGGAAGGATTTGATCTTGATTTGAATGAAGGCTCAATGTTTCCACATACTTAGGATAATGTTCTTGACATACCTCTTGGGTTACTTGAGTAGAAGGGGATGACTCTTGGCTAAGTTTGATAGGTTCTTGATATTCATCCATGAGGGAGTATGATGGACTTTGACTTAGGCTCATGATAGAATGCTCTTGAATAGGCTCAATAGCTTGTGGGTCACATGATAGGCTTGAAGGGATAGACATGTCACTTGGAGGTTCTTTGATAGGGTCATGAATGAGTGTTTGACATGGGGATGGTCTATTCCATGCTAACAGCCAATGGCTCACATCCTTTGCTAGGGTATGGGTAAATGAACAATATAAGGGATGAACAATAATGGTGGATGGTGTTGTAGGTGTAGAAGTAGGATTTGGATCGGATGGAGGGATAATGAAGTTAGATGGATTGGAATTTGGATTGGATGAAGGGATAATGTGCTTGGATGGATTGGAAATAGGATTGGATGGAGGGATAGAAGGACTAGATGGATCGGATGGTTGGTGGATCAATAGACTAGGAATGGGATCACATGATGGTGTCAAAATGGGACTATTAAGCTCATGTGTTGGCATGTGATCGGATGATGATGGAGGATGTTCATAGGATGCAGTGACTAGATTGGCATCTCCCTCATCAAAGGCTATTAGGTCTTGTAGCATAGGCGGACTTAAGGATACTTGGTTTATGTATAAGGGGTCATCTAGAATTGATTCAAAAGTTACTAGGTCTTGTTGCATAGGTGGACTTAAGTCTATTAGGTCTTGTCACAAAAGTGGACTTGGGTATTTGAACTTGCATGTTCATGTTGTGGGGGCCACTGATAGTCATGTGAATGGGTTTGATGAAGAGATAAAATGGTAGGATGTGTAGGTAAAAGATCTTGGGGTATGGGTTGCTGTGGATAATGGTTGATATTGGAAGAAGTAAGATATGGTGATGTGGCATTGTTATAAAAGATGTAGGATTAGGTGATGTGGAGTTGGTTTGAAAAGTGGATGGATTAGATTGATAAGGAATAAGATAAGGTGATGTGGAATTGTTATGATATGTGGATGGATTAGGTTGGTGTGAAATGGAAGGGGATGCCACATAGGAATGAGATGGAATTGGTTGGTGTGATGATTGGATTTGGGATTGTTGGTATTGGCTTATGGGTTGAGGTTGTGGGAATTGTTGGTGTTGTGGTGGTGTAGGGACCGGTTCCCTTCTATATAGCCACTTAAGGGTATCAAGCATTCTTAGGGTGCCATAAGGATCATTCTCATAGTTCTTGTTTGGGAATGTCATGTCCATGTTTAGAAGTGGTAGATTATGATATGAGGATGTGGGATGAATACGATGTGATTTGGATATGAAATGGATGAAGTTGATTGGGTAATGATTAGGATATGTGTTATGACAAGTAGGTTGAGGATGATGTGGCAATATCAAACACAAGATCTCACATACACATGCATGCACACCAAACACAATGATCAATGTGTATACCCTAAGCTAGGCAAGGATAGTATATATTGGGTTCCCACTTGGTTTTACCCAGCCATGCCTACTTATGGTGTATAGCTCCAGGAACTTGGGGCATGGGCTCCCCCTTACAGTGCACTCACTTCTCAGGCACACCAAGTTTCAGGTCCTTAAGATGCACAGATCTTGAGGTACCTTGTTATCTCTGCCATAAGCCACAAAAATGTGGGACGGCTATCAGAGTTTCCTCCTGTACCAACAAATAGGGGTTTTTAGCTGCTGCACAGAGGTTTCTAGTAAGGGTTTTTGTGGGTGGCTATACATGTGGCAATTCACTTTGTTAAGGAGGCTTCCCAGCCTGCAGAGGTTAGGATCTACAAGGTTTTGGGGGAAACATTCGTCGGTCTAGCAGAACAACACCCGTCGTTTGTGACTTTTGGCACAAACGTGTTATTTATATAGCAGATTGGAATGGCTTGGCTTTAGCCCATTTCCACTTGGGTCGTACCCCTTCTTACAATGGTAAGGCATGCCCTCTAGAGTTAGCAACAGTTTCTCATGCACCCTAGATCCATTGGTTGGGCAGGGGGAGAGAATACTTCGGTTGCTAAATCGGGTAACACACAAACTCAGCAAGCAAGCAAAGAACAAAAAAGTAGACACAATGAAGATAGATTGTTCATTTTAGAGCACCAAAATAAATTGTGCCTACTTTAGTGATAAAAAAGATTGTTCTTTGACCGCTCAAACCTGTAGAAGATAGATCAGTAGTTTGTTTTCTCCATCCTTTGACAAGCTGCATAGATAAATTATTAGTTTCTAGAAAAAGAAATCTGCTAAAAAGTTGGAATAAATGATCTGATACCAAAAAACAGAGTGTATAAATAGAAAATTCAGATGATTCTACACAATTTTAAAAAAAATTTGTTAAATTTGGATGTGTTTTGCTCAAAATATGATTAATTGAAGTTTAGGATGAAGCTGATGTTCAACAGAGAAAATACCTAATGAAATGAAGAAATTACCTAATACAAGCTTCACAACTATAAAGTTCATCTTCTTACCTTTCCGATGAGTGTTTATTTACGCAATTTTACCTCCATATGCTTCTGTTATGGCAAAAAGAAAAAAAATATCCCCCTTATGGCAGGTATGAGAAGACATAGTTTGACTTGGTTGATCGAAGGTTGACTTTTTGTTTAAAGTTTGACTTTTTGGTGGTTTGGTTTTGCAAAAACTTTTTGATACACATGCTATGATTATGGTAAGGTATTGGATAGTTAAAACTTAAATCTTGAACATCAAATACCAAACCATGAATGTTAACTCCAAATACTAAGTAGTAAATGTCAAACCCCCAAATTTTGACTTATGATTAATAGAATAGTCAAAACTACTAAAAGCTTACACTAAACCACCCATGATAATATGTAAACAAGATAAAACCCTACATCGCCCAACATAGTTGAAGGGGAGATGGTCGAGGTTGAAAAAATGATTGGTCAACTGAGTGACGAATTTAGTAATGGGTCAACATGCCAGATTTTAGGTCGAGGTTTTAAGTTTGAAAATGGTCGAATTTTAATTTTGAGGTGGTGAACCAATACAAAGTTGATTTTGACTAGATCATGGTGACAAACCCATCGCGTCTAGGTTTGGTTGGGGATTTTTGAAGTGACGGTGGCAGGTTTGAAGCGATGAATAAGACTTAGGCAACGACAAAAGGGATTTTTGACTTATACTTTGGAAGGTGATGGCGACCAATCACTAGGAAAGGTAGCAGAAATATGAACGGTGGTGGTGGTAGGGTTTTATAAAGTCAATGCTAATGGGTGGTGACTGAGGCTTCAATAAGCAGCGACTGAGAAGAGTGAAATATCGACAGTAATAGCTTTGGGGTCCTCAGGCAGTAGTCGATAGAGAGACATTTAAAACCCAATGAGATTTTTTCCTGAAACAAACCTTGTTGACAGTGTTTCACAAAGACAGAGTCATCAATCCAGAGATCTGCATCTTGTCATATAAGAATGTTATGATCTGCAGTTATGAATGTATGATTGGTGATGCCTAATGAATGTTTGATATGAATTTTGGAGTCCCATGTGATCGGCACTAGAAGTTATGATATGACGGACAATATGTTTAAGTGTATACTCAAGTATAAGGTCGACACATAGTTGGATTGATGTGCGGTAAAGATATATTATTTTGATTGCCAACCTAACTAGTTCTAGAATAGGTCCACACCTATATGAAGGTTCTAGAAAGATTTCAATGGTTCACATAACTTCTTGTAAATGAATTCAAGCTGACAAGGTATAACTTTTATATACATGTTTCATCTCTGGCAAGCCGGCCCAGTTTTGAGTTAGATCTTATTGCGGGATATAAATACTTGATGGATTTCGATATTGAAGGTATGGAACAAGTTGTGAAGATAATGTGTGTGTGATCTAACATCATTTTTGGATCTGACAAGTGCATTTAGAGTATAGAGGGCAGAAAAATAGAGTATATGTAAACAAAGAAGCAAAGTAGAGCAATCATGATGAAGAGCTTTGAGTCTGTATTTTGAGCAATCAATGGAACTACAATCCAACATTCATTAGATGCATCTGTAGTAGTTTATTACTAGGAGTCAACCATTTCCTTCCTCTCTTCTACTTTTCTTTCTCAATGGACAGTGAGTCCACCTACAGTGAGCAATTCTTTGGGCAGTGAGCCTTTTGTAATTCGGTATTGCTATTATAATATATTGTGAGCTAACACTCACCATGGTTTTTCTCTTTTTGGGTTTTCCACATAAAAAGCCTGGTGTCTATGTGTTATGTCTTTATGGTTGCTATTCTCATGTTTATTCTGCTTTCATGTCATTGAATTTGGTAAATGGATTAAAGAACATGTGAAAGAAAGGTTTCATAGAATACCAATTCACCCACCCTCTCAATATTCCTTGTGTTCAACAATTGGTATCAGAGAAAGGTTCCTTCGAAGAAGTTTAACAGCTTGAGGTAGCTCTAGGAAAGCGAACACATGGCAGCAAGATGATATCTTACCTCTCTGGAAGCAAGTCATCTAGGTAGCATTAAAATTGGTGATTGCATATATGTCAACAATGAACAACTACAAGCTACTCTTGAAGATCTTGACAAGTCTAAAGTAGATATCCAGGATCTGAAGGAAAATATCATGGAACCTGATGAATGCATCTTGAAACTAAAGGAGCAAGTCAAGAAATACTAGGAAAGGAGGAAAAAGCTAAGTGAGCAAATGAAACCCCAAGCAGTTTATCAATGCTGATTGAAGAAAAAACAAAGGTTGAGGAGCATCTGAATCAAGTTGTGAAAGATAAGTCTGAGGAATGTGAAAAATTGGGAAAAGATGTTTTGCTTCTGAAATATGATCTAGAAGTAACTAATAGTTATAAATAAAAATTCAAGATAAGCTTTATAAAGCTTGATGAGTTGATTAACAACCAGAAAAGTCCAGATGATAAGCAAGGCTTAGGATTTGAAAAAAGGGAAAGTTCTAAATTAGGACAAGTTAATGCTGAGATGAAGAAAGGCAAAAACAACTAGATCTAGAATTAGAGAAATAGACCCAGAAGACCTCTGGTCAGGCAACCAAATGCTCAAAGGTACCCTTCTTTCAATGGCTATTGTTTTAAATGTAATAAGTTTGGTCATAAGGCTACTAAGTGTAGGAGAAGAATGAATCAAAATGTTTCATCATTCTCTAGTCAATGTTTCAATTGCAAGAAAATTGGTCATAAAGCAAATGAATGCAGAAGTGTGGTAAGGAATGATTTTTACAATCAAAGTAATGCTCAATATTTCAATGGAAGATGCATTACATGCAATAGAATTGGGCATATGGCTAACCAATGCAGATCAAGGGTGAATCTGAATAATGGAAGGAACCAAGAATAGAGGAATGTTATTTTCTACAACTGCAATAGATCTGGACATGTTGCAAAATTTTGCAAAAGCAAAAATGTGAAAAGAAACTATCCTACAGAGAAGAAGAAAATAGAGCAGAGGGAAGATAAGGGAAAGAACAAAGTTGATCTGGCAGAAACCAAGAAGGAAATGAGCAAGATTTGGATTAAGAGGGATGTAAATGAGGTCAAGGATACTTCCACACCAGTCTTTGGTGCAGATACTTCCTGTGGGCAGTAAGTTGGGAGCTCTGGCTTAGGGGAAGCTCTCATTGAAAATCTTAATCCCCCAGCCAGATAGTTGGTGCTGAGATCTAGCACTAAGGTATGAGTTAAAGAAGTATTGGATGAATCATTTGAGGAAGAAACTGATAGAAAAAGACCTAATGCAACACATTGTAGAGCAATCTTGATCAACTGTGATTTACAATGAAGTGTTCAACAACTTTTTGGAAAACAACATTTATTGCAACTAGGTTTTGATGAATGAACAATAAAAGGCTCGCATTTGAAGGTTTTATCACTTTGCATACAAGTCTTCAAGAATCTAAATAGAGTAGAATCAAAACCCTAAGTGAATCCAGCAATCTCTAGCGATTCCAAGCAGAGAAACGTCTAATTCAGCATAAAGAGGTATTTATAGTTTGAAACCCTACTGTGAACTTGTTTGAATTATTACAAAAATGGTGACACCACAAGTAATTGATATCACAGAGAGACCTCAACCAAAATTTAAGAAACATCCATTCAAATTGATGGAAGTTGACCCACCTGGTGCATTTTTGGAAGTACCCTATGGTGTGATGCATTAGGAAGACATTAGGGCTTACATCCACGTTGCCCTAGATGAGCATGGTAAAAACAAACTTGGAGATCTATATCTAAAGCATCTATGTGATGGTGGTTATGAATTGAAGAAAGATTACAAGGCATTGGCAAAAAAGAAATTCACACAATACATAGATTTCCCAACATTTGCAAAAGATGAATGGGTATGTTATGTACTGAGTAGAATTCATGATGAATTCATGTGGCTTAACACACCCTTCATGATAACAAAGGATG
Source organism: Cunninghamia lanceolata (assembly GCA_027924645.1). NCBI lineage: Eukaryota > Viridiplantae > Streptophyta > Pinopsida > Cupressales > Cupressaceae > Cunninghamia > Cunninghamia lanceolata. The sequence continues at coordinate 5,921,625 of BSBN01000531.1, read as the reverse complement.
CTATAAGAGTCATAATAGGTTTGAACTCCATTGAGAATGTGCCCTTACTAAAGTCCATGAATAATAGCACTGTAATGGAAGCCACTGATGCTCAATTTGATAAAAGGGTGTTGACAGTGAACACTATTGAAGGTCATGCAATAAGATTTGCATCCATGGTGATCGGGTACAAAATATACTTCACAAATCAAGCAAACTTTATATCTGGTACAACCATTTACACTGCCTATGAGATGATCAAGAAAAATGTTGATTATGATCTCTGTGAGTTGCTCCGGCAACAACTAATGGAAAATCTAAAGAAGATCAAGGAGGATAAGTATTCATTCAAGTTTGGTACATTAATCATGTGCCTATTCTTTTATTTCATGAAAGAATTACCGAGAATGAAATTATTCTAGTCTAGTAGCCAACCAATTGCCATACAAATAAGAAACCATTTGAATAGCATAGGTAGTTGTGATGCATAGAATGCAACCCTATGGGGCTATTTCAAAATGTTTTAAAAGGCCATGCAATCTAGGCAAAGGATACCAGAATCAATAGTTGAAAAATACAAAAATGATATAAGTTTCATTGTCAACAAAGATCAATGCATGATGGAAGCTGTGGAGCCTAGGACAATTTGGATCCTTCATATAGGTTATGAAGTAGTTGAAAATGTGTTGAATGGTTATGTTGAGCTCATGTTAAGCAAACCCCAGGATACCACAGAAGAAAGGTTTGGTACTTATGAGGAAATCTCTATAAAAGTACATGTTGAATTGAGAAAGCCTAAATCTCAAAAGAAGGTCAAGAAAATGGTGGAGGAATATGCCCAAAGCAAGGGTTTCACAAAAGAATGAATTATAGAAAAAGGACAAGGGTTGAAGCAGAAAGGGCAGCAAGAGAGGAAAAATAAGATGAACCGGTTAAGGCTCCAGAAGAGTTTGAGAAGAATGTAAAGAATCCTGTAGCAACAAAGAGGAAAACAAGAAGTTCAACTTCTAAGACTGCAACTACATCCACTAGTCCCACACCTTCTGTGAGTGTGGAAGTACCTATAAAGGAAACCACTACAAAAGAGCACAAGAGAAAGAAAACAAAAGCTAAAGAAATGCATGTTAGTATAAGAGCTAATGATGAAGAGATTGAATCAGATGAGGAAGTGAAGAAAATGAAAGCTAAGGCTACAATAACCTCTGGGAGCAAATAGGACAAGCCCTCCGATAAGAGTAGAAGTAGGAAAAATCCAAGACAAGTAGATCCTGAAGGAGCAGAGGCCGTGTAATAAACTTGGAAGACACCTTGAATTCTTTGGTAGCCCATGGCAATCTTAAGCCAATAAATGATCTATATGATTAATATAATGATGCAAACAAACACATCATTAAAATTGTTTTCATTAGATTCTTGGAAATGTTCAATAAAGCTCTCATTGAAGTGATCACAAACCTACCTGATACATTGGGCAGCATTATGTCTGCAAGAAAAGAAACTACAATGGCTAAAGATTTGGAGTTGAGAGAAGATGCAGTGATAAGATTATGCCCTGACATAACTGTTGAGGAGAAATCTAGAGTCACCAAGTTAAGTGGTGAAAAGCTTGAGGTAAAGAGGAGGATTAACACTCTGATGTCTGCTGACATAAAGAAGTTGGTAAAAGACACAAAGACAATAACTCTTAATATCCTAAGAGAGTTCAACATACCAACCATTTATGACAAGGAAGATCCCACTGATGGTGATGATACTTCCATACCTGAAGTCAGTACTAAACAAGGGTAGAATCAAATAGTGACAACTCCTCTTTTATGAAGAAATAAAGGAACAAGAGAAAGAGAAAACTCTTGAGAAAATAGAGGAAGACCTTGTGGAAGCAGCCTTAGAAAAGCAAGAAGTGCAGAAAGAAGAAGTCAAAGCCTCTGAGAATATTGAATGCCCTCTAGAGAAAAATGAAAATATTGATTAGGGAAATGAGGAAGATGAAAAAGCTAAGAAGAGCCCTCCTCTAGAACACAAAATTGATGAACAAGAAGTTATAGACCTAGACCCACCGGAGCAAAACCAAGAAGAAGTGGTAAGAGACACTACTGCCACTCAAGATCCGGTTGACACCATCAGAGAATTTTTGGAGAAGTAGCAAGAAGCACAGTTTTTTTATTCTTTTGAGCTACTACAAGGTCCAATAAAATTGGATTCAATGTCACCCCTACAGAAACTGAGGTTAGGGTCAATTGTCCAAGAAAAGGGTCAAGAGGAAATTTTGAAGTCCTACATTCAAAACAGTGAGCTCATTAACAAGGTATCTGATGTTTTGGAGAAGTTGATGCCTAGACTGCAGAGAGATACATCTCTAACACCATCTGAGCAACTCAAAAGGCTCATAAATTCTGTAAGTTCACATTTTGAATCTTTTGAAATAACTACTGATAATAAGGTTAGAGCAGAAATTCATGATAAAAAGGTTAGTTGAGTTGAAGGATAAGCTAGCTAAAGATGCAATTTTGTTAGACAATAGCATCAAGAACATAGATACTGCTATTAAGGATGCTAGTGATATATATAATTTTTTTCTAGCATGGCCTAAGACAACAAAAGAAATAAAGGAGAAAATAGATGACTTGGAACTTCAATTGATAAAAATCTCAAAAACATTTGATCCTGCATCTAACTCCATCAGCAATAAAAAGGTAGAAATTGAAGGCATTCATGCAAAGATAAATAGTCTATAGAATAAGAAAGAGGCCACTAAGAACAAAATGTGCCAACTCAGAGAAATAATAGAATCCAATATTGATTCTATGACTGGTCTTCTAGCAGAGGCAAGAAAGGTAAAGGCAATTACTGATGATCCTACCACAGTAGACAAAGCAGAGTAATTAGTGTTTCAAGTGAATAGAAACATTCAAATTTTGAGCAGTGCTAAGGCCAAATGGGATGGAGAGATAGCTCGATTGAAAATCATATACTCAGATATCCTCTCTACCTTTTAGTAAGTAAGCTATATGATTGCACTTGTACATATGCGGCTAAGTATAACAATTTTGCAATTTTGATACAATTTTGTTACTTATACATACACCTTTTCCATTGATGTCAAAGGGGGAGAAGAAAACCAATGAAATATAGATAAATAACTAAAGGGGAGAAGAAAAACTAGATGTACATAGTAAGGAGGAGCAATATGACCATTTTTTGCTAAGTGTTTCCATCAATACCAAAAGGGGAGATTGTTGGCAACATGGTCAAGAGAAACTGCTGATATGTTGGAGATTTGATATTGTCATTGATGGAAACAACTAGATATGAGTGGAGACAGTTCTAAAGACATGTTATGCATAGTATTTTTGGTCTGAAAAGAATGGCTTAATCACATTGACTAAGTACTGGCAGTTTACTAAGGCAGTGATAGTGATTCAGCTAGTACTCCTCCACAGATGAAGATTTTGATGTTCGGTTCTAGTATATTACTCATAGATATTATACAATTTTATATTCCAAGTTTCATGTATTGACAATCTCCAAAAGCTATACTGTGAATTGCCTAAGTCCGGATAAACAAAGTTTAGTCAAGAACAATACAAAACACTTGAGTATTTCACTCCACATTCCTCTGGTTTTAATTGTTTTGATTTGTGGTTTGGAGGTGTTGTAAACACATATGAGGAGGCTCTAATTCCAGATTTGTAGATTCTAAAGTTTACCAGAAGATCATCTACGAGCTTCTAAGTATCGACATTCAGTTTGACAGTGTTTCACAAAGACAAAGTCATTAGTCCAGAGATCCATATCTTGTCATATAAGAATGTTATGATCTATGGTTATGAAGTTATGATTGGTGATGCCTAATGAATGTTTGATATGAATTTTGGATTCCCAGAAGTTATGATATGATAAACAATATGGTTAAGTGTATACTTAAGTATAAGGCCGACACACAGTTGGATCGATGTGCGGTAAAGATATATTGTTTTGATTGCCATCCTAAGTAGTTCTATAATAGGTCCACACCTATATGAAGGTTTTGGAAAGATTTCATTGGTTTGCATAAATTCTTGTATAATGAATTCAAGTTGACAAGGTATAACTTTTGTATACATGTTTCATCTCTAGCAAGCCGACCTAGTTTTGAGTTAGATCTTGCTGCAGATATAAATACTTGATGGATTTCAATATTGAAGGTATGGAACAATTTGTGAAGATAATGTGTGTGTGATCTAACATCATTTTTGGATCCGACAAGTGCAGTTAGAGTACAGAGGATAGAAAAATATAGTATATGCAAACAAAGGAGCAACACAGAGTAGTCATGATGAAGAGCTTTGAGTCTATATTTTGAGCAATCAGTGGAACTGCAATCCAACATTCATTAGATGCATCTGTAGCAGTTTATTACTAGCAATGAGCCATTTCCTTCCTCTCTTCTATTTTTTTTCTCAGTGGACAATGAGTCCACTTAGATAGCGAATACTGTAGTGCCCCTCATTTTTGCTTCTTGTTAGTTTGATAGTTGTTTAATTAGGCCTGGACATTATGATATCTTGTTTGACAATGGATTTACTATTATGATGTTTAGTTGATGATACTCTGTTGATGTTAGATTTCTACTATGATGACATTTGATGATACTATTAGTACTGGTGTTTTATGCTTATGTTATGATTAGTTATGGATTTAATTGACTATGTGAATCAATCTTATTATGTGTATCTTGTGATTATCTGATGTTGGTTCTTATTTAGTCATTTAGTAACTGATTGTTTTATCTTAATTGTTAAGCAATTGTATGTTATTCATAATGTGGTTATTTATGTGATGCATTGGTGATAGGGACAGTGTCGTATTGCTCATGCGTGAGTACCCTGCTACGCTTCAAATCCCTTTCATGGTGTGTTTGACTATATGATTATATATCTATTCTTCAACCATTTCGTTTGCTGTAGGTTGCAGGTATCAGTAATTGACTCCACCTGAATTGACAGGTCTGAGCATACCTTAACACCAATGGAAATTGTTGAACGGAGATATCATAAGGTCCCTAGCTTCGCCATCATCCTTGAAAGGATGAGTATCTAGTCTTGTACCCTATCAGTAAGGTCAATATGGGTATGTTTGTAAGTCTCTGTGTTCGATTGTGTGTAGTCATCCGATATTGTTCGGCATGTGGTTTATTAGGTTGTGTGATTTTTGTCTTGATTAATTACTTCATTAGAATAGAAATTATTAGTCCATTATGATAAATAAATAATAATATTATTGAAGTAAATAAAGTGTTTTAAAACGAGAATTTAATTGATAATTTTAATATGAAAAATAATTTTTAAACAAGTAATATTATTGTTAATGTTCATAAAAATAAATTTACTTTTTGTGTGTTGTCATAAAATACTTTATATTGTAATAAATAATGTTATGTGCATGTTGTCACATATAGTAAATACTAAATAAATAAAAGTAGAAAGGAATCTTTACTCTGGCTGAATATTAATGAATGACTATTTGTGAGAAAGAGGGGATTTTGGAGGAAGTTGGTGGCTAGAAACAGGAAAATAAATTTATTGCATTTGCTATTTATAAGAAAGTAATGAAGGAAGAAATTATTGCCTTTAGTGGAGAGGAAGAAATGAAGCTCTATGTTTCCCTCAACATGGAGTGGAGATGCTCCAAATAACTCTTAAATAATGATTTTTGTTCAAAATCAGGTATTTTTCTTTGGAATCATCATCTCTCTCTGAAAGAAGAAATCGGGGAGGATGACAACATGATGTCCTATCAAACTAGTTCATGAGCTCCATTAATTCGGGCAGCCTATTTTGGTATGAGGGAGCCACTTAGGATATCCAAGGCAGTATATACACAGACAAAATGCTTTGATCCAAGGGGGGAAAGGCAATAAAGATTTTGGTAAAAGTGAAAGGCAGGAGGCAGTGAGACATTGCACAGTTCATGACATCTGAAAAGAAAATAGGTAAGTAAATTTGCCTTTTCTTTTTGATTGGGTTGCTATTAAATCATAGAAATCTTTGTTCCTATGTTTGGATTCATTTATTTTCCAAAATTACAGTTAAAACATATAGGAACATTGACATAGGTTTTGGGACTAGTTTGCACCTCTCTTCGAGGTCAACCATATGCAGGCTTAGTCTATGAATCCACTTTGAATTAGATGCACTGCCCTTCCAATATGCTTTAATAAATGACCATACTCCAAGCTTTTCCAAATATATTAGTCTTATAAATCTTCCTCACATCATGCCTTGAGGAGTGTCCATACCCTTTTTCCAAGGTTCTCTTACTCGCACAGGCAGGAGGAATGTAGGAAAGATTGTGGAATTTTGTTATACACCTATCAATTGTTATTCCTTGAAAGTTTATAAACTATATTCATCAATACCATTTGTGCACTCTAGTAATCATTGCATTCTATGAGATGACATCTCCTTGGGTCATATTATTTTATAGTTCTCATACCCTCTATTTGCTTCCATGATTTGCCTTTTATCCTTACCTTGTTTCAATGCCACCACTTTGGCACATGCAGAAAAAACACTAGAAAAGGCTGAGTCTAAGAGTTTCTAAAATCCTTTCAACAAATCCATTTTGTGTATATCCTACGATCATTGCATTCCTTCAAACGATATCCCTATGTGGCACTATGTCAAACAATTCTTGTGCCTTGTCTATGCCTCCATGATTTACATGGTAGAAACCACTCAAAGAAATATAGAAACCTTCCTTCATGTTGGTTATTTCTGGTAGGTCTTGCCTCTTGGAATTATTTAGTCCATTTTCCTTGTTAATGTAGCAGGCACCGTCAAGGGGTACACCATATCTACTTTAAAATTAGAATCTAAATGTTGAAACACTTGAGTCACCTCCTTTTAGAATAACTTATCACTCCTATAAACCATTAAATGACATAATTGTTAGCATATTTATCCTTCAACTAGAGAATTTTCTTTTACCTTTGGTGATATTGAGAGTTTTCTTAACTCAATTTGGCATGGACGCTTCATAAACTTAATCTTCTTGCTGCATCATGCATCGGTTTCCTTGGTGCCATCAAGCAGATTTTCTCATGCCTTCGAAGGGACTCAATCCTTTCATTGCCAGGGTGTGGTGCAGGAGCACATTCTCTGTAGTGCAGGATCATCTTTTCTTTTGTTGTCTCATAAGGCTCTTAAGCCATTTCATTTTGTAATAAGGGTCAATTTGGTCCCATGAATGTAATTGTGCAAGGCACACATGTAGTTTTGCTTGTATGACGGGTAAACCAACGGCTAACTAATTTGAAAATCAGTTTGCACGGTTGGAGGGGATAACTGCTGTCTCTACATCTTCTTTAGAGGCAGGTTGTATGTCACACGGAGCAGGGAGAGAAGTGTGTATTACAACAAGTTCTTTTTTGATAACTGAATAAAGAGAGTTCTGGGTATGATCTGTGTTGATTTTCTTGGTTGTTCTTAGTGATTTGATATCTTTATCCTGATTTTGTAAATAGAACCCTAACCGGATGCTATCCGTCAATCCATAGTGACTCTGTAGTGTGCAGACGGTGTAAAACCCACGGTTCCACAGTGGCTGGTTCGTAACCTAGGAGTAGGGTTTTGATTCATACATGGAGGCCCTTTCCTCTGTCCACTGAAGCCCTGTATAGTAACAGTGGGATGGGGGAAAGACTTCGCACGTTTGTTGTTGTTGAATTCTTACCCAGGAAGCCAGCGAACTCAGTCAAGTTCGACTAGACATCGTCATGTGGCTAGTCGGGAAATCGGAGTGAAATTGGATAGTTTTGATGTGGGATCAGATTACTACAAGTGATCGAGGGTTTGATAAATGAAACGGCCTAATTTTGTTGTTCTGTCGAAGGGAATTCTGGTTCGGCGCCTCAGAACAGTTGGAGATCCATCGGCGTGAAAGGCCCTCCGTCTTGCCGAAGATTGGTATAGTGCCGGAGGCACATACCATCATTGTTCGCATCGGTGAGAGAAACGATATCGGGCTAAGGAAAATATACTTAGCCGACGGTATAAAGTTTCACCGATCGGTGAGACATCCTCGGAGTATTGCCGATAAAGAGTATCGGCGTGAGGAACCTTGTCGGGGGAAGCCGAAGAAGTCTCGGCGACCGTGAGAGTCCCGCCGATAAAAGTTCATCGGAAGGAGTTCGAGAAGTCTCAGCGACAAAGGACTCGTCGGAGTGAGATGAACCATCGGGACCACGAACCGAAGTCTTACCGAAGTAGGAGGTCTGGCCGATGTGCCTGACGATATCGGAGAGAGACAAGGTGTCGGTGTAGGTGAAAGAAGCTTCACCGAAGGAGGAAGTCTGGCCGACAAGGATTGGTCATCGGCGTGACGGAGTATATCGGCATGAGAAATTTCTCGTGGTCCGATAGAATGAGGTGTTGCCGATAGGCAACGAACCACTAAGGAGATATCGGTGAGAACTTGGCCATCGGGATAAAAGAATAAGGTTCGGCTGATAGTTCATGTCTTTCCGATAGCGAAGACATCCTTGACTTCGGCGAAACACTGGAGGACCTCTTGCCGATAGGGAAGATATAGTCAAATCTTCATCCGCTTCTGCTGGGCACTCTGCATCAAATTGGTATCAGAGCCAATATTCTGAATCACAGCCGTGTATGTCAGACGAAGAATTGGAGATAGAAACAGAGGCTAGCACAATGCCTCCCAAGACGATGAGTAAAGCAGCCATCCAGAAGATGGTGGAAGCAATGCTCGAAGAGAGACTGAAGGAAGAAAGATCCAAAGAGAAGGATGGAAGCACTTCTGAGTCAGAGGAGAATGAAGAAGGAGAAACTGGGGAGAATCCTCAAGGAGAAGGTATGACTGCTGATCAAAAGGCATTTCTGAATGCACTCAAGGGTCATGGAGATAGTGGTGATCCGAAACTGGATGTTCCCACGTTCAATGGGAAACTGGATGGAGATACTCTTGTGGACTGGATTGAAGCCATAAGTAATTACTTTGACTTCAAAGAGTATAGTGACAGTAAGAAAGTAAAGTTTGCAAAGACCAGACTGAGAGGTTCTGCATTGGTTTGGTGGAACTACACTCAATGTGAAAGGGAGAAGGTTGGAAAGAGTCCAATCACCAAGTGGAGCAGAATGGTGGCCATGCTGAGAGCCAAATTTCTACCATGTGATTATGATCTGCAGACTATCAGAAAGTTTAATCATCTTCGGCAGAAAGATATGGACGTGGCTACATACACTGAAGAATTCCACAGATTGAGCATGAGAGCCAATCACAGAGAAGAAGAAAAAGAGATGGTGGCCAGATACCTGGATGGACTGAGGTACAATATACAGGATGAGTTCAGTATGGTGGTTCCCAAGACTGTGGATGAATGTTTTCAGTTAGCCTCTAGGGCAGAGGATAAACTGAAAAGGAGAGGTGATCAAAATAACAGAGGAAGAGGTGGCAGGAACAATAGAGGAAGAGGTAATTTTGGCAGAGGACAGCCAAACAAAGGTGAAAGTTCTAGTCAACAAGAATCACGTTCTGATACAGAACAAAAAGGTGGTGGTTTCAGAGGTTGGAGAAGACCTAATGGCAGAGGAAGAGATGGTGGTGCAGGCAGAGGACGTGGAGTCTTCACTGGAAGATGTTACAACTGCAATCAAGTAGGCCACACTGCAAGTAAGTGCCCTGAGAAGGCGTCTAGCTCTCATGACGGTGGGAGAAGGAACCAACTATTGCAGGAGGATGATTGTCAAAGTGTAAACTCACCAATTGGTAGTGCTGCACCAGTGCTTGAAGGAGAGAATATGATGATTAAGAGGACCCTCGTGAAGATGCCATTGAAGCAGGAGCCCCCACAAAGGAAGAATCTCTTCAGAACCCAAGGAATAGCATATGGTAAGCTCTGTAAAATCATTGTTGATTCAGGTTCTACTGAAAATGTAGTGTCTACTGAAATGGTAGAAAAGTGTAGACTGAAAAGATTACCCCATCTTAATCCTCACAAAATATCTTGGTTGAATAAGAATCAGAACTATTTGGTGGAAGAACAAACTTGGGTAGAGTTTGAACTAGGTGATTATAGGGATAAGGTGCTATGTGAAATTATTCCTATGGATGCTTGTCACCTTCTTCTTGGACGACCTTGGCAGTATGATGTGAAGGCACTGCATGATGGTGAAAAGAATACATATATGATCACCAAGAATGGTAAGAAGTTTCAGATGGATCCCTTACCAGAGCAGGTTGGAGAGAAGAGCAATGACAACAGTGTCATGTTAGTGAGTGGCAAAGAGTTCCTACAACTCATGAAGGAGAAGGATACCCAAGGGTATGCACTGATGATGAAGCCTGTATCCAATCAGCAAAGCAAACAGCAGAAGGAGATCCCATTGGAAGTGCAACAATTACTGGATAAGTACCAAGATCTTGTGGTAGAGGATACTCCTAACTCCTTACCACCTATGAGGGACATAAGTCATCAGATTGACTTGATTCCTGGAGCCACATTACCCAACAAAGCTGCCTACAAGTTGACACCACAGCAGAATGGAGAAGTAGGTAGACAGATTCAAGAACTTTTGGAGAAAGGTTTGATTAGGAAAAGTCTTAGTCCATGTGCAGTCCCTAGTGTACTTGCTCCTAAGAAAGATGGCAAATGGAGATTATGCACAGATTCAAGGGCTATCAATAAGATCACCATAAGGTATAGATTTCCTATGCCAAGAATTGAGGATCTGTTGGACTATCTTGGTGGTTCATGTTACTATTCCAAGATTGATTTGAAATCTGGTTATCACCAGATCAGAATAAGGCAGGGAGATGAATGGAAGACTGCTTTCAAAACAAATGAAGGTCTCTATGAGTGGCTTGTCATGCCATTTGGTCTCAGTAATGCTCCAAGCACATTCATGCGGTTGATGAATGAGGTACTTCTAGAATTTATTGGAAAATTTGTTATTGTTTATCTTGATGACATATTGATTTTCAGCAGGACCAAAGAAGAGCATGTGAAGCATCTTGGACAGGTGTTAAAGAAATTGCATGAGAGTAAGTTGATGATCAACTTGGATAAATGTGATTTTATGAAAACTGAACTAGTGTATCTTGGATTTGTGATTTCCAATGGCTGTTTGAAAATGGATCCTACAAAAGTTGAGGCTATTCTCAATTGGCCTACTCCTAAGACAGTAGGAGATGTAAGAAGTTTTCATGGTTTGGCAACTTTTTACAGGAAGTTCATTAAAGGGTTCAGTCACATAAGTGCTCCTATTCTCAATACCATCAAGGGTGGAGTGAAGTGTAAATTTCAATGGACAAAACAAGCAGATGATAGTTTTGAACTGTTGAAACAGAAAGTGGCCGAGTTACCTATGTTGGTACTCCCTGATTTTGACAAAGTATTTGTTGTGGAATGTGATGCAAGCCAACAGGCTATAGGTGCTGTTCTTAGTCAGGAAGGACATCCAGTAGCATTCTTTTCAGAGAAGTTGAATGAGGCCAAACAGAGGTATTCTACCTATGACCTAGAGTTGTATGCAATGGTGCAAGCTCTAAAAAAATGGAGACATTATTTACTGCCAAAAGAGTTCATTGTTTTTACTGACAACCATGCTCTTAGCTTCCTAAATAGTCAAGAAAAGTTGAATCATAGGCACGTTAAGTGGATGGAACAATTGCAGGCCTATACCTTCACTATTAAGCATAAGAAAGGTGTTGCCAACAAAGTGGCAGATGCTTTGAGTAGAAGGATACTGGTCATACAGGAAGTACAAATGGAACATATGGGTCTAGAATGTCTGAAGGAGTTGTACAAGGATGATGCAGATTTCAAGGCTGCCTATGAAGTGTGTGCAAGTTTGGCTAACACTTTTCATGGCGAGTATTCTGATTTTGTGCTGCAAGAAGGGCTCCTATTTAAAGGTAGTTTGTTGTGTGTTCCTAAATGTTCAATGAGGGACAATATCGTCAAGGAGAAGCACAATGGAGCCTTAGGAGGACATTTTGGGTTGGACAAGACTTTGGAACAAGTCACCAGGTTCTATTATTGGCCCAAGGTACAGACAGATGTAAGGAGATATGTTGCAAGCTGTACCATATGTCAAAAGGCCAAGGGTATGTCTTCTAATGCTGGTTTGTACCAACCACTGCCCATTCCCACCAGACCTTGGGAAAGCATTAGTATAGACTTTGTGCTTGGTCTTCCTAGGATAGCAAGGGGTGTAGACAGTGTTTTTGTCATTGTGGATAGATTCAGTAAGATGGCTCATTTTGTGCCATGCAAATGCACAAATGATGCATCTCAGATTGTTGGTCTCTTTTTCAGAGAGGTGGTCAGAATTCATGGTTTACCCCTATCAATTGTTACTGATAGAGATTCCAAATTTGTTGGTCATTTTTGGAGGACCTTATGGAGAAAATTGGGCACTCAGTTGTCTTTTTCATTAGCCTACCATCCCCAGACTGATGGTCAGACTGAGGTTGTTAATAGGTCCTTGGGAAACCTTTTGCGATGCCTTACCAAACAGCATGGATTAGCATGGGATTTAGTGATCAGTCAAGCTGAATATGCTTATAATGATTCAAGAAACAGAAGTACTGGGAAAAGCCCTTTTGAAATAGTTTATGGTTTCCACCCAAGAGGACCACTTGAACTCAAAGACCTCCAAGGATGGGATAAAAGGAGTGCTCTAGGAGAAGACTTTGCTGCTACCATGAAAACAGTACATGATCAGGTCAAGCTTCAGTTGGAGAAAACTGTCTCCAAGTACAAGGATAGAGCAGATCTGAAGCGAAGGGAGGTACAGTTCCAGGTAGGAGATTTGGTGATGGCCTACCTCAGAAAGGAAAGATTACCTAAGGGGCAACCAACCAAATTGTTGATGAAGAAGATAGGACCTTGTAAGGTAGTGCATAAATTTGGTCCAAATGCATATGAAATAGAATTACCATCTGGCCTTGGTATCTCTCCCATTTTCAATGTTGCAGACCTGTTCCCTTTTAGACCTCCATTACATGCTGAAGATAACTCAGATGCTGTGATTGAAGATGAAGACTGGATCAAAGATTTACCTCCAAGTAAGCCTTTGCAATTGGAATGCATTTTGGATTCCAAAATTGTCAAGAAGACAAGAAAAGGGGTATACAAAGACTACTTGGTCAAGTGGCAGGATCTTCCTGATTCAGAGGCAACCTGGATGAGTGAAGCCGATATTCTAAAGCATGGGAAGACACTTCAGCAGTTAGCAACTCAAGGGACTTGAGTCTTTCCTGCAGGGGGAGTATGGTGCAGGAGCACATTCTCTGTAGTGCAGGATCATCTTTTCTTTTGTTGTCTCATAAGGCTCTTAAGCCATTTCATTTTGTAATAAGGGTCAATTTGGTCCCATGAATGTAATTGTGCAAGGCACACATGTAGTTTTGCTTGTATGACGGGTAAACCAACGGCTAACTGATTTGAAAATCAGTTTGCACGGTTGGAGGGGATAACTGCTGTCTCTACATCTTCTTTAGAGGCAGGTTGTATGTCACACGGAGCAGGGAGAGAAGTGTGTATTACAACAAGTTCTTTTTTGATAACTGAATAAAGAGAGTTCTGGGTATGATCTGTGTTGATTTTCTTGGTTGTTCTTAGTGATTTGATATCTTTATCCTGATTTTGTAAATAGAACCTAATCGGATGCTATCCGTCAATCCATAGTGACTCTGTAGTGTGCAGACGGTGTAAAAACCCACGGTTCCATAGTGGCTGGTTCGTAACCTAGGAGTAGGGTTTTGATTCATACATGGAGGCCCTTTCCTCTGTCCACTGAAGCCCTGTATAGTAACAGTGGGATGGGGGAAAGATTTCTCACGCTTCAATATTCTGAATCACAGCCGTGTATGTCAGACGAAGAATTGGAGATAGAAACAGAGGCTAGCACAATGCCTCCCAAGACGATGAGTAAAGCAGCCATCCAGAAGATGGTGGAAGAAATGCTCGAAGAGAGACTGAAGGAAGAGAGATCCAAAGAGAAGGATGGAAGCACTTCTGAGTCAGAGGAGAATGAAGAAGGAGAAACTGGGGAGAATCCTCAAGGAGAAGGTATGACTGCTGATCAAAAGGCATTTCTGAATGCACTCAAGGGTCATGGAGATAGTGGCGATCCGAAACTGGATGTTCCCACGTTCAATGGGAAACTGGATGGAGATACTCTTGTGGACTGGATTGAAGCCATAAGTAATTACTTTGACTTCAAAGAGTATAGTGACAGTAAGAAAGTAAAGTTTGCAAAGACCAGACTGAGAGGTTCTGCATTGGTTTGGTGGAACTACACTCAATGTGAAAGGGAGAAGGTTGGAAAGAGTCCAATCACCAAGTGGAGCAGAATGGTGGCCATGCTGAGAGCCAAATTTCTACCATGTGATTATGATCTGCAGACTATCAGAAAGTTTAATCATCTTAGGCAGAAAGATATGGACGTGGCTACATACATTGAAGAATTCCACAGATTGAGCATGAGAGCCAATCACAGAGAAGAAGAAAAAGAGATGGTGGCCAGATACCTGGATGGACTGAGGTACAATATACAGGATGAGTTCAGTATGGTGGTTCCCAAGACTGTGGATGAATGTTTTCAGTTAGCCTCTAGGGCAGAGGATAAACTGAAAAGGAGAAGTGATCAAAATAACAGAGGAAGAGGCGGCAGGAACAATAGAGGAAGAGGTAATTTTGGCAGGGGACAGCCGAACAAAGGTGAAAGTTCTAGTCAACAAGAATCACGTTCTGACACAGAACAAAAAGGTGGTGGTTTCAGAGGTTGGAGAAGACCTAATGGCAGAGGAAGAGATGGTGGTGCAGGCAGAGGACGTGGAGTCTTCACTGGAAGATGTTACAACTGCAATCAAGTAGGCCACACTGCAAGTAAGTGCCTTGAGAAGGCGTCTAGCTCCCATGACGGTGGGAGAAGGAACCAACTATTGCAGGAGGATGATTGTCAAAGTGTAAACTCACCAATTGGTAGTGCTGCACCAGTGCTTGAAGGAGAGAATATGATGATTAAGAGGACCCTCGTGAAGATGCCATTGAAGCAGGAGCCCCCACAAAGGAAGAATCTCTTCAGAACCCAAGGAATAGCATATGGTAAGCTCTGTAAAATCATTGTTGATTCAGGTTCTACTGAAAATGTAGTGTCTACTGAAATGGTAGAAAAGTGTAGACTGAAAAGATTACCCCATCTTAATCCTCACAAAATATCTTGGTTGAATAAGAATCAGAACTATTTGGTGGAAGAACAAACTTGGGTAGAGTTTGAACTAGGTGATTATAGGGATAAGGTGCTGTGTGAAATTATTCCTATGGATGCTTGTCATCTTCTTCTTGGACGACCTTGGCAGTATGATGTGAAGGCACTGCATGATGGTGAAAAGAATACATATATGATCACCAAGAATGGTAAGAAGTTTCAGATGGATCCCTTACCAGAGCAGGTTGGAGAGAAGAGCAATGACAACAGTGTCATGTTAGTGAGTGGCAAAGAGTTCCTACAACTCATGAAGGAGAAGGATACCCAAGGGTATGCACTGATGATGAAGCCTGTATCCAATCAGCAAAGCAAACAGCAGAAGGAGATCCCATTGGAGGTGCAACAATTACTGGATAAGTACCAAGATCTTGTGGTAGAGGATACTCCTAACTCCTTACCACCTATGAGGGACATAAGTCATCAGATTGACTTGATTCCTGGAGCCACATTACCCAACAAAGCTGCCTACAAGTTGACACCACAGCAGAATGAAGAAGTAGGTAGACAGATTCAAGAACTTTTGGAGAAAGGTTTGATTAGGAAAAGTCTTAGTCCATGTGCAGTCCCTAGTGTACTTGCTCCTAAGAAAGATGGCAAATGGAGATTATGCACAGATTCAAGGGCTATCAATAAGATCACCATAAGGTATAGATTTCCTATGCCAAGAATTGAGGATCTGTTGGACTATCTTGGTGGTTCATGTTACTATTCCAAGATTGATTTGAAATCTGGTTATCACCAGATCAGAATAAGGCAGGGAGATGAATGGAAGACTGCTTTCAAAACAAATGAAGGTCTCTACGAGTGGCTTGTCATGCCATTTGGTCTCAGTAATGCTCCAAGCACCTTCATGCGGTTGATGAATGAGGTACTTGTAGAATTTATTGGAAAATTTGTTATTGTTTATCTTGATGACATATTGATTTTCAGCAGGACCAAAGAAGAGCATGTGAAGCATCTTGGACAGGTGTTAAAGAAATTGCATGAGAGTAAGTTGATGATCAACTTGGATAAATGTGATTTTATGAAAACTGAACTAGTGTATCTTGGATTTGTGATTTCCAATGGCTGTTTGAAAATGGATCCTACAAAAGTTGAGGCTATTCTCAATTGGCCTACTCCTAAGACAGTAGGAGATGTAAGAAGTTTTCATGGTTTGGCAACTTTTTACAGGAAGTTCATTAAAGGGTTCAGTCACATAAGTGCTCCTATTCTCAATACCATCAAGGGTGGAGTGAAGTGTAAATTTCAATGGACAAAACAAGCAGATGATAGTTTTGAACTGTTGAAACAGAAAGTGGCCGAGTTACCTACGTTGGTACTCCCTGATTTTGACAAAGTATTTGTTGTGGAGTGTGATGCAAGCCAACAGGCTATAGGTGCTGTTCTTAGTCAGGAAGGACATCCAGTAGCATTCTTTTCAGAGAAGTTGAATGAGGCCAAACAGAGGTATTCTACCTATGACCTAGAGTTGTATGCAATGGTGCAAGCTCTAAAAAAATGGAGACATTATTTACTACCAAAAGAGTTCATTGTTTTTACTGACAACCATGCTCTTAGCTTCCTAAATAGTCAAGAGAAGTTGAATCATAGGCACGTTAAGTGGATGGAACAATTGCAGGCCTATACCTTCACTATTAAGCATAAGAAAGGTGTTGCCAACAAAGTGGCAGATGCTTTGAGTAGGAGGATACTGGTCATACAGGAAGTACAAATGGAACATATGGGTCTAGAGTGTCTGAAGGAGTTGTACAAGGATGATGCAGATTTCAAGGCTGCCTATGAAGTGTGTGCAAGTTTGGCTAACACTTTTCATGGCGAGTATTCTGATTTTGTGCTGCAAGAAGGGCTCCTATTTAAAGGTAATTTATTGTGTGTTCCTAAATGTTCAATGAGGGACAATATCGTCAAGGAGAAGCACAATGGAGCCTTAGGAGGACATTTTGGGTTGGACAAGACTTTGGAACAAGTCACCAGGTTCTATTATTGGCCCAAGGTACAGACAGATGTAAGGAGATATGTTGCAAGCTGTACCATATGTCAAAAGGCTAAGGGTATGTCTTCTAATGCTGGTTTGTACCAACCACTACCCATTCCCACCAGACCTTGGGAAAGCATTAGTATGGACTTTGTGCTTGGTCTTCCTAGGACAGCAAGGGGTGTAGACAGTGTTTTTGTCATTGTGGATAGATTCAGTAAGATGGCTCATTTTGTGCCATGCAAATGCACAAATGATGCATCTCAGATTGCTGGTCTCTTTTTCCGAGAGGTGGTCAGAATTCATGGTTTACCCCTATCAATTGTTACTGATAGAGATTCCAAATTTGTTGGTCATTTCTGGCGGACCCTATGGAGAAAATTGGGCACTCAGTTGTCTTTTTCATCAGCCTACCATCCCTAGACTGATGGTCAGACTGAGGTTGTTAATAGGTCCTTGGGAAACCTTTTGCGATGCCTTACCAAACAGCATGGATTAGCATGGGATTTAGTGATCAGTCAAGCTGAATATGCTTATAATGATTCAAGAAACAGAAGTACTGGGAAAAGCCCTTTTGAAATAGTTTATGGTTTCCACCCAAGAGGACCACTTGAACTCAAAGACCTCCAAGGATGGGATAAAAGGAGTGCTCTAGGAGAAGACTTTGCTGCTACCATGAAAACAGTACATGATCAGGTCAAGCTTCAGTTGGAGAAAACTGTCTCCAAGTACAAGGATAGAGCAGATCTGAAGCGAAGGGAGGTACAGTTCCAGGTAGGAGATTTGGTGATGGCCTACCTCAGAAAGGAAAGATTACCTAAGGGGCAACCAACCAAATTGTTGATGAAGAAGATAGGACCTTGTAAGGTAGTGCATAAATTTGGTCCAAATGCATATGAAATAGAATTACCATCTGGCCTTGGTATCTCTCCCATTTTCAATGTTGCAGACCTGTTCCCTTTTAGACCTCCATTACATGCTGAAGATAGCTCAGATGCTGTGATTGAAGATGAAGACTGGATCAAAGATTTACCTCCAAGTAAGCCTTTGCAATTGGAATGCATTTTGGATTCCAAAATTGTCAAGAAGACAAGAAAAGGGGTATACAAAGATTACTTGGTCAAGTGGCAGGATCTTCCTGATTCAGAGGCAACCTGGATGAGTGAAGCCGATATTCTAAAGCATGGGAAGACACTTCAGTAGCTAGCAACTCAAGGGACTTGAGTCTTTCCTGCAGGGGGAGTATGGTGCAGGAGCACATTCTCTGTAGTGCAGGATCATCTTTTCTTTTGTTGTCTCATAAGGCTCTTAAGCCATTTCATTTTGTAATAAGGGTCAATTTGGTCCCATGAATGTAATTGTGCAAGGCACACATGTAGTTTTGCTTGTATGAAGGGTAAACCAACGGCTAACTGATTTGAAAATTAGTTTGCACGGTTGGAGGGGATAACTGCTGTCTCTACATCTTCTTTAGAAGCAGGTTGTATGTCACACGGAGAGAGAGAAGTGTGTATTACAACAAGTTCTTTTTTGATAACTGAATAAAGAGAGTTCTGGGTATGATCTGTGTTGATTTTCTTGGTTGTTCTTAGTGATTTGATATCTTTATCCTGATTTTGTAAATAGAACCCTAACCGGATGCTATCCGTCAATCCATAGTGACTCTGTAGTGTGCAGACGGTGTAAAACCCACGGTTCCACAGTGGCTGGTTCGTAACCTAGGAGTAGGGTTTTGATTCATACATGGAGGCCCTTTCCTCTGTCCACTGAAGCCCTGTATAGTAACAGTGGGATGGGGGAAAGACTTCGCACGTTTGTTGTTGTTGAATTCTTACCCAGGAAGCCAGTGAACTCAGTCAAGTTCAACTAGACATCGTCATGTGGCTAGTCGGGAAATCGGAGTGAAATTGGATAGTTTTGATGTGGGATCAGATTGCTACAAGTGATCGAGGGTTTGATAAA
The DNA here is from genome assembly GCA_027924645.1 of Cunninghamia lanceolata. Lineage (NCBI taxonomy): Eukaryota > Viridiplantae > Streptophyta > Pinopsida > Cupressales > Cupressaceae > Cunninghamia > Cunninghamia lanceolata. The sequence goes on along the minus strand of BSBN01000531.1, from coordinate 5,902,431 downwards.
TGAAACGGCCTAATTCCGTTGTTCTGTCGAAGGGAATTCTGGTTCGGCGCCTCAGAACAGTTGGAGATCCATCGGCGTGAAAGGCCCTCCGTCTTGCCGAAGATTGGTATAGTGCCGGAGGCACATACCATCATTGTTCGCATCGGTGAGAGAAACGATATCGGGCTAAGGAAAATATACTTAGCCAACGGTATAAAGTTTCACCGATCGATGAGACATCCTCGGAGTATTGCCGATAAAGAGTATCGGCGTGAGGAACCTTGTCGGGGGAAGCCGAAGAAGTCTCGGCGACCGTGAGAGTCCCGCCGATAAAAGTTCATCGGAAGGAGTTCGAGAAGTCTCAGCGACAAAGGACTCGTCGGAGTGAGATGAACCATCGGGACCACGAACCGAAGTCTTACCGAAGCAGGAGGTCTGGCCGATGTGCCTGACGATATCAGAGAGAGACAAGGTGTCGGTGTAGGTGAAAGAAGCTTCACCGAAGGAGGAAGTCTGGCCGACAAGGATTGGTCATCGGCATGACGGAGTATATCGGCATGAGAAATTTCTCGTGGTCCGATAGAATGAGGTGTTGCCGATAGGCAACGAACCACTAAGGAGATATCGGTGAGAACTTGGCCATCGGGATAAAAGAATAAGGTTCGGCCGATAGTTCATGTCTTTCCGATAGCGAAGACATCCTTGACTTCGGTGAAACACTGGAGGACCTCTTGCCGATAGGGAAGATATAGTCAAATCTTCATCCGCTTCTGCTGGGCACTCTGCATCAGGGTGCTTCATTAATTCAAATATTTTGTGAGCATCCTTGCAAAACCATTTTGTATGTATCCTATAGTCATTGTATTCCATGAGATTTCATCTCTTTAAGGCAATATGTCAAACAACTTATGCGCACTGTCTAAGACTCCTCACTTTGCATTCATGTCTACCAGATCTTCTCCCACTGTAATGTCTAACAAACTTCCCTTCCATTACACTTTGTTGGATATGGATTTCATCTACAAGGATATAGAAGTTGCTAATTTCTAGAATAGAATAGCCATGAAATCTGCATTTAAACAGTATACCTAATATATGCAATCTACATTTAATTAGTAATCATTAGTGATGATCTTCTTATTCTTTTAATCGTTGCATAGCTTTTGATATACTAGTAATGTATTCAGATTTCACGTATTATATCAGTACAAGCCTAAAATTAGATTTGTCAGATATTAAAATTACTAAAAATTTACTACAGAAAATTATTATATTTGACAGAAAATTCATGTAGTAATAGTAAAACCTATTTATGTAAAATAATGATCTATATTTACTTGTCCTCGGATGAAAAATATTTTCCATCCAATGATCCATGGTATATTATTATTATTATTATTATTATTCAAAACGTAATAGTTGATTTGTTAAATGCCCAAATAAATGAGAAATTTATAATAATGTTATCATTTATTATTAATGTTAATTGTAATTCTTTGGAAAGGTAAAATCAACATATAAGTTGATTTATTGGGATAATAAAAAAATACATATCTTGTATTCTATTGTCATTTAAAAGAAAATATAAACTAAGTATTATAGTCAAGTTATTAGTTTTATTTAGATTGATTAGCGTAATTGACTTGAAAGGATTAAATGATAGTATTGTGTTGATGCAATTGTTTAATTTGATTAAACAAAAATCAATGTGTCTATGGTTGATGAAATTTAATTTAAATTGACATCGTTTTTATTATGATTCCTTTATAATGGTTTTGATTAGTCAATTTTTTTTACTAGGTTGGATTAAGGTTTACAAACAATGTATTTGAGAATTAAGTTATAAGTATTACTTTTAGAAAATTGGTTTATTGCAAGGTGAATTGCATAAATTAAGTAAAACTTGTGTAAGTGGGTTTATTGGTCATAGTAGGGCTATGTGTGTGAGGTCAAGGTTTAGTTTCTAGAGGCATAGGCTATGATGTCTTGATTTCATGTTTATGTTATGTTGTGGTCATAAAGTCTATCTTGGATGATGTGGTTCGTTATTTGTATTGGGCTTGTGACAAGATATTGTGTTGGACTTTGTAATAGGGAGACACCAGTAATTGTAAAGAGAGTATGTTGTTTATGGCTTGCTTCACTTGGAAGCTATGGGCATTGTATTGCGGATTTGCCCTTGTGATTAAGTTGGTATACAAGAAGGTTAATGCCTTGCAATGTTCATTTATACTTGTTGTTACGATGTTAAATGTCTTTCTTGATGAGTAGGGTCTTCTAGATGCAAGTAGGGGAGTGGCTATCAATGGGGGTTGGAGCCCAAAGTGTCGTCCAGGACAACCCATGTGGAAGTTTCTTAACTCAGTGATAACCTAATTAATGAATTAAGGGGTTGGGTAGTTAATCACATTAAACAAGATAAGTGGATGCCTCACTCATGGCTCAAGTGCTCGTTTAGGCTTGAGATGAGATGAGAAGGCCTGGAATGGCAAGATCAACTACCTTGTCCTCATGAAAGTTACGTTGATTCTGCATGAGTTTGTATGGGGGTCGGGGCCTAGGAATGCCTACCAGGACAACCCATGACAAGATATGTTATGACACTCCTCCCTACTACAGTCTAGCATTCCCTAGTTGTGCTCTCCCCATTCGTTGTGTGGTTGCCTCTAGAAGTGATGATTGAGTTGCTGGTGATATTGACCTATGTTGTTGTAGTCATGTGTAGTCCTTGTTCCTTATAGTTTATTGTCTACCTGACTAGTTGTTGTAGTGGGACCTTATGTTATCTCCTAGCATGGGGGGTGGACCTTAGGATTCCACATGGTTGGGTGGATGTGCTTTATCTCCATTGGTTTCCTTGTTGTCGTTCATGTGCGACGAGGATGTACCTTGTGTGGTAGATTTTAGTTCTTGTCCCATTTAGAGAATACAATTATTTATGCTCATGTACTAGTCTTGTGTATCAGTAAAATCATAATGTATGCACTCCAATGTAATCAGAAAAGAGATATTGTAACAATGTAAATGTCTACTCCCTCTTGTAAAGGAAATTGTAATTGTACTTGTGATACTTTATAAAGGAATCTTGATGTTTACTCATTTGATGGTGTATTATGAAGTAAATGTATGTGTTAATTCATTTGATGTAATTAGATTTAGAATGAACCATGGTTGTTAGTTAGATCATGCTAATAATTAGTAATGCAGTCATGGAATCCCTAGAGGATAATGCTCAATTTAATGATATGTATAAATATGTTAAACATTACTTTGTTATTTCTCTCATTTAAAAAAAATTGCCCTTTTGTATTGCATAGCTGAGCTTTACTCTAGGGTTTCGTGGTGGGGTGTTACATTTGGTATCAGAGCACTAGGTTCTAACACTGGGTACTCTAGTTTAATATGAGCCCATTATGTTGTCCTAGTTGCTTAGATTCTGCAGATTATGTTTTTCCTTTTTGTCATCCTCGCCTAGCAACCTTAGAGTTATCCTTGGTGGTATAGTGTAGGAAGATGCCTAGAGGTCGAGGTCGAGGTCAGGGTCAAGGTAAAGGACACAGGAGAGGTGGTGGTGGTAGATCTCATCCTAGTTCCCCTCATGAGAGTGCTCAGGAAGGCAGGGGTCAGAATATAGAGAATTAGGGTCAACCTGAGAGATATCAGTTGCATCATCTACTTGAGGAGGTCCTTGCTCGCTTAGGTCCTAGACATTAGGTTGATCAACTGAAGGAGAGGGAAAGAGAAAGGTCTCCTAGCAGAAGAGAGATGACAGTAGACTAGGAGGCTATCTTAGCAGGCCACATGAGAGACCTCTTGAGGGCACGCCCTCCCACTTTTGATGGTTCTGGTAGTGGTTTGGAGGTAGAGACCTAGTTGATAGATTTGGGCATGTGTTTTACCATGCATCTGTATGGTAGCAATACCAAGGCAAGATGTGTCATCTTGCACCTTAGAGGTTTTGCTTCTACATGGTGGCAGTTGGAGGAGCAGAAGTTACATTTGGATATTGCTACAGTTTCTTGGGAATTATTTTTGGAGAGATTCAGAGCTCGTTTCCTGTTAGATCATTGGAAGCAACGACGTGCTGACGAGTTTCATGAGTTGAGACAGATGGCTATGTCAGTGGAGCAATATGAGCATAGGTTCTATGAGCTTAAGTAGTATGCTGGTATTGGCGATGATGAGGCTATGTTGGTTCAACACTTCATTAGGGGCTTGAATACCCCTATCAGTGGAGGAGTCCATGTTTTTGAGCCTAAGACCATGGAGGTGGCAGTCGAGAAGGCCCGTTTGGTAGAGGAAAATTTGGCATGGCTCTTGGAGGCCATATAGGTATGTAGATTGGTAGTACACCTCTGACGGGTTTCGAGTCTCGTGGTGGATAGTCTCAGGTAGCAGGTTCTTCTAGAGGCCATCATGCACCGACTAAGGGTGAACAACAGTAGTAGCAATATTCCTAGTCAAAACCAAAGAATTCTCAGCGTCAGCAAGGTGGTGGTCCTTAGTTGAGGAAAAACCGTAATTGGCAATGGGACAAGTATTATCATCCCAATCAGCCATCTAGGAGCACACAGTCTGCAGTTAGTAGAGATAGTTTTTAGAAGTCCAAAGCATTCTCGAGTGGCAGAGGAATTGGCAGAGGTACAAGATGTTTCTCTTGCAGTCAGTAGGGCCATATAGCTAGGTAGTGTCCACAAAAGAATGTTGTAGAATTTAGGTAGAGGCCGACAGCTTCAGAGCCGACAATGGGTGATGTAGGTAGGTCTCAGAGAGTATTTGTAGCAATTAATAACCGCCAGGCAGAGCATCAGGGGACAATCTTTGAGATCGTAGGCAGAGGACAGGCAACCCTCTTTAGAGCTCATGTGCATTCTGTAGCATCGGGGGTTGACCCTCAAGGGTAGGAGCATAGAGCAGGTAAGGATCCAATGGGATCCTAATGATGAGTCTTCAGCTATTTGGGAGGTTGTGTCGGGATGCGAGATCTCTACCCTTATTTTGTTGTAGGATTCTAGGAGTAAGCTTGATCCTAGGGGGGAGGATGTAGTGCCCCTCATTTTTGCTTCCTGTTAGTCTAATAGTTGTTTCATTAGGCCTAGGCATTATGATATCTTGTTTGATGATGGATTTACTGTTATGATGTTTAGTTGATGATACTCTGTTGATGTTAGATTTCTACTATGATGACATTTGATGAAATTGTTAGTACTGGTGTTTTATGTTTATCTTATGATTAGTTATGGATTTAATTGACTATGTGAATCAATCTTATTATTTGTATCATGTGATTATCTGATGATGGTTCTTATTTAGTCATTTAGTAACTGATTGTTTTATCATAATTGTTAAGCAATTGTATGTTATTCGTAATGTGGTTATTCGTTTGATGCATTGATGAAAGGGACAGTGTTAGATTACTCAAGCATGAGTACCCTACTACGTTGCGAATCCCTTTCATGGTGTGTTTGACTGTATGATTATATATCTATTGCTTGACCATTCGTTTGTTGCATGTTGCAGGAATCAGGCATCAACTCCACCTAAATTAATAGGTCTGAGCATGCCTTAACACCAATGGAAATAGTTGAATAGAGATAGCGTAAGGTCCCTAACTTTTCCATCATCCTTGAAAGGATGAGTATCCAGTCTTGTACCCTATTAGTAAGGTCTATATGGGTATGTTTGTAAGTCTTTGTGTTTGATCATGTGTAGTCATCCGGTATTGTTCAGCATGTGGTTTATTAGGTTGTGTGATTTTTTTTTTGATTAATTACTTCATTAGAATATAAATTATTAGTCCACTATGATAAATAAATAATAATATTATTGAAGTAAATAAAGTGTTTTAAAATGAGAATTTAATTGATAATTTTACTACGAAAAATAATTTTTAAACAAGTAATATTATTGTGTTCATAAAAATAAATTTACTTTTTGTGTGCTATCATAAAATACTCTATATAGTAATAAATAATGTTATGTGCGAGTTGTCACATATAGTAAATAGTAAATAAATAAAAAGTAGAAAGGAATCTTTTGTCTGGTTGAATATTAATGAATGGCTATTTGCGAGAAAGAGGGGATTTTGGAGGAAGTTGGTGGCCGAAAATAGAAAAATAAATTTATTGCATTTGCTATTTATAAGAAAGTAATGAAGGCATAAATTATTGCCTTTAGTGGAGAGGAAGAAATGAATCTCTATGTTTCCCTCAACATGGAGTGGAGATGCTCCAACTAACTCTTAAATAAGGATTTTTGTTTGAAATTGGGTATTTTTCTTTGGAATCATCATCTCTCTTTGAAAGAAGAAATCAGGGAGGATGACAATATGATGGCCTATCAAACTAGTTCATGAGCTCCATTAATTCGGACAGCCTATTTTGGTATTAGGGAGCCACTTAGGTTATCAAAGGCAGTATATACACAAACATAATGCTTTGATCCAAGGGGAGGAAAGGTAATAAAGATTTTGGTAAAAGTGAAAGGCAGGAGGCAGTGAGACATTGTACAATCCGTGACATCTGAAAAGAAAATCGGTAAGTAAATTTGTCTTTTCTTTTTGATTGGGGTTGCTATTAAATCATAGAATTCTTTGTTCCTATGTGTGGATTCATTTCTTTTCCAAAATTACAGTTAAAACATATAGGAATAGTGACATAGGTTTTGGGACTAGTTTGCACCTCTCTTTGAGGTCAACCATATGTAGGCTTCGTCTATGAATCCACTTTGAATTAGATGCATTGCCCTTCCAATATGCTTTAATAGATGACCATACTCCAAGATTTTCCAAATATATTGTTCTTAGAAATCTTCCTCACATCATGCCTTGAGGAGTGTCCATACCCTTTTTCCAAGGTTCTCTTACTCACGCAGGCAAGTGGAACATAGGAAAGATTGTGGAATTTCATTATATTCCTGTCAATTGCTATTCCTTGAAAGTTTATAAACTATATTCATTGATATCATTTGTGCACTCTAGTAATCATTTCATTCTATGAGATGACATCTCCTTGGGGCATATTATTTTGTGGTTCACATACCCTGTATTCACTTCCACGATTTGCCTTTTGTCCTTACCATGTTTCAATGCCACCACTTTGGCGCATGCAGAAAGAACACTAGAAAAGGCTAAGGAGTCTGAGAGTTTCTAAAAGCCATTCAATGAATCCATTTTGTGCATATCCTATGATCATTGTGTTCCTTTAGATGATATCCCTATGTGGCACTATGTCAAACAATTCTTGTGCCTTGTCTATGCCTCCACGATTTACATGGAAGAAACCACTCGAAGAAATATTGAAACCTTCCTTCATGTTGGTTGTTTTTAGTAGACCACGCCTCTTGGAATTATTTAGTCCATTTTCCTTGTTAATGTAACAGGCACCGTCAAGGGGCACACCATATCTATTTTAAAATTAGAATCTAAATGTTGAAACACTTGAGTCACCTCCTTTTAGAATAGCTTAGCACTCCTATAAACTATTGAATGCCATAATTGTTAGCATATTTATCCTTCAACTAGAGAATTTTCTTTTACCTTTGGTGATATCAAGGGTTTTCTTAACTCAATTTGGCCTAGATGCTTCATGAACTTGTTCTTCTTGTTGCATCATGCATCGGTTTCCTTAGCGCCATCAAGTAGATTTCCTCATGCCTTCGAAGGGACTTAATCCTTTCATTTCTAGAGTGCTTCATTAATTCAAATATTTTGTGAGCATCCTTACAAAACCATTTTGTACATATCATCTAGTCATTGTATTCCATGAGATTTCATCTCTTTAAGGCAATCTGTCAAATAGCTTATGCGCGTTGTCTAAGACACCTCACTTTGCATGCATGTCTACCAGATCTTCTCCCACTATAATGTCTGACAAACTTCCCTTTTGTTACACTTCTTTGGATATGGCTTTCATCTACAAGGATATAGAAGTTGCTAATTTCCATAATAGAATAGCCACGAAATCCGCATTTAAACAATATACCTAATATATGCAATATGCATTTAATTAGTAATCATTAGTGATGATCTTATTCTTTTAATCATTGCATAGCTTTTGATATACCAGTAAGGTATTTAGATTTCACGTATTATATCAATACAAGCCTAAAATTAGATTTGTCAGATATTAAATTTACTAAAACTTTACTACAGAAAATTATTACATTTAACGGAAAATTCATGTAGTACTAGTAAAACTTATTTATGTAAAATAATGATCTATATTTACTTGTCCTCGGATGAAAAATATTTTCCATCCATTGATCCATGGTATATTATTATTATTATTATTATTATTCAAAACGTAATAGTTGATTTGTTAAATGCCCAAATAAATGAGAAATTTATAATAATGTTATTATTCATTGTTAATGTTAATCGTAATTCTTTGGAAAGGTAAAATCAGTAGGTAAGTTGATTTATTAGGATAATAAAAAAATACATATCTTGTATTCTATTGTCGTTTAAAAGCAAATATAAACTAAGTATTATAGTCAAGTTATTAGTTTCATTTAGATTGATTAGCATAATTGACTTGAAAGGATTAAATGATAGTATCGCGTTGATGCAATTGTTTAATTTGATTAAACGAAAATCAATGTCTATGGTTGATGAAATTTAATTTAAACTGACATCATTTTTATTATGATTCATTTATAATGGTTTTAATTAGTCAAAATTGATTACTAGGTTGGATTAAGGTTTACAAACAATGTATTTGAGAATTAAGTTATAAGTATTACTTTTAGAAAATTGGTTTATTGCGAGGTGAATTGCATAAATTAAGTAAAACTTGTGTAAGTGGGTTTATTGGTTGTAGTAGGGCTATGTGTGTGAGATCAAGGTTTAGTTTCCAGAGGCATAGGCTATGATGTCTTGATTTCATGTTTATGTTATGTTATGTTGTGGTCATAAAGTCCGTCTTTGATGATGTGGTTCGTTATTTGTATTGGGCTTGTGACAAGATATTGTGTTGGACTTTGTAATGGGGAGACGTCTGTAATTGTAAAGAGAGTATGTTGTTTATGGCTTGCTTCACTTGGAAGCTATGGGCATTATATTGTGGTTTTGCCCCTGTGATTAAGTTGGTATGCAAGAAGGTTAATGCCTTGCAATATTCATTTATACTTGTCGTTATGATGTTAAATGTCTTGCCTTATGAGTAGTGTCTTCTAGATGCAGGTAGGGGAGTGGCTCTCAATGGGGGCCAGAGCCCAAAGTGGCGTCTAGGACAACCCATGTGGGAGTTTCTTAACTTAGTGATAACCTAATTAATGAATTAAGGGGTTGGGTAGTTAATCACATTAAACAAGATAAGTGGATACCTCACTCATGGCTCAAGTGCTCATTTAGGATTGAGATGAGATGAGAAGGCCTAGAATGGCAAGATCAACTACATTGTCCTCATGAAAGGTATGTTGATTCTGCATGAGTTTGTATGGGGGCTGGGGGTCAGGAGAGGCTACCAGGACAACCCAAGATGGGGGCCGAGGACTAGGAAGGCCTACCAGGATAACCCATGACAAGTTATGTGATGACACTCCTCCCTAATGCAGTCTAGCATTCCCTAGTTTTTCTCTCCCCATTCATTATGTGGTTGCCTCTGGAAGTGATGATTGAGTTGTTGGTGATATTCACCTATGTTGTTGTAGTCATGTGTAATCCTTGTTCCTTATAGTTTGATATCTACCTGATTGGTTGTTGTAATGGGACCTTATTTTATCTCCTAGCACGAGGGGTGGACCTTAGGGTTCCACATGGTTGGGTGGATGTGCTTTATCTCCATTGGTTTCCTTATTGTCATTCATGTGCGAGGAGGATGTACCTTGTGTGGTAGATTCCAGATCTTGTCCCAGTTGGAGAATACAGTTATTTATGCTCATGTACTAGTCCAGTGTATCAATAAAATTATAATGTATGCTCTCCAATGTAATAAGAAAATAGATATTGTAACAATGTAAATGTCTACTCCCTCTTGTAGGAAATTGTAATTGTACTTGTGATGCTTTATAAAGGAATCTTTATGTTTACTCATTTGATGGTGTATTATGAAGTAAATGTATGTGTTAATTCATTTGATGCAATTAGATTTAGAATGAACCATGGTTGTTAGTTAGATCATGTTAATAATTAGTAATGCAATCATGGAATCCCTAGAGGATAATGCTCAGTTTAATGATATGTATAAATATGTTAAACATTACTTTGTTATTTCTTTCATTTAAAAAAAATTGCCCTTTTGTATTGCATAGCTGAGCTTTACTCTAGGGTTTCGTGGTGGGGTGTTACAAATCCACCTTTAGTGAGCATTTCTTTGGGTAGTGAGCTCCATGGTAGTGAGACTTTTGTAATCCGATATTGCTATTATAATATATTGTGAGCTAACACTCATCGTGGTTTTTCCCTTTTTGGGTTTTCCACATAAAAATCCTAGTGTCTATGTTATGTCTTTATGGTTGCTATTCTCATGTTTATTCTGCTTTCATGTCATTGAATTTGGTAAATGGATTAAAGAACATGTGAAAGAAAGGTTTCATAGAATACTAATTCACCCCCCCTCTCAGTATTCCTTATGTTAAACAATGTTATTCCTATGCGACATAGTCCTTGGAGATCACATCTTGAATTCTTTCATCCATATATTCTTCATGCATTTCCCATCTATTATCTGCTCTCGCCCATCCTTCCTATCCATCCATTATTCACTATCACCCATCTGTCTACCTATCCATGATGTTCTCTTATCATTGGTATCTATCACTAAGGCTATCCAACTGCATTCCAAAAAAATCCTTGGGAAAAAAATCAAAGTATCCAAAAAATACAAATAAATCAATATCCAAAAAATCCAAAAAATCAAAAGATTCTAAAATATCCAAAAAGTCAAAACATTCCCAAAAAAATTATTAGATTCTAAAAATCCAAGCAATAAATCCAAATGCAAGTCATCCTTACTCCATACCACTCTAGTCGAGTACTCTAGCCAATCATCCAAAAGCATACTTTGGTTTTGTTCCAATCTTGCTGTCAAACCAATCAATCAATCATTTATTCAATCCTCATCAAAGGGATATATCATTCTTGCATCCTTGTGTTGTTCTAGGTATATATCATTCCCCACAATGACAACATTATCTCAATCAATCTAATCAATCTTTGATTACTTAATCCTCAATTTTCAGTGTGGCAAGGGCACTAACCATGTTTGTTTTTGAATCATTTGTGCATGCTTTCTTTCTTGCTTGTGTGTGTTATCAATTTATTTGGGATTTGTCCTAGCATCATTTATCAATATCATTTTTTACCTAGCATCATTTATCAACATTATGTTTTATCTTGCATCATTTATCAACATTATCTTTTATCTTGCATATTTTGTCTTGCATTTGCATTGGTCCTTTAACCTACCTACAATGGTATCATGGTCTTCAATATCATGGTGATGTACGGTATTAGGTTGCTTGTGCCCTTTATCTTTTTGTGTGTATGTCCTATGCAGTGGATACATCATCACCTTGGTCTTCTATACCTTGGCACATAATATCCATTGCTATATCAAAATAAGGATTGCTCTTTATATTTTATAGAGCATAATGAAAGAAAAATCATCTCATCCATCTCAACCATACATACTAATAAATACCTATAGCTTTGACAGTTTGATCAATTCTTCTATCTTTCTACATCTTGTATAGCTTCTTCTTCTATCTTTCATCTTCCTCTAAATCTCTCTACTTACTAACAATTTCATTTCAAGAGCGCACTCGTGTTCTTTGAACCCCAACTATCCTCTCAAGGGGGCATCATCATCATTCATCTTATTCATTAACTTACCATTATCTTTCCTTATCACACTTGCTTTAAGTGACTGGGGCATCACCATCTCTAAGCCAATCATTTTCTTCCAACCATATTCTTCTAAATCAATCCGCTTCTATCAAATCAAACACTATGTTTTAAATTTCTTTAAAATGTTGTTAATTCACAACACCATCTCAAAGAGGGGCAAAATGTAGACACCCAAAATGACCATCGCATTATCACATTGCATATGCATCACTCTTCTAGCTTCAATTCTTCTAATTTCCCTTAATTCAACATTATCTTAATTGTTTAATTAATTTAATCATTTCACCACCTAATTCTTCTATTTTCACATTAATTAAATAAACCTATTATTTAGTTAATTCAACATCTTATTCCTTCTATCCACAACAATTAAATAATATTAATTATCTAATTGTATAATTATTTTATAAAATTAAATAAATCATTCTAATTTATTTAAGTCGACTTTTCTTATCTCTAAATAAATAAAATCAAATATTTTATTTTTTTTCCTATTTTCCTCCATCATGCACAACATTTATTTAATTTCTAATTTATTTTCTCATCTCCTAATTTATCTTTTTTTCTAAATATCTTCCATGCACATAAATTAAATAATTTATTA